>OZ010601.1:1092521-1172521 GCA_963932145.1 Acanthosepion lycidas
AACCCTCCCTTATTCAACCTATAGATCAAGGTCCAATTTAAGGCAAATTATGTGACCCACCTTCTCCCAAGCAATAACTGCTACAGATGCCGACCCAGAAATATCACTGTGTGACTTTTGGAAGGACTATAATATTCTTAAGTGTATAAAAAATGTTACTAATATGTGGGAAAATGTGACTTAAATGCATGAATGGTGTCTGGAAACATTGTGTTAAGCATTACGTGAATACCTTTTGCTGGATTTGAAAGTGAAAACGAACTTGATACGTGATGAAATAGTAAAACTGGCAAAAGACCTCATGTTGGAGTGAAGATATCGAGGAGTTGCTTGATTATGAATTCGGAGAAACTTATAAATGAAGAGTTGATAGAATTGGAAGAAGAAAAAGTCATGGAAGAAGAAAGGAGAGAGAGAGACTGAGAAAGAAAAAAAAAGGAGGAGAGCCACAACAGATGTTTACAAGGGGTTATCAGAAGGGTTCTCACAACTCAATAAAGCCCTTTGCACAATTTGAAACAATCGACCCAAACATTGAACAATTTGCAAAGATTGAATGGTCATATGGACTATTCGCATAATACATGATGCGAATAGTCCATTTATGATAAGAAAAAAAAAAAAAGATGATTCAGTCAAAGCTAACCAAGTTTATGAAAGTCATATCTCCTCCTGATAATAGATATTAAATGAATAAAGACAATGAGAGAGAAGAAGAAAACAATAAGTGACAATAGAAAAAGAAGAAAGAGCCACAGAAAAGGGTAGATGAAAAAAGTCTGAGAATGAAGAAGAGTTAAATAAAAAATTATTATTATTATAGTATTATTACTACCATACTATACGCATGGTAATTTAACATTGTTTGACTTATGAGGTGTCTGTGAAAACCAAATGCCATCGTAAGTCAACTACTATCAGTATATCATATTGTAAGTAATATATATATATATATATATATATATATATATATATATATATGTCTTAAAATAATTGTCAGACTTTGTCCATTTCATAATATGTGACGTCATTGTTTTACATTTGGATACGCCATGAGCAGATATGAATGTACGAGAGAGATTCATAGAAGATTGTAGTTTAAAAGCAGTAAAATCGACCTTGCTAACCAAACGATCCTGTGTGGCCCAATCAGTTAAGGCATGTCAAGCTATATGATGGTTCCGTATAGGATACAGGTTCGATTCCTGTTGGAGGACAAATATTTTCTATGAAAATTTCTCCGCCATTCAGGCTGGTAAATGTTATTAATACTGTTTATTATAAACAGAGCATTAACTTAAATATTGGTATCTATAAAAAGAATGTATAAACATAAAAATGTCTTAAAATATATATATATATATATATATATATATATATATATATATATATATATATATATGTGTGTGTGTGTGTGTGTATGTATATATATATATATATTTTAAGACAGTTAAATTATGTGTGTGTGTTTGTGTATGTATTTGTACATTAAATGACAGAAGCACATATTAGTTGATCATGGGAAACAGTCATACATGCATACAAGATATATACATTTTCAAAGTCACATGCAAACAATGTGTGATGGACAGAGAATCAGATTTTTTTATAATATATAACACACACTTCTAATTTCTACCAGCCAGTTTTTGATTAAATGCAGATGTTGCTTTTCAGAAAAGAAATAGATACATTGTTAAAGTGTCAAAATAACACTTGTATATAAAACCACACTATAGGATTGGCTTTAGGAAAATCGTGTGGGACAATGATTTTTAAATCTTTTGCTAAACATTGATGAGGTTTGAATCCAGCAGTAAGCATTTTAAACAAAATTTGTGTTAAGTGGGTAATTTAAAAGAAGCCAAAGTTTTATTGGATGACCTCTGCTACATTATACACTATAGAGTCAAAAAGTGCATGTTTTAAATCAACCAACTTGTATCCTACAAGTATACAACATCAAGAAGGACATTTGTGGAACATATTTGAAATGTATTATCAGAAGACTTTCTAATTATAGTAGATATATTAGATGCTAACACTTTATTCAATGGTTTTGTCGTATCAATCATAATTGATGGGCATGACATCCTGCCATCCAACTACGATAAAAAGCAAATGTGAAAATAAAGAGATAAAGAAGTTCAAAAAAAAAAACTTTGTCAATATATGGGAAAAGGAAATGAGCCAGAGATCTAGATAATTACAACATTTTAAAATAGGTGGGTGTTTCAGCATATATATATATATATATATATATATATATATATATATATGATTAACTGCACCACTATTTTCATATTTGTACAAACATGAACAATAGTATAACTTCATGAATACAATCTTTCCTACAATACATTAGAGAACTTGTAAAATCCACTGTATTCAACATTAAGATCTGCATCAATACTTAGACATTCAAGAAATAAGTTTAATAGCCTTTTCTGCAGCAAGTACAAGGCCATTAAATTTTGAGCATTTAAAAAACATTTAATGATAGTTTTTAAGCTAAAGTAAAGTTTTTAACCAAAACAGTGACGACAGATTCAAAAAATTCTTTCAGGATTTTTTTTTGTGGGGGGGTGGGTAAGTATGGCTGGGTCAAATGCATGCCTTTTATAGTCGCTAGAATTTTTTTGCAACACGATATGTATTAGGTTGGTGCAAAAAAAATTTCGTTTTCTAACATATGTTACTATGTAAGAAAACAAAATTATTTTTGCACCAACCTAATATTTACTATTGTTCAAGTTATTGCTAACATTTTTTGCCAAGATTTATAAACTCTATGTTTTGTTCAATTTCACAAACCAAATTGATGAAATTAGAATAAGCTGATTTGTTTGGACAAATATTTTGACAAAAATCTTACTTCATGGTTTAATAATTTCTTTAATTTAATTTTATAGAACTTCATGTTAAACAATATTTTTTAAGAAAGTTTCTTTTTTCCTTTTTGACAGTAATGAATAAGTTCTTAAGATTTCTTACTCTTGAGCATGCAACATACAACTAGCCATGCATAAATATTTCTTTCTGGAGCCAAATTTCAACTTTTTGAAGCATTTGGTTTTGTGATCTGTTTATAGTTCTCACAAACACAGGGCAAACTGGAAACTGGATTCTTGTCCATTCAAAAGGATATTCAGAAGGTTTAGGAATAAATTTTATACTTGGGATTAATACCACTCATCCCATTTCAAACATGGTATATTATAGTAGTCTGTTAATAAGTTTGTCAAATGTTAGAGTTGTTCCATTACATAGGTCTTCCCAAGGGTTTGTATTGCACAATAGCATTAATGGCATTCTTAGTTTCAGCAATAGGTTGTGTCTTTGAAATCTGTTTGGCATTAATGTATTGAAATACTCAACATTAAAATGTATGATGTCATTTGCATTAGCGAGGTTATCTGCACTTTTCAATGTTATTGAATTTCCTTCCAGCCAATCATACATTGTCTTGTTTATATCAGAACTACTCTTGAAATCCCCACAACCCTGCCCATTTGAAATGCTCCCAATATTTACAATACTATGACTGTGCATTATATTTTACCAGAATTAAATATATATATATATATATATATGTATATGTATGTATATATATTGCCCTTTTCTTCTCAGTGATGCTGAAATATGCATTTGCAGATACAGAGAGTGGCGTCAAGTTTCAGTTTCGAACAACTGGTGGTCTCTTCAATCATCAGCGCTTCAAAGCCAAGACCCACCTTCGTACGCATATTATTCGTGATTTGTTGTTTGCTGATGATGCGGCTCTTGTAGCGACATCCTTTGAGGAGGCCAACATCTAATAAATTGTTTCTCTGTTGCATGTAAAGCATTTGGTCTTACACTTAGCATAAAGAAAACTGAAGTTGTGCACCAACCTTGTCCTACTCCGAAGCAATTGTGTGGTGAGAAACAAAAACCACCAGTTTACAAATTTCCAGAGAGACCATTGAAAGTAGAAGACAAACCCCTGAACTATGTAAAGTCTTTCACCTATCTTGCTATCAAAGTCAACTGCAGTGCAACTTTAGATGATGAAATCATGCATCAGATTGCTAAGGCTACCAGTGCTTTCGGCAAACTTTGCCCTCGCTTGTGGAATGGGTGGGGTATTCGACTGGATATGAAAATTCGGGTTTACAGAGCTGTTGTACTTGCCATCCTTTTGTCATGGACTCCATACAGGTACCATATACGCCAGCTAGATGTTTTTCATAAAAGCTGTCTGCATGCAATCTGTGGAGTTAACCTTCAAGATAGGACATCTAACATAGACCTGTTTAACAGGTGTAATATTAGAGGAATCAAGACTTTTATCATACAGTCTCAGTTACGGTGGACTGGTCATGTCTTGAGAATGTCTGATGACAGGATACCCAAGATCCTAATGTACAGCCAGTTAGATCAGGGCTACAGGAATGTAGGACATGCATGGCTAAGATACAAAGACAAGCTGAAAAGCAACTTGTCAGCAGTCAATATACCACATGACACTCTTGAGCACTTAGCCTTGGAGTGGGTAGAATGGAGATCAACATGTTTTAGTGGACTCAGCAATTTTCAATCTGTTTGTATGAATCATCTTCAAGAAGCAAGAGCAAGATCTAAAAGGTCAGCCAATATAACAGTGATCTCATCTCACAATCCTCACACTTGCTCCATATGTGGCCTCCTTTGTAAATCACTAGCGGGTCTTAAAGGCCACTTAAGATTATCGCACAAACTTTCATAACTGAATCAATAAGCTGTCAAATCCTCATACATTGAAAGCAATGGTAGAGTCCATTATATATATATATATATATATATATATATATATATATAATATATTATAATAATATTTTTTGTTTAAAAATATGATTCCTTCGCTACATAAGAGTTCTCATGTTTCAAAAACGTGAGCTGAAATCATCCAAATAATTAATAAAATTAAGTTGGATTGAGGTGTTTAGTCACGTTTCATCTTCAAGCGAAATTTTAGGAATAAGCTATCTCTCGGTTTACGTGTATTTTTACAGAATTTGTTATTGTGGGAGTGGCTATACTATTTTCATTCTTTAAGTGGTCAGGGAGTTAATTCTTATCAGTAGATTCATCATCCTCTGAGAGGTTTTGCTAAGGTTGGGTAGGGTATCCATTTCAAGGCTAATGTTTACGGTCATCCCTTAGTTGGTTCCCAGTGAAGGATATTTTTATGGCGCGCCAACAGTCGTCCTGTGTCTGGAGAATTGTCTCTTATCCTTGTCTATCTGATTATCTATTTATTTATTTGTTTATTTAAGTGGGTGTTTAATATACAGATCGCTTTGCATTGAATTTCGTTTTTTTTTTTTTTTTTTTTTTTTTATGACGACAAAAAGGGGTTTTTCCTATTTAAGGGTTTGGCTGAGCTTTTTAGAATTTTACTTAGCTATGTTTTTTTTTTTTTTTTTTTTTTTTTTTTTATGCTAATTATCTAATGCGAAAGTCTGTTGATGTCGGCAAAAAACCGTTAACTCCTGCCTATGGTTTAATAATTTTTCATTATTTAGGAATTTAATGATGTGTAGTTTTTCCTGTAAGCATAAGAGGCATGGGTCATCCCAGGTTCTACAGGTTCTTGCTCTATTTACTATTTTCCATTTTACTTTTGGTGTTTTATTCGTTTCCTTTAGGTGCCAGAAATATTGGGATAGAGATGTCTGATTTCTATTTTGAATATTGTTGAAAGAGCTCTTGTGTTGTCTCCATCTAATTTTAAAATTATTCTTTGTTGATCCTATGTATATCTTTTAAACAAAAAATATTATTATAATATAAGCTCTACTTCTGTATGGAGCACTGTTTTTTAAAAATAAAAACAAAAATACTAAGGAACCCCGGATTATGCACCCAACGTGTTCTTTTCTATTTTCTGCATACCTGCACAAGGATACATATATATATATATATATATATATATATAACTTAAAGAAAAGATATGCAAAAAAACAAAATTGTATTTTTATTAAATAACTGTTTTTTATTTTAATCAGAAATTTGTTTTTAAAATAGTGGGCGTATTTTGTATGTGAAATAATAAATCTTAATTTTTCCAAAATATTAATGAAAATTTATTGTACTAAACTATGCGCTCTAGTAAACCTGCTTGCATTTTTCCTCAAAATTTGGTTTTGATTGGTCAATGTATGGTCATTTTAGAGGGTGTGATGGATGGACTAACAGAAATCACAGAATTTTATATAGATAGATAGATAGATAGATAGATAGATAGATAGATGGATAGATTAACCATTTCATTTCAATATTTGTAAAATCTAGATAACCTGCAATTTCTAGAAATATTCAATTTTAATTTTAACTTCAAACTTTTACATGAAATTAAAAAATTTTGACTATTATTGCCTTCCATCAACATGGCTCCTCCCAGTACAGCCCCATCAGTCTCCTCAGTATCATCAGCCAAGCTTTTTGAAGCCATAATTAATAATATGTTTGTTAAATACCTAGAAAAGAACAAACAATTCAGCAATGAGCAGTATGGGTTTTGGTCGGACCGATCTACTATCGACATCCTAACTACCATCAATCACAGAATCATTGAGTCTTTTGATGACAAATACATCTCACGAACCATAGCACTAGATATCTCAAAAGCCTTTGACAAGGTGTGGCACAAAGGCTTACTACACAAGCTTTCCAGTTATGGAATCACTGGAAGGGTCTTCTCGATCATAAAATCCTTCCTAACAGGTAGATCCCTGGAGGTCGTTATCAATAGCCAGCCTTCCAGATCACAAGAGGTCAATGTAAGTGTCACTTAGGGGTCATTCCTCAGACATACCCTCTTTTTGATCTACATAAAGAGTCTGCCTAAGAATATACTCAGATCATTTGTGATCTATGCTGATGATATGGCTGTATACGGGCACGCCACTAGAACTCTCGATGGTCAGAGATTGGTGATTGATTTCTCTGGATCTTGCATAAGCTACCCAATGGAGTAAAAACTGGCTGGCTACATTCAATACTTCAAAGACCAAACTAGTTACATTCCATCATCACTGATATGACCCCAAACTACCACTAGTCAGGATGAACAGAGGTCCTCTCGGGGAAGCACCGTGCTTTGAAAAACTTTTGAACCTCAAACTCACACATGACCTCAAGTGGAACTCGTATATATGATCCATTGCTAAGGATGCAGATAAAATGGTTGACACTCTGTACCACTCCAATAAGTATCCGACTCCTGCCATTCTCTACCTTTACAAGATCCTGATTAGGCCAAAAATGGAGTACTGTTTTCATATTTGGGCAGGAGCTGCCTAGATCTCACTCAACAGCCTTGACATAATTCAAAAGCATCTTCCAAGTCCTTGTGAGTGATGGATTATTCTCTATCCTTCAACCTCTCCCTCAGGTGGGATGTGGAAAGCCTCTTGCTGCTCTGCTGCTACTTCCAAGGAAAGTGCTTGGACAAACTACATTCCCTTTATCTCACTGAGGCAAACCTTCATGGCAAAAGCATGCCATGCCACTTACATAGTAGCAAACTATCCACATTCCCCCCATATTCCATTGGTGAAATATAATTTCCCCACAAGCAGCTTCTTCACACAAACCATTGCACTGTGAAAAAGACTCCCAACTGGGTGTTTCCCTTATCACTACAATCTTAATCTCTTCAAGGCTAGGGTTAATCATTATCTTCCACATCTATACACACAAATGGCCTCCAAACGTAATCATCTACCTTGAGTGGCCTAGTAAAGGGTGAGCCTTATTATAAAAAACAAAACAAAAAAGAAACAATGGCTGATGCTAATCTCCAGGAGAGAAAGACACTTTGCACCTTTTTGGTCTCAAATTTTTCACTAATGTGAAGTGGGGTCATTATATTGAATCAATTACTGGCTCTATGCTAGGAAAATTGATTCACTCTGTTGTGCCAGACAATTTTTCTTGTCAGAATCCTTCTTGCATATCAATAAATCTACTATTCATCCACATATTGAATATGGCTGCCATATTTGGTCTGGTATCCTTACTATATATCTCGAGATCCTTGACAAAATCCAAAGGGTCTGTAATATTATCTGAAAGGATTTTCTTATTGGTTGGATATCTACCAACAAAGAGTGACAGAAAAATCACCATAATGTAACACTGAAAGAGCCGAACACTGAATCACAATGGGTGGGGCACAAACAAGAGCAGCTGAGACAATGGAAACACAAACAAGGCCAAATGAATTTGAAATGACATTGAGTAACATTAACTTAAAAACACTTATGCCTGGCAATCCCATTATAATGGTCAACATGGCACACTGCCAGACTATTGCTTTCCATAAAATGTGTGTACTTTTATGGAGTCTAAAACTTTAGCAGTTTGCTACCAAAAGGAATCATTTGCATAGCCAACACTGTTCCATTTCATGGAGAAGCTGATAGATATTAGGTTGGTGCAAAAATAATGTCGTTTTTTCACATATGTTACTATGTGAGAAAACGACATTATTTTTTCACCAACCTAATACTTTCTTCCTAACCAGATATACCAGGGCTCACATCAGCTCTGTTCTGGCAGGGCAGCCATTTTCTTTTCTATTTTTTTTTTTCTCCAGAGACAGCACACTAAACATTGTCTCTTTGACCAATGGGGACAGGTAATTATCAGTGGCAGTAAGCAGCTCCACCTGCATTTTGTTTCTACCACATTATTGGTCCTAACCTGGCATCTCAACTTCAGTCCACTTTTCCACCACCATAATATGGCTTCCCAATGTCTTTTCTATAAACATTTTGATGGCAATTGTTCTAATGAGTTTTCATCCCTGGTACCTTGACTGCATGAATTTAAATGTACTACTAGATTGGTAATTAGGTCTCAACATGTTATTGTTGAAATATCTAGATGGAACCCTATGTCCTCTTCAAAGAGTTTCTTCTTTTGGACTTCTCACCTGTGGAACTCTATTCCAATTTTTTGCTTCCCTCTCAGTAACAATTTTTTTTATTTATTTTTTTTGTTTGTTTAATGGCATATCAACTCCTTATGGGTCATTTAATGCAGAAAATTTTCTTGGAGCATTAGTAATTCTTTTATGAAAATGTATTGCTGGTAATTATTTTACTTTGAAAATGCATTGCTAGCACTTCCACTACAAAAATGTTTATACTTTCATAGTGTTTTGACCCAGTTTGGAGGTTAACTATATGTCCATAGCTGGGACCATAACAAGTGCTACCACCCCAGATCAAGGTGGACCTGGGAACAACACATAGTTAACCCATAAACTAGGTCAATTAAGAGGTGGTTCCATGCACCTCCCAATCAGAGGCCTTGCTACTGGATGTAGTATATCGTCATACTCAGGACACTTTTTTAGTGGCATTATCATATATTTTAGAGGTATCATCACCTTACTTGGGGTGAAATGATTAAAAAATTCTATTGGTTCTCATTTATTAGTAAATAAATGGATAAAAATTTCAAAGACTTATCTCTCAACTCTGAGTTTCACAGAAATAACCCACTCTTCAGAGGCAAGATAAATCAATGGAATTCATTAACTATATCTAGTATAAAATGCATTAGAGATATAAAAAAAAAAAAATTTTGATATCAACTTCATTTTAAATTTGTTCTTTCTTAAGGATATTATTATCTGACATCATCTATTCTGAAATTGCTTGATTATGTGGATTAGATAATTTTATGATCATAGAAAGGAATTTGTATACAAATCTAAGTAGAGTAAATGCCTATATATTGCCCAAGAACTACTCAAGTTAGAGGCCATCCTGAGTATGATGGTAAACTACATCCGCGTCCTGAGTAAGATGATAATCTACATCCGACAGCAAGGCCTGATCAGGAGGTTTTGAGGAGTGTGGTAGCACTTGTTAAGGTCCCAGCTATCAGGAAATATTAGGTTGGTGCAAAAATAATGACGTAATAATGTCATTTTTTGACATTAAAAAATATGTCAAAAAACGACATTATTACGTCATTATTTTTGCACCAACCTAATAGTTAACCCCGAAACTGGGGTCAAAACATTATGAAAGTGTAAAAATAGGTTTTAATACCAGAAATACTTTGTTTAAAAATTATTACCAGCAATAAATTACCACAATACATTAAAAGAAAAAAAAATATTACCAGAAATAGATTTTTGAGGGAAAAAATATTACCAGCAATAAAAATTTTGTTGACATTAAATAACCCATTGAGGTGTTGATATACCATAAAACAAAACAAACCAAGGTAGAGGGTTACTGAAGGAGGTTTTTGTATGAAAGATAATAGTAAGAAACTGAGTTTATGATGATATGTAAAATTGAAGAAGTTAAGATCATAATGGTTGGGAAAGCATCCTCTTGGGGATTTGTTCCACAATGTAGCAGTTTGTAGGAAGAAACCGTTTAAGTGGAACTTCTTTCTTACTAATGGAATACAATAGGAATAAGGATGCATTGCTTTGGTGTATGGCGGATCTTAGCTGTGAACTGATGGAACTAAGGAATGTAGCTTGCCTTAACATTTTTCATGGAAATAGTGATAAAGTAGCAACAGGCTAGCAACATTTCCCATGGAAATAGCAACAAGTAGCAACAGGCGAGCAACATTTCCCATGGAAATAGCAACAAGTAGTGAGTGGCTAGCAACATTTCATCTGTGGGAAAGAGGTTGTAGGGTGGAAAATAATTCATCACCCACAAGGCTATGTAGATATTTTTGAACTTTATCAAAACTGCAAAGATAAGAAGACTGTGTAGCTCCAGCCCAGTTATGCCAGCAGTTATCCATTTTTGGTTTGATCAGGAGTTGGGTACTTACTGTAGTAGTTTCTATCCAGAGCTCCTTGATAAAATCCAAAGAAGAATAAGCAATATTATTGGTCCTGATCTGGCATCTTGGTTCAGTCACTTTCCCACCACTATAAGGTTACCTCACTTTGCCTCTTCTATAAATACTTTCATGATAATTGTTCAGATGAATTCTTACTAATTAACCCATAGCTAGGAGGAGAAGAGGTGGATTCATACCTTTCCCAAGGGTATTTGCATGTAAATGAATATATAAAAAAAACCCAAAAACAACAGCAATTAAAACACTGCTCTCTGATTAACAATTCTGAACCATTATCTATTACATGACCCACACAACCAAGCTTACAGCACCGGGTATTCTCAAGCGGTCACCCATTTATGGATCAACCAGGCTCAACATGATTTTTGCAAGGAGCCTATTTGGTATTAAAAGAAACTCAGTGAAAAGCTTAACAGAAATCCTTTGTCCATTCTGATATGAATAACTAATACTAGATTAATATGCATCTGCACCAACTTTCCTCACTCCCCACATAATCTTGTATGTAAAGGAACTATAGTTGAAGAACCGAAGATGGTATAAAAGAGGGTTATTAGGAAGTAAGCCCTCAGTGTACATGACAATACTTCCTCTACTGAAAAGTGTGTTCTGGGGGAAATCATAGCTGTCAAAGCAGAAAAATACAGTAGGAGGGAGATGGGTGTTAAAATTTGGATTTAAAATGTGGGTGGAGGGCCTACTCATTCAAGGAGTGGTGTTGCTGATGATGGGTTTCCTTGTGGAAATTACACTCTCTGAGTAAACCCAAATCTCTGTTTAGTCCTTTTAGGTTCGGTTTGGGTTGTTTTGTTTTACGGCATATCAACCTCAATGGGTCATTTAATGTGGACAACTTCTTTTTTTTTTTCAGGTAATATTTTTGTTTTGTCAAAAATCTATTTCTGTTAATATTTTTTCCCTCAAAAAACGTATAGCTGGTAATATTATTTTTTCAAAAACGTATAGCTGGTAATATTTTTCCAAAAATGTAGAGCTGGTAATATATTTTTTTTCTTCAAAAATTTATTTCTGGTAATAATTTTTTACAAAGTATTTCTGGTATTAAAACCTATTTTTACACCTTCATAATGCCCTTTACCTCAGTTTCTATTTGCCTGTAGCTGGGACCCTAACAGGTGCTACCACCCTGGGTCAGGAATGGACATGAAAACACCAGCAATTAAGAGGAGGTTCCATGCTCCTCGAAGCCTCCTGATCAGAGGCCTTGCTGTTGGATGTAGTTTATCGTTATACCCAGGACGCTAGACCTTTTATGTGGGAATTTACTTTTAGGATATACTTCAACTCTGTGTCTCCCTTCCTGGCTGCCAAACCCAGATGCTAAAAGCACACACCCAATGTTGTTAATGCTGCGACCAGGTTGGTTGAAGTGTAGGGATACTGGGAAATTCTTGTTGTCCCTGATGCTTTTCTTGGAGTTATTGATCTGTAATTGGAATTCCGTTCCGGTTGCTCCCATATAATTCCCTTTCTCACATTTGTGGCGGAAAAGTAGATATACAAAATTGTTGAAGCTGTCACAGTTTAGAGCAAGTGGCCTGAATACTACTGAATACTATGGGGGTGGGGGTGTAGGTGCTGTGAGTGTTGATGTGTTTGCAGAGCAGGCACTGGTGGGGTTGTTGCAGATAACATTCTGTTGGTGTGATGGTGTGTTGCACATTTTTGATGATGTTAAAAGTCTGAAAAGGTTCGAGGGCTGTCGCCTTGCGTGTAGGGGGTTATCACTAAATAAATTGCTAATAGTTTTGTCTAATTTTAAATGTTGAAAATCTTTAGTTAATGTGTGGGAAAGTTTGTGGGAGTTTGTGGGAGTTGTGATCAAAATAAAAGACCCTGGGGTTTCTGTAATTCTTTTTAGTTACATATTTGAGGAGAGTGTTTCTGTTAAGTTTGGAAGCCTTGGTAATGGATTCTTTGATTATTTTGGGTGAGTAATTCCTATTTAGAAAGTGATTGTAAAGTTTTTTTGAAACATTAGCTGTAGACTATAGATTTTTTTTAGGTTTATGGGGTGGCAACAGTTGAAATCGTGGTAGCAGTGACCATCAGTGGGCTTGGTGTACAATGTAGTGGAGATGTGGTTGTTTTTGAGACGTACCATTGTGTCAAGAAATGGAAGGGAAGTGGTGAAATATTCGATAGAATACATATAAAGTTTCATTAAAAACGACTGATAAGGTACTGTAATTAATTTTTTACTTAATTTTTCTTGTGTTCTTATAATTTTCTTCTTTGCTGGACATAACTTATGTAGAAATTGTCAAAATGTCCGAGCGCTTTTGGCTATACTTTTAGCCATTATGAAAGATGATTTTATTTTTACTTTTAACAGAATGTATGGATTGATTTATGTATGTATCTAGAGTTATAGGAATGTTTTATTTTACAAACATGGTCAGCACATTGTGGCCATGTTCATAGTTGATATTACTGAGTGTTGGCTTTTTCTTTTTTTATTAACAATGCTTCCATTACTTTTAGCTTTTTTTTTTTTTTTTTTACATGTGAATGAGGCTATCATATTTGTATTATTAATGAGTATGTTGCAGGTGGAATTTGGTAGGTCTCCATGTATATAGACCTACCAAAGACTGTCCTTTCTCCTCAATAAAGTACCATTCACTTCCACTCCCAGAAATCCCTGGCACTACAACCTTCAAAAATTTAAATGCAACATCAACTGCCATCTTCTGTCTTCTTGAATTCTGTTCTTTTATTGTCCTTTTGCCACACTAGTCCTCTTATTCTCTTTCACGCCCAGTAAACCCTTGAGTCCTAGTGGCATTGTCATTTTGCTTGAAGGGGAAATGATTAAAAATAAGAGAAAAAAAATTAAAAAGTAGAACCAGTTGTTTCTTTATTAGTGTGCAAAGCAGAAGTCATTACCACTTATTGGATGAAGGGGTCAGAATCAAGTGGAAAGTCATCTTAGACATTGGGATGAAAAAAAATAAATGACAAAAAAAAAAAATTAACCTAAATTTGTTGATAAAGTGTTTTGATTCTGTGCAAGCTTTGAAAAATTAGATCTGATGTGAGTCACATGTTATTTTAGAAATCTGGGTTGAATGAAACATCTAATTATATTAGAGTCAAACATACAACAAAGATGGTCTTTTGAAAAAAATTAACCAGTGTATTTCTGGAAGATAACATCTTTAAGGAAAGCATTCTTTGTAATTATGATGCTCTTTTTAGAAAAAAAAGTGATTTATGACCTGATGATTTAAGCATGAAACAGACTATCACCAGCCATTGCTAATACCTATGTTTGCACAACTTACATATAAATTTAAATTTAAGATTTTTACAAAAATGGCAAATGTAGCAAAATAATGTGCAAGATGTATAACAGAGTTTTGAATATAATTATAAATACTTTCCTTTCGTCACTTTATGAAATCTGGCAGTTGAAAAAGGGGAGGGAATTCAGAATTTACAATATATGGTGGACATTCTCATCATGGACACTAAATAAGGGCTCAGTAAAATAAAGAGGTGCTTCGATTTATGTATACGCATATGTCTCCCAAGGCTTGCAAGTGTTTTGCAAACTTTTGAACAGATAGAACTTGTAGTTGAGCCATTTTGCTCAAGTGGTTGAGGATACATTGCCACGTGCTTCCACTGGTTGGACAGCAAGACCTGCTTTACTGCATGTAACATATCCACAGTAGCAGGTTAGGCTATCATTAAGAGGAGCAGCATGCTGCCAAGTTACTTCAATATTTACATGCAGTTGATCCTGATGTTCAAGTCAGCCTCACTCAAGCCTTTGTATAGATGAGAAGCAACTAGGAGGGGGGGCATGGCAGAATAATGGACATTGGCTTGGTTTGAGGAATCAGAGGGCAGGGTTTGAATTCAAGTCAGATTCATTTACCTGCTAATACCCTTGGGAAAGGTATGAATCTTCTTCTCCCCTCAGCTATGGATAAAATAGCTGGACAGACCGGGTTCTATAATAGCCTTGAGTGGCAACTGTTCTAAGAGAAGGAAAACTCTGAATTCAAACTGGCCTAGAGAGGGTTGGGCTTTGTCAGGCTATCTTGCTCAAGAAACAAAACTTCTAATGCAACTGCAGTACATGCTGTGCCCCTACAACCCTGAGGGCTCTCTTCTTGAAAGTAGGACAGGCACCCAGCTCCTTTGCTCTGACACTTTGTTTTCACAGGAAGAAAAGATGATGCTGCATCACTTCAGATTGTCATTGAGTTTTTCTTTGTAAAAATTTGCTGGTTCCCAGACTTCAGGAGTTCAAGTGCCCTACAAGGCTGGTATCCCGCTCTCACCCCATCACTGTCAAAACTCCTAAATGTAGCCATCTCTTCTACTCTAATAGCTTCATGTCTCGCACCTCTCACCTGTGGAACTCCCTTCCCTATTCCAGTTTCTCTGAGAGCTATAATCTCCAGCTATTCAAGTGTAATGTCAATCAACATCTCCAGTTGCCTTGATCTATCCACTACCCTTCTCCTCATACTCTCTTCTATCACTCCTATCTGATCTCACTCTATATTTTCTGTAACCCCTTGCATCCTAGTGGCTTCCCGCCTTGCTTGGGGTGAAATGCTTAAAAAAAAAAAAAAAAAAAAAAAAAAAAAACGCACACACACAAGAATGGCCTTCCAACTGACTTGCTTGTTAGAAACTGGGCAAAGAGGAATTGTTTTGAAAGTCTGATATCACTCATACAAGAAAGATGTCCTGCCCACTAGAGTTGGATTTTCATTAGGATGGCTTCAATACCCATCATGTTGCATTTAGTCAGAACTTCACTGTTTTTAATGTGATCACCCAGTTTTCTGTAGCAGATCATATGTAGGCAACACATGTGGAAGGTACCAAGTTGAGTATACATTACTTTAAATGTCATTTTTAGTGCATACCCATATTTGAATAGACAATCTATTTATTTATTAAACAGTATATTTATTTTTGCCTACCAGCCTGAATATTTGAGAAATCTTTTTCTTTAATAATTTTCTTGATCAATAAAAGTAACATCCGGATCACACTTCCTGAGATTTTGAACAAGAATAGAGGGGGGTTTATTTGTTGTTTTCTGTTTAGGATTGGGTTTCTGGTTCCTTCAAAAGCCTTGTCCTTATGTACCCCTCTACCTCGAGTGAATCTTGGGATTTGTACAGGGTTAATATCATTGTAAGAAAATATATATTCACACACACAGAAATTTATTACCTACAATAAAGTTCATATGATTTTTTTTTCTATTAGAAAAGAAAATATATTTAAATATTATTTATATCTTCTTTCCTTAGGTGACATGCATAATGAACCCATAGCTGTGGGGATAGAAGAATATTTGTGCCTAAGTTAATGTAATGAACTTGACTGGAAATTGAACTTAGCTCTTTGATTTCTCATTCCAAGCTGTCATCCATCACACCAACTGCAGATTCAAACTTCCAGCACCTGGTATTCCTAAGCAGTCACCCATCTAGATACAAGGCTAAATGTTGCTTAACTTTGGTGATCAGACACAAACCAATGTTTTAATGTGACACGACTTAAAATTACATTTATAATATATTTTTGTTTAAAATATATTCAATATATACATTTTTGTAAATTATAATTTCTCACTTGTAGTGGCTCTGAGTATGCCTTATGTTATTATAACAACAAATATTTTAATTACTCACCATTTAGTGAGACCAGGTTGCTAATAAATATCTAACAATGGGCAAGTCTATTGTTATAGACAGTGAAACAAACAGAGAAAGTCACACTGTTCATGATATATAATTTTGTTATTCCAAAACTTGTCATCTTACCTGATTTCTTGAACATCTGCCATTTCTTCTGCTGTTTTCTTTTCTTGGAACTATCCATAATTCCTTTTTGGACTAAGTTCTTAAGTTTGTTCAGACCATCAGTTGAACTGACTTTTGTAGGTGTGTTGAGCTTTGGTGGAGGGGAGTGTGCTTCGTCAAATTTGTACTGGTCATCTTGGGGAAGGCAGTCAACATCCATCAAATCTCGAGAAAACTCGGTAATTGTGCTATAGACATTTTCATCAGATT
Source organism: Acanthosepion lycidas (assembly GCA_963932145.1). Classification (NCBI taxonomy): domain Eukaryota; kingdom Metazoa; phylum Mollusca; class Cephalopoda; order Sepiida; family Sepiidae; genus Acanthosepion; species Acanthosepion lycidas. Next base: position 1,109,468 of record OZ010601.1, read on the forward strand.
CGTATGCAGTTGGAACAATCTCAGACCACTTCCCAAATGATTCCACCTCTTCTTGGTTCAGTGGTTCTTTCTCAAAAGCTTCTGAATTGGATTCATTGATTGGGGGACTGAAATTCGGCTTAAGAGTTTCAAAGTCATCATTATGCCAAATTGGGCTGGGAGTGTTTGAATTTTCTGATTGAGACAAGGAGTCAGCATAAATTTCTAATGAATCCCTGGTAGAATGTGGCTGACAGTAGACAACATCATACAATTTGTCACAGGAATCATCACTGTTATACCTGTCCAGTTTTCCCAGGTAAAAATGTGAAGAGGATGGATAATCTGATGGTTTGAAGACTGGGGAACTTTCAGGGTCAGCAGACTCGGCCATGACTGGATCAGTAGGTGTGAGTCTAAGTGTAAAGCACTGGAAATAAAATTCAAATCAGTTTGTGAATCTCCAGATCAGGATCATCTTCCAAAAAGAGCTTGCTGGACATTTTTGATGCAGTTGAAATTATCTGTAAGAAATAATTTGAATAATTGAATTATTATGTCTTTAAGCACATCAAACTAAGAAATATTTTTCCATTTATATCAATTAATATTCAAAAGGAAAAAAAATGGCAAAAATCTAATTATCTGTAGCATCTACATTACAGAATTTATCAAACTGTTTCCAAGTCACACATGGTCCTGATTACAATCTCTTGAAAGATTGGTTTGCAAGATCCAGAATGGATTTAAAAGAGGCAGGTTGGTAACTGCTCAAATCATCTCCATTCACCATATACTGGAAGAGGTGAAAATGCAACAAAGAGGTCACAATCTGTTTTGTTGACTTTTGCAAGGCATTTGATTCCATCAGCAGAGATCTCATGATTCAAAATCCTCCAACTCTATGCTATACCCTCCAGAATTGTTGAAGCAATTTAGAGCTTTTTACAGAAATACCGCTGTCACCATTATATCACCTGATGGCAAGACTGATTCCTTTGAAGTTAAAGCAGGAGTTCTACAAGACAACATGCTCCTTTTCTGTTTATAGTTGTTTTGGACTATGTTCTGCGTATTTCTCTCAACAGCATTGGGGGGGGTGTCCTTTTGAAACCTCACCAGAGTAGTAGTTATCCTCCACAATACCTGACTAACTTTGACTTTGCCAATGATCTTGCATTAATTTCTCAATGTATCAAGGATACAGAATCCATGTTGCAATCAGTCAAGTAAGCAGTGAACCAGGTAAGTCTCTATTGCAATGAGAGTAAGACAGAATACATCACAACCTCCTCTGAACCATCCAAGTTGAAATCCCTCAATAATACATGCACCAAAAGAGTTAAGAACTTCAAATATCTTGGATCTCACATCATAGATTCCCAAAAAGACTTCAACACCTGCAAAGCTCTTGCATGGGATGCGTGCAACAAACTTGACAAAATTTGGCACTTGAATCTTCCATCCTCCCTAAAAGTTCAAACTTTTCGAACATTGATTGAACCAGTCCTACTGTATGGATCAGAAACTTGGACATTATCAGTTTGTCTTAAAAGTCAACTGGATGGGGCCTATACAAATCTACTTAGAAAAACCGAGAATGTCAGTTGGAGATCCCATGCAATGTTTAACACAATCTATTGAGAACAGAGACCAAATTCCTATTAAGCTCAAACAAAAATGATTACAGTTTTCCAGCCATTGCCACCAAACAGACAGGGAAGTCATCTCATCCTTACTCCTATGGCATCTTCTGGAAGTGTCTTCTCAACAAAATTGACTTTCCCAGACACTATAGCTTGAGACTCAGGGTTGGAAATTGGGGGTCTGGGGAGAGCAATACAGGTCCAAACTGTGGGGAAAGGGATTATCAATGGAGTTCCAACCAACCATAAGGAGGTTGAAGGATGATGATGATGAACACAAGTATTATGGATCACAAAATTGAGACTGGGTTATAAAGTCTTCAAGAAACACTCTTCTTATTTACATAACAAAGAGAAAAGTGAATTTGGGAATCTGTGATGGGCTGAAAATTGGAATAGAAACTAAAAATAGAATTTATTGTACTAATCAGAAGAATTTTAGTAGAACTAATCACAAGGTCAATCAATATTACCCAGGGTAATATTTCTTTTCAGATCAATCCTTTTTTTATGACTCAGAAAAATTGTTTAACAAAGTAAACATATTTACAAAAATTTCACTGTATCTAACCGGTTCAAACCTGAAAGAATTTGTGTGACTGTTTAAAAATCAGAAAAGACATTTTTATTGTTACTATTGCAATAAAAAAATGAAATTTTCTCCTTAAAAGTTTTTGCAGTGCTGAACATATTTTCACTCTATTTCTACAGATTGAGATATAGTCCTTTATTCTTGTGAGTTTGGAGAGAAAACTATTGAAAAGCAGCAATTTAAATATAAATATATTTAAAAAAAAAAATTAAAAGTACAGCTAGTTTGTCAGAAAAGCTTTCTTTGTCTATTATTGACAAGGTTTGAAATTTTCACAGCTAATGAATGTGTTGCATTTCATTTAAATTAACTTGTTAGCAGAATTTGGGGGAGAGAGTAAATTGACCAATCAAAAATAAAATTATAGAAATATTAAATGTTTTAGAAACCATGAACCAATCAGAAAAAAAAAAAAATTATGTACTTGAAGCTAAGTAAGGGGAAATGAATGAATTTTTTGTCCATGTCTTTGTTAGTCCTACAACGACCAACGAGTTATCCTTGAATGTACTAATGGCTAATTAGTCCAATACAGGCACAGTCCATGTCTCTTCTTAGAGTAAGGAGAACAAATACAGGTGGTAGTGGCAGATCTGCTGGCATTGTCCTTTCTGACTGACCTGTGTTATTCTGCTGTCATTACAGTTGCCTTCACATGTGTATATCCACTGTGCCATGATAGATTCTGGTAAGAAAAATTATCGAAAATGTAATTTATAAGTCTACCATTTATGCATGCATTGAATATTGCAACCACATTTGGTCTGGTCTTTCTGCTATGCATTTAGTGATTCTTGATAAAATCCAAAGAAGAATTTGCAATGTTATCAGTTCTGACCTAGCATCTCAGCTTCACCCACTTTCCCACCATTTTAATGTTGCTTCTCTGTGCCTTTTCTATAAGTATTTTCATGGTAATTGTTCTGATGAGCTTTACTCTATGTTACCTAGACTTTATGAATGTAAGTGCACCACTAGATTAGCAGCAATGTCTCATCAGTTTACAGTTAAAATGGCTAAATGCAACTAAGTTCTATGCTAGCAGTTTCTTCTCTCATTTGTGGATGTCTCTTCTGGCTCCCTGCTTTTTTGTCAACTTTGATCTTCAAAAATTTAAATGCAATGTCAATCATTATCTTCTGTTTTTATAATTCCTGTTCTTTTATTGCTCTCTATCCTTAATATTAGGTTGGCGCAAAAATAATGACGTAATAATGTCGTTTTTTTGACGTTAAAAATACGTCAAAAAACGACATTATTACGTCATTATTTTTGCACCAACCTAATAATTGTCTTTTTCTTATATTGTTACACATTCAGTAACCAATCTGACAAGGAATGGGTACTTACCTATAGCCCTCCCCCACAACTGGGACAGGATGTGACACAAGGTCAGTTATTTAACATGGGGAATCCAAGCAAGTACACTCAACTAATAGGTCAAAATTTACCCAGTCCCATATATGCTTGTCTTGATAGTTACATAGCCTGACTAAGAATGACTGCAAAACACTTTCCCCTCCTCCCCAATTTATAGGCAGAAGCACACAAATGCATGCTGGTATATTTTCTTAGCCAATAAAATAGGCCGGTTCTCAGTTTCATCTGACTCAGTCCCAATTTGTCTTGACTTGAAGTCAGAAGGCGATGATCACTTATACAAATTTTCTCTTGTGTGTCAACCCCAATTCTTAGTTTGTGAACTTTTTGCTATATTACTGTTAATATGCCTTGCATATACAAGGTGTGATTTGTAAATTGTTACCATTTGATATTTTTAATTTTGTGCATGCTCATTGTTTTTGATTTTGTCAACTGCACAGTATATTAGGGTCAGCTGGGCACCATCTGTAAAAAAAAAAGAGCACAATGACACAATTCACTCCACCAGAAATTTGGAAATGGCATGCTGTACTGCTTGGCATTTGCACCAGAGGATCCAATACAAACATTTCAGAGTGTTTGGGTGTCAATTTGAGGACAATGCAGGGGAATCGGAAAGAGTTGATATAACTCGTCAATATCATGGTGTTTGGATTGATCACTAGTGATGGCAGTGTGATGCCTCCATTCATCTTCCCACAGGGTCTCAGACTTAACACAGAGGTTTACATCAAGTGCCTTCATGAGGTGGTGTTACCCTGGGTCAAGAGGGTGGCTTTTGGAAGACCCTATGTCTGGCAAAAGAATTCTGTACCAAGCCACACAAGCAGGAAACCCCAGTCATAGCTGTCAGACAATTTTTGCAACCACATGATCCCTTACATCTGGCCACCTAACTCCCCAGACTGCAACCCCTTGATTATTATGTATGGGGCACAGTTGAGTGAGAGATCAACAAAACTTCTTGTAACACTCAAAAGTGTTTACTGCACCTCACATTCATCACAGAATAGTTTTTTTGGCAGGTGGTAGTCATGACCTGACCAAACCACAGCTGTGATTGTATCAGAATTTTATGAATGCTACAAGAGGCTATCTGTGTTAGGTCATCTTTTTTTGCCATTCAATGCCAAGAATTTTTCTCAGGTGGATGCTATAGACATGGTTCAATATTCATCACTCACACTGTTCTTATACAGCCTATGCATCAATGCACTCGTTCAGTGTGTCATCGTATTTGTATCTAGTGATGCTTCTCTTGCTCCGCACATTCTTGTAAAGTCTGCTAAATACAGGGTTTCAGTTCATTATCAATGACAACAGTTTGAAAGAAGGTATGACTTCAAGATATGTGATCTTGTCTGTTGTGTTCAATTGCTGCCCAGTGAAGATCATGTTGGGTTCAGTGTATGACTTTTATGGAACCAACTGATGCAGAACTTCAGCTTTCTTTGTCATAATTGTCAGAGAAAAATTGTCACAAAATCAGAACACCTGTCATTGTTAGCTCTGAAGGCAGCAGAATCATTGACAAAAAATATCACTGATCCTGTTTGTCAAAACCTTGGTTTTTTTGTTGTTGTTTATTTTTTCGCAAATATCTTAAAGTTGAAGATTTCTGATGTCAATACCAATATCTGCATCTTTAAAAGTGTTTATCAGCATGCTTGAATACATGATGTTGAATGCAGTGGTAACAAGAGTATCACCTTGTTTACGATCTGTCGGAGACTGAGAAATGTTTTGATGTCTCCTTTGAACTCTGGCTAACATGCCATTCTGTAGCTGTCATAAAATGGTGATGAATTTTCTGAGGCATCTATACTTGACCATGATTCTTCAAAGACCTTTTCTACTCAGATTGATCTGAATGGTACTACCATGATCCCAATACAGCCTGTGGTTTTCTATGCGGATTATTTCATTGATTTTATCTAAAATATAAAAGCCCATTAATTCTGAGACCTCAGTACCACCGAATGAACCTTGTGGGACATTAAATGCACCTTTGTCTGATTTCTTAATCCATGCTTCACCATTGTGGAACAACACAGATTTACAACAATGCAAGATTACCTGTTCAGGTGGTATATCAACAAAGCCCTTAGTGAACTTCAAAGCTTCAAGCAAGCCTTTCTCAGATATGGATGGATAAAAATGCTTTGCTTATTTTCAATTCCAGAGAGAGAGAGAGAGAGAGAGAGAGAGAGAGAGAGAGAGAGAGAGAGAGAGTCTTCCTTTGTTCTGTGTGCTATAAAAAATTTTGGTGTTATCCTTTAAAATTTGTCTAATATTAATAATATTTTCTTTGTCATATGTTCATTTATATGTGCGTGAATTACACTAAATTTTGTCAAATGACAAGTTAACCTTCAAGAGAGTGTGGTGCATGTGGGGCCAATGTAAGAATTTAATGTTGTTTATTGATTGCTGGTGTCAGAGATACAATCTCCCAAAGGACATAAAAATTCATATATATATAAATATATGTATATGTATGTATGTATGTATATTAAGACATTTTTATGTTTATACATTCTTTTTTATAGATACAAATATTTAAATAAACACTCTGTTTTATAATAAACAGTATTAATAACATTTACCGGCCTGAATATCTGAGAAATTTTCATAGAAAATATTCATCCTCCGACAGGAATCAAACCTGTATCCTATACGAAACTGTCATTTAGCCTGATGTGCCTTAACTGATCGAGCCAATAATAAGGGTGTGTGTGTGTGTATATATATATATATATATATATATATATATATCTCAAAAGAATTTATCAGATGCATGAGTCATACATAGAAATAAATTTAACAACTTTGACCTAGTAAATGCCACACTTATTAAAAATGAAAGTAACTTACTTAGAAGTAAAATTCTTGAAAGTGCTTCTATAGAATCTTATCAAAATATAAATCTGTTTCTTGGATTCTTCCCAATATCTCCTTTCCTGAAAAATTTTGAAAAACCAATAACAATTTTTTGTTCTTGTATATAAATAATTGTCACAAATTTTTACTTCTAAAATTCCTTTGATTTTGCAATTTGTTTGTAATAGCATTTTTAGTCAATTTATACTTTTTGGTAAGAGAATAAACAATAAGAAAATGAAATGAAGGAAAAAGAAAAAAAATTTAAGTGGGATTTCAACTTCAATGCTTTCATAGTAAAATATACTTGTTATCATAAAGTCAATAAGCAATGCTGAGCTTTCTGACCAATTACCTAAATTTTAACAAATTAAAACAATGGAGGACTAGATAATCTTTGCAAAATTGACTTTATTTTGTTTTTCCATCAACTGGTGGTGGGATTGGTGTGATAAACAAAAATGAAAATTACATGTAATTAAGAAAAAACTGAATCCTACATTCCTGGTGTCTACAGAGGATGGGTGAAGAAAGGTTCAATACAAATTGCAAGAAATTAGAACCGTCATAAAAGACCTGAATGCCAAAGTAGGCAAAGAGAGATTATATGAAATAGTTCACAAATATGAACTAGGAAATCATAATTAATGCAGAGAAAAATGGAATCAATGGTGTACAGCAAATAATCAGATAAGAAAAGAACATCCAAGACAAATATGGACAGGGAAAAAGAGAGGAGGAGAAATGTAAAACCAAAGTGACAATATCGCTAACAATAAGAGATTCAGGAATGCAGTTTCCCACTGCATAGCAAACCAAAATGTTGATTGTGAGAGACATCAACGTCCAGTGAGATATGTCAACTTAGAACAGGTGTGTTTCTTAACTATTTAAGTAATGGCGCACTTAAGAGTAAATGAAAATATTGTGGCACACTTCACAAAATTTTTAAAGGGCATACATTTAAACGTTATGCAATAAAACCATAGATTTTTAAAAAATACACACACAAATATGAACTTACTTTATTTCAACATTTCTATTCAACTATTTGTGCAGCTTATTTAGTGTAAAAACCTGTGCCTCGTGTTTTTTTTGCAATTTCTTCAATATTCTTAGTAAAATGTGTGATAAGAAGACCCTCATTTCTTCAGTTGAGTGTAGTCTTTCTTACTTATTATTTTTGATGTTATTTACAGTTGAGGAGCCTAATTCACATCAATAAAAGGTAGAAAATTGCAATAAAACTGATAAAACCTTTTTAGCTAATGTGGAATATTGCTTTTGTATTGAAATACAAAAAAGTATCAATGGCTACCGTGGAAGGTTTTATTTTGAAACCAAGATCACCAGAAATGGTAGCCAATTCTTCTTCTTCAGTTATTTGAAGTCCAATATCAGAAGGAACATTTATGAAGGGATTTCGAATTCAATTATACCTTTACTGCTCGCCAGTAAGATGAAGTGCAGAAGTTGAGAATCACTGACTCAGAGTGAAACAACAGAAATCGTAGAGGACCAAGGCAGCAATACAACAGATTTCCGATTGACCTGAATATCAAGGATATATATATATATATTATATATATATATATATATATATATATATATATATATATATATTAGACAATATTAAAAGTAGATATAACAGACAAAATGAGAATAGAAACTCAAAGTGAGGCACATTAAGAGAAGTTTTAGTAACATCAACAATTAAGATAATCCCAAAGAAAACTAGTTATTGGTTTTATCTCTTATCCAAAAATTTAATATCTTCTTTACTGATTGCTTCCTTTATAATAACAGTGTTGATAACTATATCCCTGCCAAATGCAGGTTAAGGACTAGAAGCTTCCAGTTTCACTAAAACCTGATCCAGTCATTCATTCCTATTGTCAAGCAGCTTTGCAAGAGTTGGTTGACAATGAAAGAAAATCAGAGTAGAAGAAAGTACCAATGGTATGAACCTGTTTGAAGTGGACCTCAACTTTCTAGAAAGTGAGCTACACACTTGATTTCATGACCGTCCTTTACAGCACATATGGAATGAGACATGCAGAATTCAGTTATGAAACTGCAATGGATTGCTGCTAACGGTTATAATTTCGAGTGGCACCTTCTGTAGCATGTCTGTCATGTGTAGCCCTCTTCATCTGCTAGTTCAACTGTTGAGGTCTTTGTCATTGGTTACACTTAGTCTGGGTCCTCATCTTCAATCTTGCTGAGAAGGACGGTATCATTCTCAGAATCATTAGACCAAGTAAGACTCTTCACCATCATAGGTACGCACATAGATATGTACATGCAATATAAACACATATATTTTACATTGGACATCAGAGTAAACAGTTTGTCATCAGATGTTACTTTAATGACAATAAAAGAAACAAAGCAAAAAATAAAAAAAAATTGAAATTATAAAATCATCAAATATATGAGAACATTTATTATTTTTGTTAAAAATATCTGGATGATAAATAACAGAGAATAAAGGAAACTAGACAAAAAAAAAAGAAAGAATGGATGAAAGATGAAATTCTTGACATGATGAAAAGAAGACAAAAAACAATGCCAAGGTATGGCACAGAATATAGGAACTCTGCACAAAGAAATTAGGAACAAATGCAGGTGAGCTGAAGAGGAATGGCCCAATAAAGAAAGAATGAGTATCATAGATAAAACAGATATGCATAAAAGAAATAAGCAAACTAATAGGACAAAAGATATTCTCATAAGCTGCATAAGATCCAAGGACAAGACACTGATATTAGAGAAAAAAAAATACTTCAGAGATGGAATGAATATATTGGAGAATTCTTCCATGATGAAAGAGAGCAATTGGCAATACATGGGAATATCAAAATCTGAAGTAGAATCTGCACTGGTCAAATTGAACAGAAACAAAGCAGCAGGGCCACATGAAAATTTTAATAGAGATGCTGGCAGCTTTAGATCATTTTGGCATTGACAAGGTTATAGACATAATAAATGAAATCTACAACAGAAGTGATATACCAGATGACCTAAGTAGATCTATTTTCCTAGCACTGCCTAAGAAACTAAGGTGCAAATGAATGTTACCTCCAGTGGGGAATCAGCCTATAACAAAACTTATCCAAATTCTGATGAATACAGCACTAATTAGAATCAGACCGGAAATAGGACAAGAATATTGCATGTTCATCTTTTTTTGTCCAAATCTGTGAATTTGTTTTGCTTATGCTAAGTCTTGAAAAAAAAAAAAAAAAAAAAACACTATTTAAAATTCATTATTTTTATCCATAATGTTGAATGTGTTATAATTATTCAACTTTTTACCAAAAAGATTTGAAGCTGAGATTAAATTTTTTTATTTATTTAAGATGGAATGGTCTGTTATGACATGTCTCTAATTTGCATTTAGATACATTGTATTTATTTTCAAATTTTCTAGTTGAATTGGTCACCTATATTGCAAATGATCCATTATTCAACATAATTAGGTTACAATAAAATTTGTATTTTATATGGATACTACCTTATGAAAATTAAGATGTAGTAGAGTATCTCGTATAGTAGCTCATATCATAGATTGTGGGGGTATATCATAGATTAACAAGACCCTTGCACTGGCCTTGGGAATCACTACAATTACAGAAATTTAGACCACCCAAGAATCTGCAGTTTCTAAACACATTCAGACGTTCTAAATACAGTGTGTGTGTGTGTGTGTGTGTGTGTATAACGTCCAATAGTAACAAACTATAATCTGGTTGCCATTTTAAAGTAGAGAATTAACTTAATTTTCCTCACAGCATTTCAATTTCCAAACCAATATTAATGTTTCTTATAGCAGATAAACTTGGTAGTAAAAAAGAAAAAGAAAGTCTATTAAAACAGTTATTAAATTCTTGGGAACAACAAGGAGTCTTGTACATACAGACAGTAAACAATGTAATCTCTCTGTGATAAGAGCAAAGTTGTAAACATGACATATGAGAATATCTTGAGAAATTTGATACAGCTAAATCAGAAATTATTCTATCTAAAAAGCAATAAATCTGTGTTATGTTCATTTGTACTAAATTCTGGTTAGTTTACTTCATTTTGCTTTCTTTTCACATTAAGTTTTAATATGATCTCAGCATTGACACACTTCTTTTTTTCTTTTTTTTTTTTATTCAACATAGGGCTAGTAAGATACAACAGGTTACTGAATCTGAGAAAACATTATTAAGGAGAGAAACAGGAATTAAGAAGAAAGAAGATAACACTAGACAATACATTTAGATTTTTGAAAATCAAAGTTGACTGGAAAGCAAGAGGTTAGAAGAGAGTTTCACAAGCGGGAAGTGAAAGAGAAGAAATTGTTAGCATAGAACTTACAATTACATCCAACAGTAAATGATGAGACCTAGTTGCCAATCTAGTACTGAACGTAAAATTCATAAAATCTAAATAACAAAAGAAAGTTCATCAGAATAATTACCATGAAAGTATTTATAGAAAAAGTTACATTACAGCTGAGAGAAAGTAACTGAAACCAAGATGCCAGGTCAGAACCAATAACATTGCAGATTCTTTTTTGGATTTTATCAAGGATCTCTAAATATATAGCAGAAGAATCAGACCGGATGTGGCAGCAATATTCAATGCTGGACAAATGGTAGGCTTCTAAATGTGTAAGATTGATTCTAGTTAGAAAAATTGTCTAGCATGGCACAGTGAACCAACTTTCCTAGCAATTGATTCAATATAATCTTTCCACTTCATTTCAGTGGAAAATATTTAGCCTGAGAATGCACAATAAGTCACTCTCCTATAGGTTAGCATCAGCCATGCTGATTGTTATGGTAATTTACTCACGCATACATGGACTCTCCCAGCTATAAATAGGAGCAGATACTGCCTTTTGGAGAGGGAAGTTTCCAGCAGTCAGCTCTGACAGTCAGACTGAACAGTGTTGTTGTAACACTCTCGTTTGTATTACTGTTTCTCTTAATATATTTGTTTAACTCACTTCCTCTCTTTGTGTCTTTATTTCTGGCCCTAACAACACTGATGAAAAGCAAAAAAAAAATCTCATTTGTTTTGGAGTAATTATTTTTTAATATATGTAGGCCTCTGTCAGTCATGTTTGACCACGGGTAGCATCCTAGTTGTCTGCTTGGCTGGAGCATCGATGTCTGACTGTAGAGGCCGATGTGGAAGCGACAATCTCTGTTGCAGAGGTTGCATGTGTGTTCTGTCTCTGGTCTGTTTTTTAATATATATATATATATATATATATGTGTGTATGTGTGTGTGTGTGTATGCTGCATTAGTGGAAAGTGCTCAATATCTGTGATAGAGCTAACATATGTGGTTGCATGGAGAGTTGTTTGTGATCTTAGGTTTCACGCTTTCACAATCTTCATGATTTTCAGACAAACTAAACCAGTTATGTATGTATATATATATTACATTTCTGTCAAATATTGATTTTATTATTCCTGTTTAGTTGAACAAAATCTCCTGTAATTGTAAAAGAAAAAAAAATCAACTATCAAATTATAACTGTTTCTCTTGGGGTTTTTAACAAAATGAAACATTTACAAGGGCTGTCCAAGAATCTGGAAAATTCCTGAGCAGAGCAGATATTTGGGATTTCATTTGTATATTCTCTTATTTCATTCACTGCAATATGTTCTAACTTGTGTCATGTTCTTCAATAGCCTCACCAAATTGAAACTTCCAGATGGCAGTCATGCATGGCGCTAAATCTGTTCAGAAATAACTGCTTCCTAAGGTCAATAGTGAAAAAAAAAAAAAAAGAAAGGATCTTGGCAAAGATTATCCTTCTTTGAACCTTGTGGGCTGGTGCTATAGAACAGTAGCATTTTACAGAAACCACATCACTTGAGGATTTTCAAAAGCAGCAACAACTAAAATGGATAGCACATGTAACTCAAAGGGAAAATAATGACATGATCAAGATGTTGATCTTCCACACTACATCAAACAGAAGGTTAGGAAGGAAACCTCCATCAATACTGGGAAGGGCAATAACAGCTACTGGATGTGAGAAAACGTTTTCCTGAAAAAATGTTTTAAGAGAAAGATTTTTAAAATTTCAACCAAAGTAGTACATACTGCTCGGTCAATGAATACCAAATGTTACCTTGTAAGGAAATGGCTAATATTACAATGACCAAACTCTAAATAAATGGTGGCATAATTTCATCTGGTGCATCAAATTATATAACAAAAATAAAGAAGAAAAGGATTTCAAAGCTGGTAATTCTCATACTTATCCAATTACTTGGCAGCCATTAAGAATCTTTAATGACCTTAGATGACCAAATTTGCATAATTAGGAAAAGAGAAAAAGCCTGGTGACAGAAATTAGATTATAAACACATTTACATTTGAGTGTGTGTGCATATATTGTACACTCTGATGCAAATGAGTTTGTAATAAGGTTTTTGTGTATGGCATTGTTCCAATCATGCTTATATATTTGTGTGTATGTGTGTAAATGTATATGTGTGTTAATCAATGCCATTTAGCAGGAAAGAGAGATGAACTTTCATGGTCAACATATGGGTGACATAGATAAAAAGCAGATGACATTTTCTGAGAAAAAGATAGACTGATACAGTTATTTTTCAAAAAATGAAAACACTAAAATTAAAAATAAACCTATTACATACAGATATTTAGTATATCTACATGTATGACTTAAAATATATATTATATAGAGATATTTAACATATCTACATGCAGAATATAAAAACAAGTGGAGAAAATATACACTATTACTATATATATATATATATCAAGTACAGGGTTGGTACACATGGAATGAAATTCCAATAACCACAACGAAAACACAATTCTTAAAAGAGTGCTTAATACTGAGTAGACCTAATAATATTTATTCAAATTTATAACATATGCATGTTATAAGGGCACTACAAATGTTGCAATTTTGTTTCAACACTTCTGGTGTCTTTGTTCTGATCTTATAACATGCATATGTTATAAATTTGAATATATATATATATATATATATATATATATATATATATATATATATATATATATATAAGAATAGTGTTTTGGTTATTAGAATTTCATTCCATGTGTACCAACCCTGTACTTTATATATATATATATATATATATCTGTCCTGGGTAAGATGTTAAATTACATCTGTGTCCTGGGTAAGACATTAAACTACATCCAGCAGCAAGGTCTCTGATCAGGAGGTTTTGAGGAGCATAGAACCACCTTTTAATTGCTGGTGTTCCCAGGTCCACCTGGGGTGGTAGCACCTGTTAGGATCCCAACTATGGTCAAATAGTTAACAATTACTATTTTGAAAAAAATTATTACCAGCAATACAATTTTGAAGGATACATATTACCAGAAACAGATTTTTTTCTTATTTTTACTTTTATTTTTTTAATTATTTTACACGTGTATTGGGCACTATTTAGTACTACTGTTTCCTGGTCAGATTCAACTCTGACTGTTAACCTTCCCCCCCCCCCGAGTTCAATACCCAGTCAAGGCAGTGGAGAACTTTCAGAGGGAAATTAGCAGGAGATAACTGATAACTGACATCCATCAAACATGGCACGTGGAACTAGAACAGTCTACCCCAGTGAGTGAAATAAAGGGTTCAGTTTGAAATTCCAACCACCTGAAGAAGGCTGGAGCATACAACGGCCGAAACGTTGTGATAAGTATGGCGACAAAGATGAGGACAATAGTCTGAATAATGTAAATAATGTACATAATACCTCATCTCAGAAATATAGACAGACTCAGCAGAAATTAATTTTGTTCTTACTCCCAATGTTTTCACAATATCAAAAATAAATACTAAATTAAATATTTAGAATTTAATTATAATTAAATATCATTAAATTTATGTAAAAAACATTCTAAAATGTTTTTTCACCCATTTCTGTAATAGAAAAATATTTGCTTCTTTTTTATGTTTGAATGGTAGATTTTTTAAACTGGAAACTAAAATAGATTAATGTTTAAAAGAAACACAAATTACTCATAAAAATAATGTAGCAACTCATAATAAATACTTACTTGATTTAAATAAGGTAAATGATATTCCAAATGTAAGTAAAAATTAATTTGAATTATTTAAGCTAACAACACTGGCAGAATAGCTCACTCAAACAAAGTCAAACTGAAACACCCCACTGCTTTAAAACCAGCCTCCATTTCTGTCCCTTCACTGTTATGACTTGGCCATCTAATATAGAACACCATGGTTAAAACTGATTTGGTTGTAGATTAATTTTAGATTCTTTAAGGATGGATTTTATAAAAGTTGGTGATATAATAAAGGGTGTTTGGTGTGTATTTATTTACTGATGGGAAGATATTTATCAGGATTCCTTCTAAGTATTTTCTATGTAAAAAAGAAAAGAAAAAAGGGACTGATAAATTTCTTCCTATCAATAAACACATGCCATAATTTTCTTTTCTCTTCCATATTTCATTTTCTGTTGAAGCATAAATAAAAGTGAAACATATTAAATTCATAAGCATTCCCTATTTGTTTCTTATCCTATCATTTTGTTGGGATTCTAATTCATTTTTTATCAGTATTTCATCCCTCTCTCTCTCTCTTATATATATATATATATATATATATTAAAAAGAAGAGAAGAGAGGTGCCGTAAACATTTTTGGTTGTAATGTGGATTTATTTAGAAAAAATATTATGTTTTGTTTTACATAAATTTTACTACACGTGTTTCTGGTCTCGTGACTGTCTTCAGGTAAAAGCGGAGATTTCCACATATTATTAAAAATAATTATTTTTTTCTTTTGTTTTTCAATGTTAAATATTCTCGATATGAGACATTTTCTGTGTTAGTAATCCGAATTTCTTTCTTGAATTAGCAATGAAGAGAAAATGCTGATAAGTAATTCATCATTTCGCTTGGACTAACCTTAATTGTTTTATGACCCTTCGCGCAGAACTCTTAATTAATTTAAATCAACCCGATTCATCTTGCATAAAAACAACAAATAGTATTGGCCAAAGTAACATACAAACCAATTGTAATAAAAGTGACAGTGACTTACCACGAGCAAAGCGAATTCGCTGCCTCGCATGTTGAACCATTCTCTGAGAGTTGGTCGCGCGTGCGTACGCCTACTGCCATTTTTATGCAGCAGACTTATTTGCATAAGAGAACAACGTTACCATTAAAAACCAGGCGAGTGGACGTGGGAGAGCACGGCTCTTCTAGGCTTTGGCGAGACAAGATGTATTGCTGACAGAAAGCGACAGCAATTTCTGGGCATCTGACACCAATATTAAAATCTAAAAAGTAAATTCTTGGTTGAGGAAACCAACTACTACTAAGCACTAATCTCTTAGCCCCATCTTTACCCAACCCCTCTCTCTCACTTTCCCTCCCCACTACCAATCTAAAGTGTTCATCCGGTGTACTTTCTCTATTGACGGAGCAGGTTTTTGTTCTGATAAGATGAACATCTCGGTGTTCACAAAATAAAAATTATAAACGAAATGGATAATTAAAATCTCCATCTTCTTATTATAATGATCTGTAGTTTACATTGAGCTCTCCCTGGATTTATATCATGCTTGGAATTATCCCTTCCAGTCACAAATTGGTAAAATATATTTTTACAGCAAAAAAAAAAAAAAAAAAAAAAAAAAAAAAAACAAAACAAAAATTACCTCAACATAGAGAGAGCCTATTTTAAGCCATTTTGTACATGGTTATCATCAACCCGCAAGTGCTCTGAGACAGACACTTAGGGGCTAATGGTAGCCACATACAGAATGGCTTGAAATAGGCTCTTTCTATGTTGAAGTAATTTTTGTTTTTTTGCTATAAAAAGTACATATGCTCTGTTAAAATAAAAACATCAAGCTCTTTGTGGATCAGTTTTAATAATTAATAGTACTAGGATCCACCCGGATTATATACCAATGGATCAATTACCTATAATATATATATATTTGGGCAGCAACCTTTCAAACATGTTTCATTGAATATGGCAGACAAAGAAAATTTGATTGATTTTTTTATTGAGTTTTTCTAGTATTCTTACATTTTACTATTTGGTGGGGGTAAGGGAATGTAAAAATTCTGGCCACATTCAAAATAAACATTACTATAATACATCATACATCTTAAAAGACAACCATGAAAAGAAATCAACAATAAACCTTTTGAAAATGGCTAAAGTGAATGAAAGCTAGAGTAGCAAGAGTAATGATATGAAAAATGGAAAAAAATACGGAAATAAAATGGAAAATCATGGAAAACATGATTTTTGCTACTAAAAGATAAAATATTCCATTGATAAAACATAAAATTCCTGAGCTGGAACTTGAAAAAAAAAAAAAAAAAATTCATTATTTTATATAATTTTGCAATACACAGTAAAGTCAGTCACTTGTGCATAAACGCTACAGCCTATATTGTTGCAACATGTCATTCTATAAATAACAGAGGGTATTTTCCATTACTGCGCAAGTGCCATGACCTAATTCATGATATTAACTTGGCCAAACCAGTCACCACTGGTGTCCACAGGGCAAATATCCACGTGTGATATTAGCATAAAAATAGCATGGCATGTGCCATCAAGGGTAGTAAAAATAAAAGTTGTTGCCTGTTCAGTAATAAAATTAGATTTTTAAATGCTATTTTGATTATTTTTATAATATGTAAACGAAAAGCTAGCAAAATTGGTGAGTTAAACAAAGTTAAACAAAATACAGAACTGGAGAGTTAGCTTTCCATGATGATATTTATCATGATGGTGATAAATTATTTTCGAGTTTTTGCCAACACACCATAGAGTGGACTCAGAGGAAGGGACATGCTTGTGGGTCTTCAGGTATCACTGAAGCTCCAAAGAAAAAAAGAAAAGAAAAAAAAAAAAAGATGTCTATATAAGTAGGCTATATATTTGTATATTTTATAGCTTACACACAAGTCTGTTTTTCACATGGTTTTATGATTTTGAAACAAAAATAGAAAATTGAAATTTACCATCATATAAGAATACAGAATTTTACATTTCAGAACACAGAGAATTTGCCATTCTACTAAAAGCTCCTAGGATAATAGGCACTATGGACAATTTTTACACTTTCTCCCACCAAACTGAAAAATTTAAGGATAGAGAAACTCAATAAAAAATTAATCAAATTTTCCTTGTCTCTCATATTCAACAAAATCCGCTTTATATAGATATATGTGTGTGTGTGTGTGTGTGTGTGTGTGTGTGGTCGCATCTATTAGTTTCAGGAAACCTTGGATCTGTGCCCAAAGAATTATTTTGCAGTAACATCTATGCAGATAAAACCAACAGAATTTCCTCAGAATCATCTCACTATATATTCTGAATAAGTCTGGTGAGAAGACACATCCTTGTCTTACACTCCTTTCTAATTTTGTATATTTACTAAACTCATTTCCTATGCATATGCAGGTGGTTTGTTCCCAGTATAAATTCTGGATCATTCTAATATCCTTCCCAAATATGTCAAGGTTACCTAGTAGTATCAACAGTTCTTTGTGACATAATTTGTGATCAAACAATTCTGGAAAGATTTGAACTTGACATTAAAACAAACTAAAAGGAAATAGACTTTGTAGATGTTACTTCCACTCATTCAGTAAAACAAAGGAGAACACTCTTAATATACACATTGCCTCCAACTCCCCCATCCAGCACAATCAAACAAATCCCACTCTCAAGCAGCTGCAAATTATCTGATAACAAATAAAATCTGCTACAAAACTAAACATTTGTATGTAATAATGCTAAATGACAGTGGTCTTTAGACAAAACTTACATTTACACCTAACAGAACAATAAAAGGAATTAATTGGAATAGAAACATTGTATGATTCTGTTCACTCTATAATAAAAATGTAAAAACAAATATAAGTAAAACATTCAAATTTATCAGCAATCATGTCCTCAAATCATGCAAACTGCAATAAAATGTTCAACAGAAATACATTAAATTTAGTTACAGTTGCACTGAAAATACAAATCATGAAAAAGTAAATAATTCACAACAGAAAAATCACTAGTACACCACAAACGCCTATGACCTCCACATCTAAGTGCAGAATAACGTATGAATGCCCAGTAAACAGTAACTACCTGCAAATTAACAAAATATACCAAGCTACGATAAGATCCAAAAGAAGCCCAGAAAAACACACATGTACATATGTATATAACAGAAGTGCTCTGAAAACAGAAGCAACACATGCCATCATTGATAAGTCAAAACAAAACAAAAAAATGCAAAACATCACAACCCTCTCAAAGTATATTTTCAAGCTCAAAAACAAAAATGAACTAAAAAAATAACAGAAAATAAGAAAAATAATACCACCTTACAACAAAACCTCAAGATAACGTTAAATTTTCCTAGTGGAGGAAATACAAAGGTAATAATTACCTTTCTAGAACAAGATAAACTCTTAAGCAGAAGCAATCATTTCCAAATACAGATACAAAAACAAATTCCTACTATGCTACATATAACCACATGTTCTAAACTGAGAGTGAGTGAGAAAGAGGCTGCTAAAAGAGTTGTGATACAGGGCCTAAGATCAATTGAGCTGGTTGATTCTTATGTCCAGACTGTCTCTATCTATCCACTCACACACATATAATTTCAAACTTACAATGGGTCAATGAATGGCACAATGGAGAAACTTCTTACTTTCATGTTAGGAAAATTAATGACAAAGTGGAATTTTTTTTTTTATGTGATGCATTTTGTTATTTAGGACTTCATTGTACTAAAGTGATGTTTACCTTTGATGTGATTGCACGTGTGCCCAAAGGATGCTGAAGTTTTTATCTTTGAAATTTAATTTTTTTTAAAATATGTGTTTGGGTATACAGTCAAAATTATGATCAAACTCATTACGGTAAGCAACTAATGCATTGATTCTTGTTTTGTAAAAGATCCCTTTTGTGTTCATATAATCATTTATTTAAATTCCTTGAGGTTTTTCCTATGTATTTCCATGACAGCAAGTTTTGGTGGTGCCACCAACCATTACCTTTACTTACTGTTTTCCCTTTATACAGACTAATAATAAAAATAAATTAAACTATAGACCAATAATAAAAATAAACTATAGACCAATAATAAAAAAACTATACTATAGACTGTAATAAAATAGTTTTTAAAAATCTCAAGAAGAAACTTTAATAGGAGTGATTCTTGGAATTTAAATAAAAGAATATAGGAACATAAAGGAGTCTTTTAAAAAACAAGACACTCAATGTGTTAATCCTTTATTGTAAGTTAGTGGTCCATGCAATTAATACACATAGTGTAGACAGTACAACCTCATTCACTTGCTAATTCACCAGTAGACTAAGTTCAACTTTTCCTTAAGAATTTACAGAGACTCTTAAGAACATTTCTTGAAATTTTCTCTTCACAAAAACTGTTTCTTATAAAATAAATATTTCTATTTTTGTGGGACTCACTACTTTTGTTGGGGGGTGTGGACATTTTTTCAGTGAATATTTAATGGCTCCTGGGAACATTCATCCCACAAACAATATTTAGCAAACTTATGTGATTCTGGGTAAAGATAAAGAAACTAAGTATGGATTTTAAACAAACAATGCATGTGTTGACAAAAGAAATTACGTTAAATTGTAGACAGTTGAAACTAAAGAAAAAAAAGAAACATTAAAAACTTAGCTATTTGTGTTTGTTTGTATGTGTGTGTCAAAGAGAGAGAGAGAGAGAGCGAGAGAAAGTTCAGTCATTAGTGGACCACGGGAACAAACACAACCCCCGGAAGGATACTCGTGTCTACATGCTACAACATTTTGGAGCAAGGGGAACAAAATATTTGACTTTTTATAACTGTTAAGATGGACATCATAAGAAGGGAGCTAACTTGCTCCCTAGAGTGTAACTGTGATATGGCCCCAATATTTAAATTAAAATCAGACATATTATCAATCTATGAAGGGACACGTTTTCTTTATCTCTCCTCTTTCTTCCTTCCTTCCTTCCTTCCTTCTTCTCATCCTTTGTTTCCTGTCTAGACTGGATCTGGGGTCACTTAACACCTGGATAGTTTGACCTTCTAATGGAATAAGTAAAAGGTCAACCAAACCCATGTGACATGCACTGCCAAGTGTAATTTTTTAAAATATATATTCAGTTTCCAGAAAATCTCCAACTCAGTTAAGTCATGAATAAGTTGACTCCCATCATGCACTCATTAAAAACACCCCTATAGATTTATTTGATTCCTAGATGTTTACCAAATAAGAAAATATTATTCCTGAAGAAATCTTCCCAGTTTTATTTTGGATTCATTTTGATTACTAGATGTCGAACGAAATAGAAGTACCATTCTGGAATCTTCCAGTTTATATTGCAGAAGGAATAATTACAGATTTTCATTTGGACATTCTATAGAACTTCAAATTATGAACTCATGATTCATGGATAATCAGAGTGACATCCAATATCAGATAAGAGCCTCTTGTTGATCTTATATCTGCCGGCTTACATTTTCTCCTTATTCAATTGTTTTGTTCTATAAAATTGTTTTTAAACTTACATTCTGTGTTTATTGTTCTTTGACACCTGTGTTATGTGTTTCTATCAGAGTAATCCTATCTTTTATCTTTTTTTTTTTTTTTTTTTGAACCTGGTGTTCACATCTCTATGTTGTCAGTTCATAACAGAAACAAGTTATGCTACTTGATCAGAACTCTCTAGGACAACAGAAAAGAAAATGGATTTCAAGATGGTGAATATGCATTCTTTCATGTTCCCTGTCAGGACACAATAATCAACCAATAATCCACTGGTCATCATTTGCATCTATTGTTATCCAATAGTAAATAAAATGTATAAAGGTTCTAATTGTGTGTTTCTTCTTATTTGACACAAATAAGCACATCCCACTACCATAACAAGAACTTAAACAGCACCACCTAACAGGTGTTTGGTGAAGCCAAGTGGGATAACCCACACTATCTTGTTTTGTTTCACTCTTTTGTTTGTCTATATTTCTCAATGCAGCTTTAATTAAAAGATAAAAGTAATTTATTAAGGTGAAAATATAAAGAAAGTGTACTAATTTCTGAGTCTTACAGGTAAATTTCTGTCCAGGTTAGCATAACTTCCATGTGCCTTTTCTATAAATACTTTCACGGTAATTGTTCTGAGGAACATTCCTCTTTGGTACCTAGACTTTATGAATTTAAGCACAGTACTAGATTGGTGGCAAGTTCTCATCATTTTACAGTTGAAATGGCTAGATGGAACCGTAAGTCCAATGCTAACAGTTTCTTCTTTGACACTTCACACTTGTGGAACACTCTTCTGACTCCATGCTTCTATCACCTTTGATTTTCAAAAATTTAAATGAAATGTCAATTGTTATCTTCTGTCTTCTTAATTCTTGTTCTTTTGTTGTTGTCTCTCCATAATGTTAAATTTTTATCATATTCTCTAACACTCAGTAACCCCTTGGATCTTCGTGGCTTTATTTCCTTGGTTGGAGTGAAATGATTAAAAAAAAAAAAAAAAAAAAAAAAAAAAGGTCTATACCACATTTCACCTTTCTTAAAAAATGTAACGCCATCACAAAGTGAGATATTTCTTCAAGACAATAACAATAATCTAGAAAAGCTGAATAAATTCCACCAATAAGAACATTATTTTAGTTGGATGATGTCTTTTAGATGGACAAAATGAGTTACAAAGAACTTTTTCCATTTTGTCATTTACCAAAAATATTTTAACAGTATTAAAAAGCAGCAAACCCAGCAAAACCATTTTGACTTGAAAATAAGTCAACTGGTACCTCATTCTGTGCTTGTTCTAAGTGTTACTACAGGGACAAAATTTCAAGAAGACACTTTAGCAAATTCTTGATGGCTAATTTACAAAGGCAGGAAATTTCTTTACAGATGAAAAGTAGAAGAAAAAAAAAAGAAAGAAAAAAAAAGAATTAAAATCCATTTGTTTTGACCCAGGAAGGACATTAAAACCTCTTGAGACTTTTTCCTTCCTTTGTACTTTTAACTCCCCCCACCCAAGCATGGTTTTAGATCTGAATAGTATTTTATCAAGTAGAAGGAAGAGTTAATTGTGGTTGAGACAAGAAATAGTAGATCATTTAAAAATAAAATCAGCTAAATACATTATTTTTTAATCCAGTAACTCTTATCGCTCTTTCCTTTATTGGGGTTTCTACCTAGACCTTTTATTTGAAGTAGTGCAAAATGTCACAGTTTTCCGTTAGATGTGCTATCCCTTTTAATTGTTGTTGTTGGTTGTAGTACGGAAGTGATAACGCGGATGGGAAGGATCGTTTATTTTTGTAAATCTGTTTGTATCTTTCCTGTATTATTATGTTTAAGATCATTTTTATCCTAAATTCTGATATCTATCATCATAGTTCCCCTCATCATCAGAACTTTGGTTTAGAAACATTTCGCTTGGTTGATTAATAACAAAAAAGAAAGGGGGACAAAACATATAAAAATGTCCTACTTTTTTCATTAAGAATCTAACAAAAAAAAAAAAAAAAAAGTCACTGATTTTCTTTTGAGTCTATTAATCTGCTTGTTAACCATCTTGGTTGACCATCAGTTTGAAAATATCTGTTGCTTGTAAAGAATATATTTGTTCAGGAACCTATGTGTAAACTTATATGCAAATACTCTTTGGAAAATATAAATCTATCTCTTCCCAGCTATGCATTAAATAGTAGAACTTGCATCTGAAAAAATTGTCAATGCAATATTCACTGGAAAAAAGAATTATTCTTACAATCCACAAAATGTTTTGGCTGTAAGTAAACCACAAAGAATTCAAAAGATGTAAAAAGAAAAATAATCAATTAACAAATGTGTCTGTCTATATTTCTGAGATGATGTATTATGTATACTATTTACATTATTTGGACTATTGTCCTCATCTTTGTCGCCATATTTATTACAATGTTTTGGCCTTTCAGCATCTGTCTATATTTCTGAGATGAAGTATTATGTACACTATTTACATTATTTGGATTATTGTCCTCATCTTTGTCGCCATATTTATTACAACGTTTTAGCTGTTGTATGCTCCGGCCTTCTTCTGGTGAATGGAATGTCGAACTGAACCCTTTATTTCGCTCACTGGGGTAGACTGTTCTAGTTCCACGTGCCATGTCTAATGGATGTCAATTATCAGTTATCTCTTGTTAATTCCCCTCTCCAAGTTCTCCATTGTCTTAACCGGGTATTGAACTCACACTCTTTGGGTCCTGTCACAGGATCTAACTAACACCTTTATCCACTGTGCCATGCGTCCTTTAGTTCAATAGTCTGAATAATGTAAATTGTGTAACAAATGGGTAACTATAATTTTTTTTTTAATAAACTAAAAAAAGAGATCATCAGAGATAATCTCTTTTTCATCGTCTCAAAAATCATTCTTTTTTTTCTATTGGTACAATCAATGTTACAAACATTTCTGCTGCTCTGAAAGGAGTAAAGGTTGATCACAGGTTTGTATTAGGGGTTTCATTCTTGCTAGAATTAGAGTTGTCTAATAGACTAGTTGCCAATCAAGGATAGAGATCCCTGTCTACCTCACTATTTATTCATAGCAAGGGAATTGGATTCAGGCTTTTGTTATGGAAATTTGTGTAAAGCAAACACAGCCTTGACTGAAACTTAAACTCATTATGTCGATTCCATTCTGTGACATTAACCATTATGCTACTTCACACTTCTGTAAATGATGTAATACATCCTCCACTGAACCAAAGTGCAACTGTCATAATTTACCTTACTATCCAAAATTCTATCAATGATTTTAATGAATTTGAAATTTATCAAGGCCATGCTTTTTATTGATAACAATTCACACCTAATGGTAATAATAATATTAGTTGTTTCCTTATAAGGAAACACTTGGCATTCATTGACCAAATAACCAGTGCTGCTGTCAGTTGAAATTTATAAATTTATCTTTCTCTTAAAAAAACTTTTCAGGAAAAATAGGTTTTGCAAGCCCAGTAGCTGTTATCGCTCTTTCCAGTATTGATGGGGGTTTCCTTTCTAACCTTTTATTTGAAGTCATGTGGAATGTCAACATCTTGATTTTGTCACTATTTTCTCTTTGAGTTATGTGTGATATCCATTTTAGTTGTTGCAGTTGTTAAAATTCCTCAAATGAAGTGGTTTCTGTTATTTAGAACTGTTCTTTGTTATTTTGTAGTTGAAGAAGGTTGGTCTTCTCCAAGATCCACAGGCTTCACTTGGCAAAGCTATTTTTAACCTTTGATCTTAGAACTTGGTGGTATATAGCTTACAGTGTAGATATTTCTGGATGACTTTGCTGCCACACACGACATGTGTATGAAAGCCTTGATCCGACAAAGTTAAAGAACATGACTTGAGTTTTCAAGTTATGTTTTGGTTTTGTAGCAGTTTGTGGTGTTGTGTGAAACTATCTCTAGCACAGCCTCTTCTATATTCAATTTCCTTATTTACTATACTAAATCTCTTATCAACTGGGCCTCAAGGACACATGGCCCAGTTGATAAAAGTGTTGGTTAGATCGAGCGACTTTACCCAAATAGTTGTGAGTTCAACACCTGGCTACTGCAGTAGTGATCAAAAACCTGTAGAGTTAAAGGGAAATAACTGAGACATCTGGAAGAGGCATGTCATGTAGAACTAGAACAATCTACTCCAATGGAGAAAATAAAGGGTTCAGTTTGAAATTCCAATCACAGAGCATGACTATGGCAATGAAGATGAGGACAACAATCCAAACAATGTAAATAATTACAATACCTCATCTCAGAGATATAGAAAGTAGAAGCTATTTTTAAAAGTTCAACCTCAGTGTCTAGTGATGCTTTATTATTCCTTAGTTTTTTTAATCACTTTATTTTCTCATCGGTTCATTATTATTTATGTTTGGAGACAGACTTTGTAATGCTTGAATGTATTTTGATATACATTATTTACATTACTCAGCCCAGGAGATTTTTGTGGCCTAGCATATGCACTGACCAAGCATAGAAATAAATACAATATGGGAACCAGTAATAAGGAGTGCCAGAGAAAAGCAATGATAACAAAGTTGCAATATGAGCTCTGGTAAAAACATGAAATGATAACAGCAAAATTGCAATATGAGCACTGGTAAAAATGGTTGCTGAAGACATTAGGGTTATAATACACACAAATTCATCCACAGATGTCCTCAAGGCACAGCGGATAAAGACATTGGTTAGATCCAGTGACAGAAGAGACAAAAGAAGTGACAAAGAGTGTGAGTTCAATACCCAGCTAAGGAGAACTTTCAGAGGGAAAATAAACAGGATAACTGATAACTGACATTCATTAAACATGGCACTAGAACAGTCTACCCCAGTGAGCGAAATAAAGGGTTCAGTTCGACAATCCAACCACCTGAAGAAGCGTACAACGGCCGAAACGTTGTAATAAATATAGCGACAAAGATGAGGACAATAGTATGAATAATGTACATAATACCTCATCTCAGAAATATATAGACAGGTATTTTGATATATTTTCTATTTCACCAGGCATCTTTAGTGTGGTCAGGGTTGAAATGTAACTCAAAGTGATTTTTGAGATCAGGACATTTCTTCCGTGTTGGTTTTGATTGTTTCATGTTATTGTGATTTCTGGCTTTATTCCACATTTTAGCATATTTTCTAATATTTTTCATTAATTTTGCTTCCAATTTTACAGAGATATTGTTTTCTCAGAGCGTTAACTAATTTTTTAATTTTCTTTGTTAATTGTCTAGGATTCTCTTTTCAATTTTCTGTTTGTTTCTTGTATCAGTTTTCTTTTTTCTTTTTTTTTAAACTCTGCATTGTTGTCACACAGGTGATACTTTTTTTCTTCTAGGTATTCCTGCAATTATCTCATGTAGTTCAGCTAATGAAAATATGACATTTGATTTGTCTATGCCATTTATATTCAGATCTATTGACATCAATTTGTACTATAGTTTATTACTGAATTCTAAATTTACATTTTCATTTCTAAGGGCATGGATGCTATACCTAGATATTGTTTTGTGGTTTATGTTGGCAGAAGGGGGCTATTTTGTTGGCTGTTGTTATCAGTTTTGGGTACTTTAGGGTTTACCTGTCATCACATTTTAAAATGTGCTACATGTTTGTTATCTGCCACCACCTTTTAATTAATGTATTGGTGACCTTTTATAAAATTAGATTTGGTTTTTAAAATGTTTTGATAATTGTTTTTGTTTCCAAACTGCTAAATGAATCTATGGGATAGTATATTTTTTACACATCTTGATTTGTGAAAATGTTGGGAAAATAATTTAAAAAGTAGCGACAGGTAACCTACAAGTACCAAGTTTAGTTACAAGTAGTCTGTGATTAGATTCAAATATAGAAGTTATATACTCTAACATCTGTTATAACAGGTTTAATCCAAGAGTCTAAGCTCTCAAAGTCAATGATCTTTTTTGTTACATTATCTGCGTTATGCCATGTGTTTCATAAAAATTTAAGTTCTTCATTGTTGTTTAAAAGGGTGACATCTTACCATCAAAGGAGCAGTGACATTCAAAAATACTTGAGTTAACATTAAAATTCTCAGTAATGCATAGGTCCATTTTTTTTCTGATATACAAAGTTTAATTAATTCAGTGTAGAATTTCTTCTTTCCTGAAACAATACTTTTTTATTGGGTCATAAGCTGATATCACTCGAATGTTACAGCCATGAACAACCATGTCAGAAAATAATCATTTTTCTTACTGGCAAAGGATATGTCTACTACAATATTTGATGAATCGCATAATTCCAACTCTTGTGGCCAGTCCAAAATAAATTGTATCCCAACTGCTCAATAGAATCACTAACAAGTCAATGCACCTCTTGTATACAGACAACACCAAGGCTTGATTTCTTACATACTTCTAAAAGGAAGTGCACCCTGAAATCATCTGATCTTGACTGGATATTGATCCATCCCATTATCAAAATGAAGAATTTTTTAAATTTTGATTTTATAGTTGATTTTTTAGTTGTTGATAAGTTTGGTGGCTGACAGAACTTTTAATACATTATATATATATATATATATATATATATATATATATATAGAAAGAGAAATTTTATATATATATATATATATATATATATATATATATATATATATATATATATAAAGAGAAATTTTAGCGTTTTTCTATATGAAATATACCAGTGGCCTGGAGAGCTCAATTCAGTTGAAGAGCAATGTGTTAATAGCAGGAGTCACTATTTTTAAAATTATGCTTTCTCAAAGGGGGCTCAACAGGATTTCCTGAGAACATTATATATATATATATATATGTAAAATGTAAAAAAGTACTAAATATGTAGTAGGCATGAACAATTCCAGGCCAACACATGGATTAAAAAAGTGCTCAATATGCCATTCAGAATGGAACATGTAGAGCAAGTTAATACCATAATAAGAATAAAATTTTTACCTGATTCACTAACCAGGTTTCAGTCAAAAAGTATCATCAGATGGTGAAGCAAATTAAATTTTCCAACACTTAACACTTTGTATATAACCAGATAATTCTACCAGAAAGCCCATTGATGTGGAGGGGGCATGGCAAAATAGAGGAAAAAAATGTATCTCCTGGTTTAATAGCTTTGTGAATAAAGACAAAGAAGTATTCATCAAGTCTGATATAAAAGACTTCCATCCATCGATTTCAGAGAACGGATTACTGGAAGGGTTTTGTAGATATTCCATTGGAGCAGATTGAAATAATATTACATTGTGGAAAATCTGTTTGGATTCACAATGGAGAAGCATGGCTAAAAAAAAAAAAAAAAAAAAAAAAAAAAAAAAAAAATCGAATTGGTTCCTTTGATGTACCACAAGGATCATTTGAGGTTTCATACCTCATGGTTGTATTCACATTGAGAAAAATTAACAAAATTGTTCATATAGATAACCATGGTCTATATAGATTTTGTAATGTCAACGAATACTCATTGTCACTTTCGTAATGGTCATTGTAATAGAGACTTTGTAATTGCCGATATAACTATAGTATCACTGTTGAACAATAATGGTGTCAGGCACCTTCAGATAACATTCGCACTAATAGTACTTGCACTCTTGAAAAGTAATCACCAGATAGTAATCATGTAGTGATCAGTATAACGAAATAGTCTAGTGGATAGAGTAGAGAATAGTGATCCGTATAGTAATAGAGGATAGAATAGAAATGGTGATCAATTAGATGCCACGCTAACTCCCATATATACATTTCTTTTACAATCATGTGGTCTACTTATTAGAAATGGAATTGCCTGTGTTTACTTTTTGGTGATCTGTGTTCAAACTGAAATGTCAGCAGTGACACTTTATTCCAATATAACAATAGAGTTGGTGGGTTGATTGTTGTGCTTGATAATAAAAGAGCCATTAGAAAAAAAAAACTTTTAAGCTTTTTAAGCTCTTCAAAGATTTGAACTGTAAAATAACAGCTAATATGAACATGAAAAATATTCAATATTTAGATATTGAGATCAATCTTTTGACAGGCATGGTTTCCTCATATATGAAACCAAATACAGTATTAAAATATTTAAACTCTAAATCCAATCACCCAGCAAGTATAATTAAACACATTCCAAAGGAAAATGAATGCAGACTGTTGAGAAATTCCTCGTCAAAGGAAATATCTGATGAAAAAAAAAAAAAAAAAAAAAAAGTATATAGGACTTCATTGAAGTGGGAGGGACATAAAAGGAATTTAATTTTCAGCCCCCAAATAAATCAACAACTAAGAAATAACAGGGGCAATAAAAATAAAAAATAAAAAAAAAACTTAATTTGGTTCACCCCCCTCCCATTTAAACTACAGGTGAAAAGAAATATGGAAAGAATTTTCTTTAATCTGATCAAAAAATACTTCCTGAAACCTGAACTGCACAGGATTTTTAACAGCAACACTGTGAAATGTAGTGAAAGAGATAATCAGCTACCTTGAAAAAGAGTTTGTGTTTTGTGTGTGATCTCCTGAAGAAAAATTACCAAAAAGTAGTTAGCAAAAAAAACAAAAAAAAACATCTACTTTAAGGATAAGAATCTATGCTAATGTTCTTCCCTCTCCTGAATGGTGTGACCAATCAAAAAGATCTCTCGGTGAACAAAAGCCGGTTCTTTGCTTATAAAGGCAGAAGATTTTCTGAGTTCGGTAGATGAACATGCGTTTTTCCTGGTGAGAAGTGAAGGTTGGACATGTGACCCCATTTTGTCATTTCTACACTGCTTGTTGGACTGTTACAACGGGCTATCGTATGAACTGTGATTTGGCTACAAGTGTTGCGGTCGAGAGACAGCAGATATCTATTGCTACTATAAGTTGACAGTCTTTTCTTTACAACTACATCAAATTAAGTTATAGTTGCACAAGCAATTTAGAAAGCACTATAAAGAGGCAAAATTCAAGAGGAATTCAAGAGTAGATGTACAAAACAGTGGTGAAAATCTTGCAACTGTAGGGACAAAATTAATTGTCCATTGAGTAATGCCTGTTGTACAGCGGGTGTGATTTACAAAGTTAAGGTCAACAATGAGGGTGGAGCAAACAGAATTTACATAGAATGCACTGAAGGTACCTTCAAAAAACAATGGCATAACCATAGGTCTTTGTTTAGCCTACAGAGGTCATAGGTATTGCATTAAAGTTACCAACCAGGTATGAAAGTTTAGGGAAAAAATAATAGAAGCCCAAACATAAAGTGAAGCATATTAAGAAAGATCAAGTCTGGCAGAATGAGTGGCAACAGTTGTAAATTGTGTCAAGGGGAGAAGTTGGCCATTGTTACTTATCCGGATTATAAAAATTTATTAAAAATGGAAGGTCTGAGACAATGTCTAAATGTAGACATATTAATAATTACATTCTAGGCCTTTATGAACCCGGATGAAGGTTAACAATTGGAAGTGGAAGGAATAAAAATGTAAGAGAAAAAGAGAAGGGAGAGTGGCAAGAAGGAAAGAGAGAAAGTTTTTTTTTTTCTTTTTTTATATTTATTTTACCATACCCCTTTCCCTTTGGTGAACTTTCTGGTAGCAATATCAGGTTGTGGAGCCTTGGATAATGTAATTTGCCTCACCACCTGAAGATACCTTGTGGCTGAAACCCAGGTAGTGAATAAGCTAAACTTTTTATTCTTTTTATCACATATACATAAGTAAAAGTTTGTCACTTAGCTGATTGATGTTACCTTCAATATCCCAACTCCAGAGCTTTGTAGGCAGACCAGTCTGTCCACTCTTAAGGGGATATCAGCAATTGACTGCTTGTATTTTTTTGACTTTTTCCTTTTATGCACTTATCATTGGAGGAAATTTTGTCTGTATTGTTTGTGTGTGCATTTGCATGCATGCAGCTATGTGTCCATTGTATACACACACAGAGAGTCAGTTACATGACATGCGTGATACATATTTCGATACATGACTGATGAGGCAGGTTTTTTTCCTGCAGTAGTTTGGCATTTCTTTCTGCGGTAGACAAATTGCCATCTAAAGTTATAGAACCCGGTATGTCCTGCTATTTTACCCATAGCTGGGGGGGGTGTGGAGAAGAAGAGGATTTATACCTTTCCCAAATGTATTAGCACGTAAGTGAATGTAATGGATTTGACTAGAATTCTAACTCGGCTCTCCGATTCCTCGATCTGAGCCACTATCCATTACTTCACCATACCTTCTGCACACACACACACACACACACGTATTTAACAACTGGCAATTTTGTGCCCTTTTCTTTACAATGAAAACATTAAAAAGGTGAAAGAAAAAAAAAACAGTAAAGCAAAATAAAGATGTTTTTCATTGCAAGATTTCTTTGTAAAATGTCTTTAAAAGTTAATTAATTTTTCCGCTGGGCAGAGATAAATTCATAAAAGAACACAAGGATCTAAAGTCTAAAATGATTACAGTTGTTGGTTCCAATTTGTATTGGAATGATTGCAAAGTACTTCCCCCTCCCCAATTTATAAGCAAAAACACACAGATGCATGCTGGGATTTCTTCCTAGCCAATAAGATAGGCCACTTCTCGGTGTCATCTGACTGCAGTCTGTCTTGAAATTCAAGTCAGAATACTTCAGTCATTCATCTGATTCTCTTGTGTGTCAATCTCAATTTACTCCAGTGTCAACATCAGTTCTTAGTTTGTGAACCTTTTGCCTTATTTACTGTTGCCTTGCCTTGCATATATTGTTTGCTTGCTTTATATTATTTGTTGCCCTCTTCTTTTTCTGTTATTGTTTACTGCAAACTGTGTCAGTTCTGTTGAACAGTTCTGCCGTTTATCTACATCTAACCATGGCCATTTACTCTACAACAACATTCCATGCAAATGTGAAACAAGGAAGAAAACATCTTTCCCTTGAAAGTTAGACTCAAGGAACATGTTGTAGATATCACCTTTTTGGTTGTGATGTGTATAGGCATTTTATATTAAATATTTATGGAGCAATTGTTCCGTAAACAATAATTGACAGACTCCCAGTGAGTCCAGGAAAAACATAAAATAAGACATTAAATTTTAACAAATATAATTTGATACGACATAAATACAAAAAGGAAAAATGAAATTAAATGTGAAGCATTTAAAGCAACCTTCAGCATTTGTAGCTGAGGTACTTACATGCTAACAGGAACAAGAAGAATACCTCTTTTCACTATTAAAATCATCAAGTCATAATGAGAAAGATTCTTTCAAATTTTGTGCTGCCTGTAATTATCATCGGGGCAGTAATTCAATGTCTCGCCACCTGTGATTATCATCAGGGTGTGGTAATCCAACAAACAAAAAATCCTATCTATGAGTGAAGCCAAAGAACCTTGTATAGTAGACCTTATCTGGAATGAGAAATTATCTTCTCTGGAATGATAACCAAACAATAAATAGGGAATAATAGGGAACTTTGCTGCAAAGTAATTGAGAGAATCAATGTATATTAGCCTAACAAACATTTCTACAAATTAGGCCAGTGTGTATGAATCTTAACAAAGAAAGTATCTGAGAGAATCTTGGTACTGTTTGTATTACATCAGTTACTGAAAATTGTAAGATTGAACTTACAACTATTAATTTCTATGGAAAAAGATACTTCACAATTTTCCCACTGATCATGCACTTGATGTTTTTTTTGTTTAACGGCATATCAACCTGTATGGGTTATTTAATACTAAAATCTAAATATTTTGTATGCAATTTTTTTCTTGTGATAATAATGGTTTTAATGATACAAGTCCTACTAATTAACCCATAGCAGAGGGGAGATGAGGTGGATTCATACCTTTCCCAAGGGTATTTGCATGCAAGTGAGTTTAACAAACACAGCCTGAATTGGAACATGGCTCTCTGATTTACAGTTCTGAGCAATTGTCCATTACACCACCAGTACAACAAGGTATTTCCAAGTGGTTACCCATCTAGGTACTAACCAGGCACAATGTTGCTTAACTTCAATGCGATCATGCACTTAAAAGGGTCTGTAGAATGAATTGGTGGATATATTTGTTCTAGCAATAAAAGCTATAAAAAGAACAAAGTTGTCTAAACTACTCCCTGGAATTTTATTCTTGGCTGTAAAATTGTTTTCTTTACAGATTGTAAAATGTCACCAATTAATTTCTAAAAGGTGTGTTTTGCTATTTAATATAAAATAGGAAACTATAATCACTATCTATAAAACACTAGATATTTTTGATTTTTTTTTTGCTTTTTCCCCCATGAGTAAGCTGAATATGAAGTCAGACAAAAACCAGTTTTAATAAGCAACAAATATGACTAAAGTGGTTTATATATAAATAGGTAAACTTGTCTTATTTGCTCGGGTAAGTCACTCACTTTTATATTTGAAGAAGGAAACAAAATGGCTGCTTATAACTGAGGGAAGCCATCTTATAAACATGGAGGAAATGTTTACCTGCTTTTTACTCTTAAAAAGAGACATTTTAATTTGATTAACTTCAAAGTTTGTACAAGTATTTAGGTGAAGGACACTGATTTAAAAAAAAAATTCTTTTTAAACTAATCTCTAAATTCAGGATATATGAAAATTTCTCTCTCACATGAGTTGTGATACAATGAAACAGTACTGTCTGCAAATGACATATATATATATATATATAATTATTTATTTAAAAATATGATTCCAACTCGCTACATAAGAGGTCTCATGTTTCAAAAACAGGAGCCGAAAACTTCAAAATAATATTTGAATTAACTTGAGTTAAAGTAGGCTCTGTTCCATCTTCAAGCGAAATTTTTTTTTGGAATAACTTATTTCTGAAATTTACGAGTTTTAATAGTATATTCAGAATTGAAATCAAAATTTCCATGGTAACATCAAGGGCGGATTGTTTAGAATAGGCAGGGGTGGGGTGTTAATAATTTGTATCAGTATAGACTATAGAGTTACTTTCATAGATGCCGGGTCAGGGTAAGGTGGGGGTGGCTAAATTAACGACGGAGGAAGTTTTCGCATAGTCTGATTTGAGCGTCTATGGAGATTTATTTATATTTTTTTATTTTATTCTTTTATTATATCTCTTTATGAAAGGGATTTGTGTATATAAAAAAGCCATAGCGTTTGTTATTTGACGACTTCATAAAGGGTTATCTTTTTTTGTAGGGTATTAAAACTATGTATATGGGCTATGGATTTTAAAATTTATTTTATTGCATGTCTGTTTTTAGCTAGTTATTCAGAGCGTAAGTTTGGTAGTGTCGGCAGAAAACCGTTAATTCATGCCTGTTGTTATGTAGCGAGTTGGAATCATATTTTTTAAATAAATAATTATATTTTATGCTCTACTTTCATATCAAACACTATTTTTTAAAAATAATAACAAAAATACTAAGGAACTTTGGATTATTTACCAAACCAGTTTCTTTCCTATTTTCTATAATATTTTCACACACACACACACACACATATATATATATATATATATATATATATATATATATATATATAAGGTTGGTGCAAAAATAATGTCGTTTTCTCACATAGTAACATATGTGATAAAACGACATTATTTTTGCACCAACATATATATATATATATATATATATATATATGAATCTCTTCAGAATATATAATTGCCAGTAAAGTGAATAGGCATAACACAAACAATATTTTGTAAAGAAGGCCACATGTCCAATAGGTAAAGCAAATAGAGTAATTAAAATTTAAAAAACTTATGCAAAAATGTACAACTATTAGGTTGGTGCAAAAATAATGATGTAATAATGTTGTTTTTTGACGTTAAACGTTAAAAAACGACATTATTACGTCATTATTTTTGCACCAACCTAATAAATATTAATATAAGGGATGGAGATATACAGTGTAACCTGGATATAAGAGAGATTTTCTCTGGTCCCAAATTAGAGCCATACTTACCTAAACAAAATAGACTAAACCCGGATATACGAGAAACCCGGATATAAGATACTTCTTATCCGGTCCCGACAACTCTCTTATATCCGGGTTACACTGTATTTAAAATATCCAAACATAATTCACATATAACAACACAACACATGAAACTTGACAAAAAGAAACTTGACATGATGCATGAATATGTAATTTAAAAAAAAAAGATAAAAACCAAAATAAGATCACATACAAGAAAAAAAATACATATATAATCACAACATTATCAACAAAAATCCTTTGATAATCTTACTTATTATAAAACGCAGATTGTGTGTGTGTGTGTCTGTTCGTTTATATATAGGATCGTATTTCCTACATTTTTCAACCAACTTCAACAAAAACTTCCCAGGACTACGTAAAATTACCCAGCAGTGGTTCTGACAGCACCAAAAATTGGAAAAACACAATTGTTTTTGCACAAAATCAATTTGAAAGCATGAGTAAGGGTATCGCACCCAACCAGAAGTTACTGCCGGCTGCTCAAACGTCCGAAAACAGAACAAGTGCCGTTAACTTCCGGTGACTCAGCGTTTTTTGTTTTTTTTTCAGAGAATGATACACAAAAAGTAAACCAAATGAAACCTAAACATACACAAGTCCTCCCAACTAAAAATAATAACCAGAAACTACTTTAAATACACATGGTGTCCAAATGAAACCCATGTGTACAGTCAAATTGCGGAAGTTAATTTTTAGTCATCAACCAAAAGATATTGCCAACCGACTACAATGCTAACCAGAGCCGATATAAACATAACCAATTTCTTCCACCAAGCAACTTGGAAAAGATATTTTAAGTCAAGTGATAGTGATTGCTGTATGAGTCGTACAATTTTTGAATCAAGCACGGGCAATGCCGGGCCATGCTGCTAGTGACTTATGAATGCAAAACATTGACATATTCAAATTTCCACCAGAAGTAGGAAAAGGGTTTTAAAAAAAACTTTCAGTGTTTAGCCAAACTCATATAAACAAAAGATTTCTACCCAAATAAACCCAATGTAATTTATTCAAATTATATGCAGAAATATTTTGTATGTGTAATAGTTTTCAGTACACAAATACTACACACTAATCCAATTACCAATCTATACATAAATAACCCCATCATTTTATATTGGTACTGTTATATCCTTACACAGCCAAAACCCCTAACCACACACATTCTACACATAGTTAACTATTAGTTTGGTGTAAAATAATGTCGTTTTATCACATAGTAACATATGTGAGAAAACGACATTATTTTTGCACCAACCTAATACCTCTCTTTTCATCTCTCTAACATTATACTATATTAACTCCTCCATTATCTTTCAGTCTGTAATAGTAGGTCACTGGCTACAAGAACAATGAGGTCAGACAGGCTGGTGACCATTGTAACATGTCCATATGAAAGCTAAAAATAGATTCTCACATGTGCAGAATCATGTGATCAAAGTGGGAAATATCAGAAGGAATCAGTTGGGGTAACGAATCTCAAGGGAACTGGACCAGCCATGAAACTGTTGTACAGATGGAGTCACCAAACTGAAGAGAAGGAACGCCATCCCCAACTCACACAAACACTCAATACATGAATCAGTTGGAATTAGAGTCTTGTGCAAGTAACATCTCTTTTTACTTGTTACTGTCAAGCAAAGGAAATCATACAATGAAGATCCAGTTCAACTCATCGTGCTGCATATCCCAAATACACTGGTGAATTACTACACTCTTCAAAACCTCCAATCTTGAGATCAAAGGGCTTGCTGCAAGATGCAGTTTATTGTCATACCCAGAACTATATTTTATAAGAACATTTTGTAGCTCTTAACTATGAAAGTTTTAATTTTCAGTATTCTTCCTGTCTATAATATCAGCACATTAAACAAAGTGAAACATTTGGATACTGATTGGGTGGAGTTGGAACATGGCTTTACTAGCTGATAAATATGTTAATTTTCTACTTTCTACTTTTGTTTTATTTGTAAATATCCATATTTATGTTTCCATTTCCTATTTATTTTGACAATGATTTTATTTTCATTTTTATTTAAATTTTAACCCTTTTTCCGAATTTGAGGACGAAAGAAACGCCGTATCATCTTTTCTTCATGGAATCATGTTGCCCCGATGGCACAAAGAAAATTCTGAAATTCCATAAAAACATTTGTTGTAAAGTACAGCAAGAGTGTGTTGAGGTTGGGGGAAACACCTAACGGATTGGTCTCCCAAAAACTATGGCGGTAATAAGCAGAGAAAGAAAAGAGATGGGAGGTAACAAAATAACACTGCTTCAGAAACCACATCATGGCGGGTCGCATAGCAACTTTAAGAACAAACTGTCCATAGGACTGACTTCACAAGACATTGAGTTTTGCCACCTGTCCACTGCTGGTCTTCCTCTTAGTTTTATCAGCATGGGGAAAGACCCAGATCTTGACCAATTTCCAAGAGGCCTGTATCTAGACATGCCAAGTTCTTCTGCTGCTAATGGGAGAAAAACTAGATTTAATGAGTGTTGACAGACATGTCTGCATGTGAACTGGGGTCTCTTTTGCTTCTGTACTGATGCATGTTCACCACATAATTATTGCCTTATAACTGAGGATCTAGTCATTAAATAGTTCCTCCTTCAATGTATTAAGAATAAGGGTAAAACCCTGATGACTGCAGCAAAGTCATTCAAGTATTTCAGGATTACCAATCACATCCTATAGACCTTGTGATATTTTCAAGCTTTTTGAATATACAAAGTAAATATCCCCAATTTTTAGAAAACATTTCTCAAGAACAATAAAAATAAAAAAAGGCTGTCCAGATATTAAAGAAACCCAATCTATTACTGCCTAAATTCTCAAATATTCAGAGTCAAATGCTAGAAAAAGAAGAAAGCAGAAATTATTTAAAAAGGATGTTACCTGAGAAAAGATTTTTTAAATGAATAAATAATTTCTCCCCTAAAATATTCATTCAGATATTATTCCAAATGAAAGCAATGAAATAAATAAAATAATAGCCAAGTTATTAATTAATACACAGCAGTCTCCCCTTGGGGAGGTATGGTGAAGTAATGGATAGCAGCTCAGATTGAGGAATCATAGAGCCGAGTTTGATTTCCAGTTGAATCCATTACATTCACTTATGTCCTAATACCCTTGGGAAAGGTATGAATCCTATTCTCTCCCTAGCTGTGGGTAGATAGCAGGACAGACTGGGTTCTATAGCCTTGGATGGAAACTGTTCTACCACAGAAAGAAATGGCAACCTATTGTGGGAAAAAAATCTGGCTTATCAGTCATATATTGAAAGATACATGATTGCATAAGCGTGTATCACTCATAGCACGTAACTGACTGACTGAATCTCCCCTTATTTATGTGGGACATGTTTGAAGCCCCACCTTCACATATAGTGGATGCTTGAAAATGTAGATGGTATACATACTTTTCCCTATACATGATAATGCTTAATTATTGCAATAAGGGAACAATTTTTCAACTTTTCCCATAACCCTGCTTTAGTCACATGGGGTGTTTTGTTATGACAAATAATTTAAAGTACTAATAATTTCTAGTTGGCAAACTGTTTCTTTTGCTACCTCTCATTGTATTCCTGACTGAGTGAGAATGTGCAGCACATGGTGTGGTGCATTTGTAGTTCAGTTGTCATGGGAGACATGTTATTTTGTCTTCTTCAGGGTGTTATCCCCCCCCCCCCGTAATTATGAGTTTAGCAAATTCATGGAAATATATAGTAGCTATTTTTGATTAATAAAACTTTTCTCTATTATTATATTGGTGTGTTTCACCTTCAAATCACAACATATGTTTATGCAAGAAATTTATTATAATTTTCATGTCAATGAATAATTATATCTTCAATTCAAGTTTTGATTTAACGTCTGTTGTAATTGCGGATTTGCTTGTTGTGTTATTTCTTTTGACCTTATGACAATATTTTACATAATTGTAACACTCTAAACGTTTTGTATTGGGGTGTGTAAACACTTCAGGGAACTTTCCATTTTTGGAAATCAAAAGTGACTAAGACAGGATTAAACAAAGCCATTTTATAGCTTCTCTTTGAAGCATCTGATTTGCCACTAACAACAATGACGATTAATAAAATTGAATAATAACAATATTTTGTAATAAAAGTTATGAAATGGATAAAAGATTTGTTCTCATAGCACTCTCAGTATACCATTTTTTCTTTCTTTAATCCAAGAATTTTCATCTTTTTACTAAAGAAATTTATGGCTTATTTTTGGCTGAAAGAATTAAAAAAAAAAACAACTTTTGTTCTGTCAATGTAAAAAAGAAACAAAAAAAAAAAAAAAAAAAACTTTTCCTGTCATAATTCTCAAAATAAAAAGTTTATTAATTGAATTGTGATTAAGTGTAAATACTTGTTGTTTTAAACTTATTGATTTAATAAAAAAAAAAAAAAAAAAAAAAAGTTATTCAATCAATTTAAAGTGATTTGACAAGATTAAAATTTTGGCAGGGGATGATGATTAAAAAAAAATGTCTAAGTCTTCAGTTTAACAACAATTTATCAAGAAACTTTAGTTGGGAACTATTGAATTTCCCAGAGACGTGCTCAAATCATCATCTGTGGGTCTTGGAGACTGACTACATTTAAAACCTATCTCTTTGACTGATCCAAACTACCAGCAACATCACAAATCTTGAACTTTGAAATCTTGAAAAGCAAAACCATAGATACTGATGTGGGCAAGAAGGGCAAGCAGATGCTGTCATTTTCTTTGGCTTTTGAAATATCAAAGGGTGCAGAACTCATGATCAAAAAAAATAATTAATATCCATTGATTGACAGCTAAACTAATTAACCTAATAATATAATCATTCCCAAATGTATTGAACTTTTCACAAGTAAACAAGAGGAAAAAAATTCAATATTTATTAGATCCCATATAAGCTGTAGAAGGAACAAAATCATCTTTCACCCCAAACTTTAAATAGAAACTTTAGCCAAAATGAGTCTATGGAATTAAATGTGAAAACACAAGATACATTAGATTAAATATAAAATGTGAAAGCCTTTCAGATAAAATGCAAGTTTCTATGCAAACAACGCCAATCAATGGAGATCAATTTTTTTTTTCAATAAAACATGAATAAGTATAAATATTAACATCTGGAGTTTTTTTTCTCCGGAAATGAAATAACCCATCAGTCATTGATCCAGTAAACTAATCCATCAGTCATTGATCCAGTAAACTAATCTTTCAAACACTGACCTAGTAAACTAATTCCTCAGCCACTGGCCCAGTAAACTAATCCATCAGCAAATTGATCCAGTAAAAGTTCCATGAGGCAAAAAATGATTGGATAAAATGGTATTCATTCATAGAGCAACACCATTTTTATGAAAATCTGTTTTTTTTCTATTTTAAGCTCACAATCTCTACTACTTATTTTTTAAGTTAGGCATGTCCATCCCACTTGAAAGATTGGCACAATACAATCTTCCAATTCACATTTCTTAACCCAGATTGCCTAGTTGCCTGGTTCAGACTCCTTCCCCATCTTTTGAACAGTAGAGGTTTATCCCTTTTTTCCTGTTTAGGATTAAGTTTCCATTTCATTCTCGAAGTTTTCTCATTCTCTTTCACTCCCAGTAACCCCTTGTAGCTTAGGGGCTTTGCCACCTTGCTTGAAGGGAAAATATTAAAATAAAAGGCCATAAATAGTAAAAAAAAAAAAAAAAAAAAAAAACAAGAAACGAATAGCAAGAATTTTCAACGTAACAGAATCTTGTATCGAATCATTTGTCATTTGAGAAAATCAAAGTCAAACTCTCAGCATTCAAATTAACAACAAAATGCTTCCTGGAGCCACAAGTGATCCCTATTTTCAATTACATAACTGTTGCATCAACTGTGCATCTGCCCTGTAAATGTTTTCAGGATCAGATGTGAGTAAATAAATATTTACAAAATTTATAAAGTATTACTAAACATTTCAAGAACTTGAAAATTGTTTTTTACTCTTGGCTAGAAATTATCAATTTTAAAAATAAATTCGAGTTTATTTTTAGACAAAAAAAAAAAAAAAACAAATCAAAAGCATTTACCTTTTTTTTTTTTTTTTTTCAGTCTTATATAAATGTAAAAATCTGGGGACAAATATTAATTGAAAGCAGCAAATTCTGAATTTTGAGGAAACTAGAATTTTTTTTGACGCATACTGACATCTGTTGAAATCCACACAGTATTTAGTATTGTTGAAAATATCGCTAACATTTTTTGTTGAGATTTACAAACTATGTTTCTTTCAATTAGCAAACCAATTGATGAAATTTTAATAAGCTGATTTGGAAAAATACATTGACGAAACCCCTACTTTGCGGTTTAATAATTTCTTTAATTCAATTTTGTAGGACTTGATGATAAACAATATTTCTTAAGAAAATTTCTTTTTTTTTCTTTTTTAACAGCAAAGAATAAATTCTCAGGATTTCTTACTCTTGAGCATGCAACATACAACTGGCCATGTGTAAATATTTCTTTCTGGAGCCAAATTCCAACTTTTGAAGCATTCAGCCTTGTTGTTTGCTTATAGTTCTCATAAACACAAATCAGACTGGAAACTGGATTCTTGTATATAAAAACTTAAAGAAAAGATATGCAAAAAATATATTGCATTTTTATTAAATAAGTATTTCTTATTTTAATCATTAAATTATTTTTAAAGTAGTGGAAGCATTTTGTATGTTAAATAATAAATCTTTTAATTTTTCCAAAAAATGAATGAAAACTTTTTGTAGTAAGCTATACACTCTAGTAAAAACAACTGTACTTTACCTGTTTGTACTTCTCCCAAAATTTAATTTCAATCCGTCAATACATAGCTATTTTAGAGAGTGTGATGGACAGACGGACTAACAGAAGTCATGGAATTTTATATGTAGTTTATTCCAAGAAAATCACTTAAAAACAAAAAAGCAATAACATTTCAAAAGAATTCAAATATTTAAAACTAAATAGAAAATTTATAATTGAAATTATATCAAAACTGGTTTGATCTGCTTATTCAAAACTGTTTCTCAAGCACCTACCATAGGATGTTGGTTAACAAGCTGGTGTACTTGGTTTGACCATCTAGGAGTATTCCACTCTATTATGACCTTGTGCCAGACAAGCAAAGTTGGTCATCTTCTAAAATTGTTACATTGAAAAATAATCCCAAACTTCAGTAAAGATTTATGTTAGACTTAAGAGCTTGAATTTCATTCTGTGAGCAAGACAAACATAAAATGTAGATTGCATCTTGACAAAAGTATCACCAAACTCTTCTTGCCCATTAAAGTTAAAAACAGATTATTTGTCCATTAAAGTTAAAAACAGATTTCTTACCCATTAAAGTTAAAAACAGATTTCACAAGTAATCAGTTTTCTTTTTCTAAGGATTTAAAATTCTAACAATCTAGTGTTTTTTTTTTGTGTTTAACCCTCTGCCCTCTTCATAGATATTATTTACCATTCCACTACATTCTTTTTCAAGGATTTTCAACTGCAGCAGCCTTACTCTCAAGTTTAGTTACAGTCATTTTCTGTTGTCATAGAAAAATAAGACAACACAACTCTGAAATTCAAATACATTGTTGTATCCTTAAAAAGGTTACAGACAAAGGTGGTACTCGAGTGGAAGGAACAGCAACATGAGCATAGATGGAAGAAAGAGAGGTTTATTGTAAAAGAGAATACACTACTGAAGACCGAGTTGACTAACACTTCCAGAAGCCAGCCAGTCAGTCAGACAGACTGGTATGTCCTGTGCACACTACATATATAACTGATATAGTCAGTCCACAATAGGTAATAGGGAGAGTGGAACATTCCATTACAACATACATTGTCAGTAAAAGATTTAGAAATGCAGGTCTCTACTCTAAAAATAGCCAAGAACCAATTGTAGAGATGAACACCTCACAGTCAAAGGCAAATTAAGGATAAAATTATGAAAATTGAAAAAAAAAAAATAAAGCAATGCTTAAATTATGATACAACAGACATATGTTGATACAGTTAAAAACAAATATAAAAGCTTAGACAAGTGGAACCCCATAAGGGAAGTATTAATTACACTGGGAAAAAAGACAAGACAAAAATAAAGTGTTTGGCAGAAGAAATTCTTGAAATTATAAAAAGTGACAATAGGCAATACCAAGGAATGG
Organism: Acanthosepion lycidas; assembly: GCA_963932145.1. Taxonomy (NCBI): domain Eukaryota; kingdom Metazoa; phylum Mollusca; class Cephalopoda; order Sepiida; family Sepiidae; genus Acanthosepion; species Acanthosepion lycidas. Next base: position 1,152,684 of record OZ010601.1, read on the forward strand.
CACAGAATATAAGATGTTAACCAAAGGCAAGATAAAGAAATGTAAGCATACAAAAGATGAATGACTCAATGAAAAATATATGGGACATAGCAGGCATGCATAAAAAGATAAAAGAAACAAGACAAGAAACATGCTTTTTGATAGAATGCATAAAAAGGAACTCATAATAGGAAAACAAAAGATACTACAAAGATAGAATGGATACATCAGAGATTTTTTTCCATGAAAACAAAAGAGTGAAACCTAGAACAATAAAAACCTGTAAAATCTGAAGTAAGATTGTTATTGGCTAATACCATCAAAGCAACAAAACCAAATGAGATTGTAATTGAGATACTGTCAACTACAGATAATCTTTTGATAAGTTTACCAAAATAATAAATTAAATATATAACAATGGTGAAATACTGGGAGACTCCAGTAGATCTATCTTCATAGCCATGAGGAAATGACTGTGAACTATCAGACAATCAGCTTAATGAGCTCCATAACTAAACTTAGGACTCTAAAGAACAGAGCTCATAGTAGAATGAAATTGGAAATAGAACGAGATCAGTGTGGCTTTTTTCAAGATATTGGAACAAGCAATGCTATCTTTATGAGTAAAATGTCATCAGACTGAGCAATACAAATACAGAACAATCTATACCAATGTTTCATAGATTCAATAAAAGCATTAAATTAAATTAAATAAACTGGATATCAATTATCTTGAGGCAGTAAATATGAATTTTTTTGTCTCCAAATGTCAACACACAATGATAACATTTACATCAGTTGCACTTAAATGTATCATTGGTTTGTTTCTCTTTTGCAAGGATCAAGAGAAGACATGTTATCCATCTACTACAGTCTCTTTTTTCTCCTGCCTGCATTGTCTTTTTAAAAATCAAGACCAGTTCACAATCACCAAATCTACTTTTGAAAAATTTTTTTTTTTCCTTGGTAACCCAGCAAAGAAAGAAAGCCAAAGCAAGGTGCTGACAGGTTTGAAAAAACTCCATCTGCCGTAGTATTTACCCATAGCTGGATGCCATGTAACAAGGAATAGTTATTGACCTGATCTGTTAGACAAAATGGATTCTTAACAATATTATGTTTAAATGTCTTAATTACCACAGTCTTAATTCCTCATCACAGAAATGATCACTATTTGCACTCAATCTAATGTTGTTATCTTTGTTGTTGTTGTTGCTAACACATTTTGACCGTCCTACTTTCCAGTCTTCATCAGTTGTATACCAATCCAGGTAATGTTGAAGAACTTTCAAATCAAACCCTCTATTTAATCTAAGGCACAGATTGTTTCTCATTCCAATGTCCATTTCTAATGGATGCCCTCATCAAGTTCATATTCAGTAAATTCCTGATTATTACTCACCCTATTTACATTGAACAATGACGAGGATTAAAGCATTAGTTTCTGAATTTGGTAACATAGTAATTGCGTGTTCAATCCCTGGATCAGGTACTGCTGACTTAGATGCAATGAAAACAAGTCAAGCAATAACTAAGACAATGACAAGCTTTCCCTAGACATTGACAATGGAATCAGAAACAATCTACACCCATAGATTAAATAAAGGATTCGGTTTGAAGTTCCCTGTAGGTTACTCAGATTGACAAGGCACCTAATGAAGGCTGGAAGGCACTGTGGGTGAAATATTGGGATAGTAATAACAAAAATAAGGATAATAGTTGGAATGTAAATAATATTAATTATTAGTTAATTATTATCTTTTGCAAGGATTAATTTGCTCTATAAACCACAGAATATCAAGTGGGCAAAATGTTAAAGTGTAGAATCATAACATATACAATGACTGATTCATTTTTCACAGCTTATCGACCCTTTGCAGGTTATTTAAAGCCAGAAAATATTTTTAGAGTGTAAGAATTTTTTTAGTGGGGGGGGGGGAGATAATGGTTTAGAGATAGAAGTCTTACTAATTAACCCATAGCTGGGGGAGAAGAGGCCGATTCATACTTTTCCCAAGGGTATTTATGCATAAATGACTGGAACTGGAACTTGGCTCTCCAATTAACAATTCCAAGCCATTATCACTTATAGCACCTGGCATTTTCAAGTGATCAACCATCTAGGTGCTGACCAGGCTCAACATGATATGTCTGTAGGCAGTCACATACAATGAGGAAATAGTTTAACACTTAATAAAAAAAGAAAAGGAGATAACCGAAATATCCAGAAGAGGCATGGCATGTGGAACTAGAACAATCTACCCTGGTGGATGAAATAAAGGATTCGGTTCAAAATTCCAATCACATGAAGAAGGCCAGGGCATACAACAGCTGAAACATTGTGAATATGGCAATGAAGATAAAGGATAATAGTCTGAATAATGTAAATAATATAAGTAATTATAATACCTCATCTCAGAGATATATACACATATATTTAATAAAAAAGTAGTATTTTAATATTCTTTTTTACAATGATGTTCATCCTGTACAAAGCCCAAGAGCCACTCGAGGTAGAAGGTTGCAGAGTAAGAGGCACAGTGTATGCAGATATGTTAGGAAGATAATGGTTAAGCCTTGATTTGAACAGGTTAAGACTTTAGTAATCAAGGAAGCATCCTCTTGAGAGTCTGTTCCACAAAGCAGCAGTTTGTGGGAAGAAGCTGCTTGAGTGAAACTTACATCTTACCAATGGAATATGGAGGGAATGAGGTTGGTTTGCTACAATGTACACAGCATGGTGGGTCTTAGATGTTAAGATTAGGACTGGTGGAACTAAGTAATGTAGTTCATCTGAACCCATTCCATAGAAAGAACATTAGTGCATCGAGAGGCTTGTGAAGTTTTGTATGAGAGAAAGAGATTGATGGGTTAAAAATAAATAAACCAAGTACTGACCAAAAGCCACATGTTTTTTGACTCTTAAATCTTCATTTTATAATCATCTAAACTTATGCTAGAACTGAGGCTGGCTTTGTAAAAATATTGCTTTTGGCTTAAAGGGATTTGATTTCAAGGTTGGGAGCAAGATTAGATGGTTCCTGTCATGTCCCCCCACCAAAAAAACAAAGGCAAAACATGTTTATGTTTTCTTAGTTTAATTTTCAAGGATTTTGCCACTTTTATTTTTAAAGCCTTGTTAATGAAATTTCTAAGTAACATTGTGTAAATGAAGTGGCTGCAAATAGACATTGATTTTTATCATTAAATTTGCATTTTCTAACTTTCCTTGGGTGTTTGGGAAACTTTGAATATTGTCCAGTGTTTTAGTTTTTTCTCAACAACTACCTTGAAACAGTTAAATGATTAAAAATTAAAATATCCGAGGATTGAATTACCCAACCTTTGACCTCTTTGATGAAAATTTTTCAATATAATTAGATGCACAGGGTGGTCTGAAAGTCTTGTCATCCACCCTACCAAAAAGTCATGAGAATGATAGAACAAGTTATGTCACACATCTTTCATGCTCTCTCCAGAATGCACATGATCATGTGTCCATACACTTGCAAGCAACTTCTTTTCCAAAAATGTAGGAGCTTGTGTCAGCCAAGTGAAATAGAAAATTATATTACCTACGGATGACAAGACTTTTGGACCACCCTGTACACTAAGAATGTAGAAAGGTTTTGTTTTTACAAAGATATTTCAGAATTAGTGGCATCATTTTATTAATAGATTAATTAGCACATTGATGCTTGATTTGTTGTTTAATGCAATAAGGTCAGTTCTAGTGCCAGAAAAGAGATTTTCTGAAAAACTCCAAGAATTCAATTTAAAAATCAGATTCTTAACTCTGTATCTATTATGATGTTACAACTATTTACTCATGCCTCGATAGTAAATCTGATGTTCGATTGGCAGCTGATTCAGAAAAAAAAAAATGACTTACAATCTACTCTCAACCGGGGTAAAGACTGGCTCGTAAAATTTTCAACGTCTCCAAAATGAGACTGCTATCATTCATCAGAGAGACTCCTGCCTGCCTTCCATCAGTATGGCTGATGCTAACCTCCAGGAGAGTGACAATTTATGCCTTCTTGGGCTAACATTTTCTGAATCAGGGAATGATTATATTGAATCAATTGCTACGTCTACAGCTAGAAAAGTTGGTTCACTGTCTCATGTTAGCCATCTTTTCTTACCAGAATCTATTTTACATATTTATAAATCTACCATTCATCCATACATTGAATATTACTGCCTCATCTGGTCTGGTGCTCCTGCTATATATTTAGGTACTCTTGATGAAATCTAAAGAAGAATCGACAATGTGATTGGCCCTGATCTGGCATCTTGGCTTCAGTCACTTTCTCACCACCATAACATATTCTCTGTATTTTTTCTATAAATACTTTCACAATAATTATTATGATGAACTTTCTTCTATGTAACTAGACTTTATGAATTTGAATGCAGTACTAGATTGGCAGTAAGGTCTCATCTCATCATTTTATAGCTGAAATGGTTAGATGGAACTGTAAGTTCTATGTTATCAGTTTCTTCTTTTGTACTTCTCGCTTATAGAACTCTCTTCTGGCTTCTTGCTTTCCAGTCAAGTTTGATCTTTAAAGATTTAAATGCCATGTCAATTGTTATTTTTTGTCTTCATGTTCTTTGTTTGCTCTCCTTAATAGTATTTATTCTCATAACTGTCTTAACACTGTAACCCCTTGCGTCTTAATGGCTTTATTGCCTTGATTGGCGGGGGGGGGGAATGATTTAAAAAAAAAAAAAAAAAAACTTATTTAGCCTGAGATGACAACACAAAGAAAAAGTGGTATATAGTCACAACCTCACTTGTTGACTAAAAAATAAAATTAAAATTTTTTAAAAAGATCCTTACAAAAGTTGTGAAAACGGAGAAACCTGTTACACTGTACAGTGTAATGTTTTTCAAAAATATGTGAAGAAAAATATTAAACAAATAAAAAACTTAGTGTTTTAAAAAAAAAATAATCAAAAAGTTAAAAACACGCACAAACATCGAATTTAATTTTAAATGACAGTAAAAAAAAAAAAAAAAAAGTAGTTTTTTTTCTTTTCGTGGATTTTTCATTCATGTCAAAAGCAAATGAATAGAATTTCCAAATATTGCCATTCTGCTCATTTTTTAGGGGCATTAACTTCCTTCAAATATGACTTTATTTTTATTTTGCCACAATAAACAATTATTTGCTTTTTTTACAGGTATATTCAAACAAGTGTCGGATTTCTCCCAGAAAGGAGAAGAGCTCCCAACAAATTAGGTTAGCTTTTTTTGTTGTTTTATTTTTAAATAACTCAATCGATCAATTATTTAATTTTCTTACGTTTTACTTTTTTCCGGTGACGTTGTTGACAAAATATCGAAGAGGTTTTTTAATTAATTATTTTACTCTAAAAATGAATAAATAAAAAGTCATTTTTTTTTATGTAAATAGTTTTTTCGATCCAGTCCTGAATTCACAAACACACGAAACTATCAAACTACTATCAATTCAATATTAATTTGATAAGAAATGCAGAGAGTGAAAAACACAGACATGTGCCCAAGAAGCAGAAGACACAGGACACAGATCATTTAAAAAATGATTGTTTTTTTTTCGTTTTTTTTTTTTTTTTTTTTTCGTAATACGAAAATAATTCGATTTAAACAAAGTCACTACTATTTGTACTACTGCACGACAAAAATTCAAAAAACATAATTTAAGTAAAAGTTCCTCGTTCTTTAATAAATAAAATTTTGGTTTTCTAATTTTAGGTGAAATGTACAGTCAAATCAAATAGCTACCAAAAAAACTAACAAGATGAACACAAAAATAAATAAAATAAAAAAATAGAAAAGAAATCAGAAAGAAAGAAAACACGGAGGATAAATTACCCTTTTTTTTTAGGTCTCTTCTTTTCCTGCATATCGTTAAAAAAAAGTGATTTTTAGTCCAAGTTTGGAATGTATAAAAATTCCAGGCCGCCTAACAATTTTCTTTGACAATGTGAAAAAAAAAAAAAGAAAAAAATTAAGTCCACACCTTTGCTGACTTTCGCTTTTGTTTTGCCACCAACTTCAAAATGACAACTTTTTTTTTGTGTGATGCGTTCATTTTTCTGCGTCGGGCACCGACTCGACTAAACCACGTGACATGACTTCAAGGCGTGTGTAAAACTTTCCACTCGCTGTAAGCGAACTGCATAATTATGAAAAAAAAAAAAAAAAAATAGTCGGTGGTCACGAGGAAGATATGAAATTGCCAAAATACAAACAAAAACATAATTTACTTAATGAGTTTAAAATTTAAATTCACCCCCTATTTACTAAACTCGAAGTCGAATAAATAAAAAAAAAATTGCTCTGAAAAAAATATATCTTCTTAAAGTGGAACTCGAACCCGAGAGAACAAAATTAAATTATTTGTTTTTTAATTGCTATTTTTTTTTTTAATTGTTAATTCATTTTTGTTTAATGTTTTGAAATATACATAAGTTTTTTTGTTTTTTTTTTCCTGTGGAAACAAAAAAAAAGTTTTATTTAAAAACTATGAATTAGCAACACTCCAGACGACGACGAAGAAGAAGAAGAAGAAGAAGAAGAAGAAGAACTACTACTACTACTACTACTACTACTACCACCACTACCACCTCCTCCCCCTCTTCTTCAGGATTTAGTTTGATAAACATGTAAAAATTAGGAACATCCGAAATTCACAAGTTAAGTAACGAAAGCAGTGGTTAAAGTTATATAACTGACCTGAAAGAATACTTCTTCAAAACTTAGGAGGATAATTAATCCTTGGGTACGTGGTATGGCAGGTTCAAGCTTCAAGGGTCAGTGCTGGTGGAACTAAGAAGGTATTTAGCTTGTTAGAACATATGCCATGGAAATAGCGATAGAGTAGCGAGAGGCTTGCGACGTTTCGTCTCTGGGGAAGGGTTTGTAAGGGCTGAAAATAATTAATCAACTACAAGGCCTCGTAGACAGTTTTCAACTCGATAGGCAGGCAAATGATGATTGAGCAGCTCCAGCCCAGATATGGCAGCAACACTCCATTTTTGGTCTGATTTGGAGTGACTCTCGTAAAGATAAATACTTACTCGAGCGGTAACCCGATATATAAGTTTCTGTGCCTACTTAATACTGACATCCCCAATGCGTAATTCACACATTGGACTGTCTTTTTTGCTGACAATCTTGTATTCTGTCATTTTACAGTTAATAGTGCTGTAATGTTATCATTGTACAGACCAATAAGAACACAACACTGAATGTATCCTATGCAACATTTTTACAGTGTAACCCGGATATAAGAGAGTTGTCAGGACCGGAGAAAAGGTCTCTTATATCCGGGTTTTGTCTATTTTGTTTAGGTAAGTATGGCTCTAATTTGGGACCAGATAAATTATCTCTTATATCCGGGTTTCTCTTATATCAGGGTTACACTGTATTTCAAATCTGGACAACGTCAGGTAACACAGGTAATTAGTGCGTGTCTTTGAGGTTTTCTCCGAAAGTGGATTCTACATTCTCGTGTGGATGTATGATTTTCTTTCTCTCCCCACTCACGGGTGGGTGCTTATATCTCTACTACTCATCCTGCTTGTCCCACGTATGTGCCAGTAAATAATTAAGTCCGCGTAAATGCTTTTGAACTCTATCAAAACAGGAAAGGGAAGACTGGATAGCTCCAGCCCAAATATGCCAGCAATACTCCATTTTTTGCTTGATCTGGCTCATGTAAAGATAGAATATAGCAGGGTGGTGGTGAGGGGTGTCTTGCTGGAGAGGTACAATGAACCGACAATTTTTCAGCATCTTTACCAGTGGATCATATATATGGGTTCCATTTGAGGTTTGGGGTGAGCTTGCGTCCCAGTAGACGTCTGTAGGAAAATTAAATAAAATCAATTAAATAATAATAATAATGAATAATGAAAAAAAGAAAAAGAAATACATTTTGTCATGATCCTAGTAGTAAAGAAACCGGAAATATGTTTACCCCCACTTGACTTCATTAACCGCCGTATGGTAGCGCTGTTGAAGTCTATAAACATATAAATATCTCCTGCCTCGCGCTACCCACCCCCGTTTCTTCAAGATATAGCACAACGTGGTAATTAGGTTCCCGCTGGAGAACCTTAGTTTCCCCGGTCTGCTGACGACTGAACTATTTTTTCACTTTCCATTGCATGGCGTTCGCACATGTCTTCCAAAACCCCCACTTATAAAGTAAAACAAGTTTTTCTTTGGTCGTTCCAACTCAGCGCAAGTCTGATTTGAGTTTGGTCATTATAACGATACTTATCCTTACTTAACCTCTGGACCAAGAAAAATAAAACGAACATACCCTAACCATGTTTAAACCTTCCAACGATAAAGTAAACATTCCAACGATAACCTAAATAAACGATAAAGTAAATATAAACTTTTCTTTGGTTGTTCCAACACTGCGCAAGGGTGACTTGAACTCGACCATGAAAACGATGCTTATCTTTATTTACTCTAACTTCTGGACCAAAAAGAAAACGGACATACCCAAGTGACATTAAGAAGTACAGCTTCTAAAAAAAGAGAGAATAAACTGTCCGTGGTAGAAACCTATGCTTCTTAATTAATTATTTACGTATGAACACGCACCCCATCTATTATATACCAATACGCAACTTTTTAAATTCCATACATTCAAGGCAAGAAGCCTCCTTGAGAGAAGATTCATCCATCATGATAGAAGAAAGTTCAGAGTTTGCTCGGTAATGGTGGAACGTTAAAAGTAAGATCAAAACTCACTGGATACTGTTTTCACTTCCTCTTGATAGTCTTACTCATTTTTCAGTTTCTTAGTATAAGGTTCTCTCACAGGAATCGCGATGCTCTGCTTTTAAGAAACTTTTTTTTAGCAAAACATGTCATCCTCAATGTTCAGGATGCTTGCTGTAGAGCTATATTATTAACGCGGTTGTCATACAAACCGTTGCTAGTGGGTGCAAGTGTCAATAGATTCCCCATAATTGTAGCCTCTCTCAAACACTCTCTCTTTCTCCATTTCTCTCCACTACATCTCTTTCCTTCTCTCCTTCTCTCTGCTCTTTCTTCTCTATCTGTTTTTTTTTATTTCTTCCTACACTCTCCATCTCTTTCTTCTCGCTCACTTTTCATCTGTCTTCATATTTCCAATCCCCTCTCGTTCTCCCTCTCTCTCCAAGTCTTCATCAATCTCTATATCTATCAACCTCTCTCTCTCTCTCTTTGTCACTTTCTCTTCATCTCTTCCCAATACCCCACTCTCTCTTTTCCTCTCACTCACTTTCCAGCTGTCTTCATATTTCCACCCTCTCTCCGTTAACTTCTTTCTCTTCGTCTCTTTCTCTTATCTGTCTTCATCTCTTCCCATTCTCTCCCCTCTTTCCCCACTTACGTTACATGTCTTCACCTTTTAACCCCTCTCTCATACCCTTTCTCTCTCCATCACCTTTTTCTCTTTCTCCATTGCCGTTATTCTCCATACCGCTTCTCTCTTACATATATTGATTATAACTTCACCACCAAAGTGATCAGTCTTGTATAAAACATTGTAATAAACCCTCTAGTCTCTTTTGTTCGCTCCTAGAACAATCAAGTCAAACCTGCAAATTCTCTCGGTTTGTTGAATTTTGACTAACAAGTCAACAAAAAGCTCGTATATCCCTATCCGCAAGTGCAATCACTAAGATCTTTCCTCGGAGACACGAAATCGAGCAGAGTAAAAAGTAAGACGACAGCTTTACAATATCACAGGGTAGGAGCGATATTGTCGGGGACATTCCGTACTCCCACATTCTTTCATTCATCAGGGATGAGATGTGATAGCCCATAAGAATCCGGTGCGTGTGTCTCATTTGACAGACTTCCTATCATTTAAAAACAGTTTGCTGGTATGTGCTTCACAATGCAGGACATAAGGCCGTGTGGGGTGAAGGAGGGTGGAGTTCAAATGAGAAAATGTTTGTGCGTGTTTCTAAGCAAGTTTTTTTTTTTTAATCTTAAACATGTCTGCTTAAAATACAAATTTCTCCATTTTTTGAAGAGTTTTTTTTAATTTCTTTTTCATCCTAACTTCCTAATGACTTGATTTAAAAAAAAAAAAAAACATAAAAAAACAATTAATGTTAACTTTATCACGTTGAAACACGGGTTCCGAAGTTAAGCAACATCGAATCTGGTCAGTACCTAGATGGGTAACCGCTTGGGAATACCACGTGCTGTAATGGCTAATGATTCAGAATTGTTAATCGAGTTCCAATCACCGCTGGGTTCGCTATATTCCCTTACGGGAAAATACTCTTGCGAAAAGGCATGAATCCACCTCTTCTCCCCTCCAGTTTTTGATTAATTACTAAAATGTCTATTTAGATTTCGGCATTAAATAACTCGTAGAATATGATGTGCCGCTAAAAACAAAATCAACCAACATTTATTCAACATTTGTCTATTTCTGAGATAGGTAACTATTTTACACTATATTTACACTGTTCGGACTGTTGTCCTCATCTTTATTGCCATATTCATCATCAGTATCTGTCTCTATTTCTGAGATAGGTAACTATTTTACACTGTTTACATTGTTCAGACTGTTTCTTCATCTTCACTCTGTTGTTGGCATATTCTTGATGTTTTGGCTGTTGTTCGCTCCGGCCTTCTTCGTTTCGAAATTCCGACTAATATCACTTGAAGAAGGCCGGAGCATACAACGGCCGAAACCTCATGAATATAAAGATGAGGACAATAGTTCGAACAAAATAAATAGTGTTCATTGTCGCTGTATCTATTTTTTAACTCTCCCTAGAAAACGAAAAAGGAAGAATTTTCTCGTTATCCCTCTTTATATAATTCTCTTTTGTATGCTCAGTAATTTAATCTTATATATATATATATATATATATATATATATATATATATATATATATATATATATATATATATATCCTGCAATCAATACCGGCTTTCACGTTTTTTTAATTGTGTCGGTTGAATTCAGATTCATGTTGATGTTTCAGATCTCCACATCTAATGTCCATTGTAATCATCGACCCAAGTTTAAGTCTATATGGTTGGAAAATCGACATTTACACGAATATATGCGGTATATATTTCACAAAGCAAATTCATATTCATCGACGTAAAATTATTTTGAAGTTTAACTGGGGCATGAGGGAACCTCACCGGAAAAGGAATCACTATGGTCTTGTGCCAGACTGCAGGTTAATTTCACAGAAAGAGGTCATTGCTTTGAAACCGGAGAAGACACCATAATGCCTACCATCAGGAAGCAGGAAATGTGGTGACTGGCACGGTTCCCTGGCAACATTTAATTCCAGCTGATCTGTCGCGTGAGAAAGTTTCTAAAATTTAAAAATGGTTTTGTCAAAGATAAAACCATAAAAAGAGAACATCCTCTGCCGATTGAAACTATTTTTTTTTAATTCACACCAGTTACTCATACAAATCAACGGTGCGTGGGGTGTGTCCACGCTGAATGTCCGTTACTTACGTGTTTGCAGTTTGTTTGTTTTTTTTATCTAATTATTTATTTATTAATTTATTAAAAAAGGAATCCACAAATATGGCTGGAATGATTTTGAGAATGACAAAGATCGACAATGACATAAACTTCAGAACATTAGGTAAATTATTCGTAAGTAATGTTTGGTGTTTTGCTGATGAAAACGAACATGAAATTAATTTAATAATAATAATAATAATAATAATAATAATAATAATAATGATGATGATGATGATGATGATGATGATGATGATGATACGAAAAAGAAGAAGAAAAGCAATATAAACAGAAAAAAAACAGCAACAAAGTAAAACGTGAATAAACTGAAAGCCACAAAAAATGCCGATAACTCGTAATGCCGAACTAAAATGAAATGCACTAAAAATACGTCGTCCAATATTTGGCTGATAGCAGCATTGCGCCTACCAGCGATGTTTAATCATTAAACCTTTAGAGAGTTTAAAATCCACACAGAGTGATTTTCTAGCGTGTCCCTGTACGAAACCTAAACTCTAAACATATCTCGAATTTTAAAGCTGGATTTGATTTGGAATTAAAATACAAAGATTAAAATTAGCAAGGACAAAATTCCGAAGTTTTTTTGTTGTTTTTTTGTATTTCATTTCTAGAAAAGTAAAATGAAAATAAAGAGCAGTGGAGGGCAGTAATTTGACAGGAAGAGTTTCACAAGAAGAGACAAATAAACAAAAAAAATTGTTCCTTTCCCATATAATTTCCAGTTGCTTTGTAGACTACATACACACATCCTCACACAATAAATATAAATGAATATTGTGCCAAGAATTAGATTTAAAAAAAAAAAGACAAAATAGAGAGAAATTAAAACTAAAAAAAAAAAATTTCATTTGAGCCGGTCTGATCTTGATGAACATAGCAAGAACACGTGACATGTTCGTTCAACCCGAATAATAAACCAAACTAGCGAAAAGGATCAATTTAGTTTTCGAAACTCCTAAGCCTATGAACCAGTAGCATGTCCGAAAACAAATAAAAGGCAAGTCGGTAACTGAACAAGTGACTGTCGGAGTTAACTCCTCTTTAATTGTCTAAATTGTTCACTCGAGGACGCTCTCCCTACACTATACATACTGGGCGATTTCTTGCCTAGTTATCTTTTTCATTTCTGCATTTTCAGCGAACACATCTACAATGTAAGCTCTCGCAGAAGATTGCGTCTTCCCATTTCTGGGAGACGCCATGAACATTATACACACATTCACGTGCTTACGAACATTCGCCAAAATACAAACTCATTACGTTCACACACAAACACAAATGTTAATGTCTATGTCCATTGTAAATTGTGTTGTTTAATACATATATCTGTTGAAATATATATATATATATATATATATATATATATATATATATATATATATATTGGTCTTGTTGGTTTTCTTTATACATCTTTATGGTGGATTCCATCTCTGGGTCCGTCAGGTTCTTGTAGTGGACCTTCTTCTAGCAGGAATAAACACACGTGTTCCTAATTTAACAACACATAATCCCGCTACATGAGTAAATTCCTTCGCCTTAGAAGACCCACTTGGTGCCATGGCAACTTTGACGTGAAAATTGCTAACTTTCTACACGCAAACATAGTCAGACATCAAAGACAACTACCTTCTTATGAACGTAGATAAACAAGCTTCCTCTCTCATGTCAGCATATCCCTCCTTTTTCAAGTGCATACATGATGCCAAAATTAAAACTATATGAACTCTAAATAACATTTCTCCAGAATCTTTCCATACATTTTTTTAAATAATTTATGCATAATTTATTGTTTGATTGCTGATATTATTATTTACAACATCTACAATTTCGTTTACTCATTAATTTTTTCGTATAACAGGGAAACGCAGCTCTGAAATCAATGTTTCATAAATAGAAATGTGAAAATGATATTCGAAGGTTAAAATTTAAAGAAACCGAAAATTGAAACATTGTTTGACAAATTCAAGAAGGCACAAAATCTAGACCAGAATTTGGAAGAAGGAAGTGAAAGACTATGGCTGATTGATACATTTTCAAGTACAGATATCAAGTCTTTTCAACCAGAATTGGATTTTTGTGCTGATAAGTGGAACTTGGTTATATTTTATGAGTCCTACCTGGTTACAGTTCTTATCTGAAAAGGTTTAGTACAAGGTTTGAAAACTGGTAAGAGTGAAATTAATTTGAAGCTGAGGACTAACGAGAAACCAGATGCCCCTGTTCTGGAATAATCGTTTTATAATTATCTTTATTTTGATTTTCTGGCAAGGAATTCTTCATCAGTAAGAAAGTTAGCTGGTTAACTTACGGGAATATAGAGACTTATTTTTTCTCTTCACATTAAAATTCGTTAAGTTTACAGAACGCGTTTGGTTCATTTATCAAAGTGACGTGACAAGGAGTTGACCACACCCCAAGCAGCAACCTGATATAACCGAGGGTATTACGAAAGGGTCTCCAGTCAACCTGTTATAATTGTTGGTAACTAAAAACTTTATTCTAAATTTTGTTATGCTGCATAGTAATTTCAGTGATTCGATGGAGGAGTGAATCTCAATTTACAACCAGCAATGAATCACACGGGATTATGGAAATGTTAACATTTCTCGGATCACCGCTTTTCCGAAGCTGATTATTGCTATGATTTAACAAATATAACTGGATTTGCCACCGAGGAATTTGTTAAAGCTTTGTGACTTTATCAAAACCGAGATATTCATCCTCCGTTGTAGCATACCTACGAACGATAATAGGTATGCCCCCATTCACGTAAATACTGTATGTTGGTCTGCAGTTGAAGTTTCATCTCCAGCTGGGCTGGTCAAACTCTCTGTCCCCGGGCAGAGAGGATCCCCAGACGAGGTTATGTCGAAGGGCAGAGTCTCCTCTCGGGAAACAGCTACCCAGTTCCATTTTATACGGGGAATTTTTGGCCGATCCTACGGGCTCGGATACCCCACATTAAATTCGGTCTTGTGCCACATCTGACAGCGTGGGGCGGTTGGTAGATATCTTGCAGTTAGAGATTCGTCTCCAGCTGTGCTGATCAAACTCTCTGCCTTCGGGCAGAGAGGATCCCCAGACGAGGCTATATCGAAGGGCAGAGTCTCGTCTCGGGAAGCAGCTACCCGACCACGTTTTATACGGGGTCTACAGGGAATTTTTGGTTGAGCCTATGGGATCGCGTACCCCACATTAAATTTGGCCACTGTGCCACATCTGACCGCGTGGGGCGGTTGGTAGATATCCTGCAGTTGAAGATTCATTGTGGAATTCACTTGATTTCACTTCTAGTAGTTGACTACTACTTCTACGCGCCGCTGGCGAATCTTATATGTGTTGTTCTTGTCCTAAGTATTATCGTTCATTACCAACCTTCGTGTGATTATTCTATTCAGTAACCTTCCCTAGGTTATAACATCCTCCATCACGCGTCGTGCAGTTCAACAGCGAGTACATTCTGATCCACTCATTCATTAAAAATGCTATAATATACTGTTTATAAATAATGATTTTTTTTTAAAATTTTATATTCTTTTTTTTTCAGTTTATTCAACATTATATTCAACATTATATTCAATATTAAATTTTATTCAATTCATATTCAATTTTTTATATTCAATGTCCTAAACATCTAGCGATTGCTTTCATCACTGTGAAATTTTTAGTTGCGCGTATGCTTGTCACTTTTTTAAACAATATCCGTAAGCGAATGCTTGACAATCTCGTCAAAGATGAAGAAGGAATAGAAATTTGGCTCTACAGAAGAATGCTGAGGATACCGTGGGCCGAACGTGTGAGCAACAACGAGTTTTTAGAGAAAATGGAAACAAAAAGGAAACTTATATCTAACATCAACAAGAGGCAGTTAAAATTTCTTCGGCGCGTAATCACGAAGGAGGGCTTGGAAAATCTGATACACATGGGGCAGATAGAGGAAAAGAGTAAAACAGCACGTTACATACTTGATGGGCTTGTGTAAATAGACGGTAGAACAGGGTTTGGGAGAAATAACGAAAAAAAAAATTATTAAGAACTACAAGGGAAAAGAAGATGTGGAGGGCCATGATCGCTTACGTCCTGAAGGGACACGGCATATAAATGAAGAAGAGTAAGATCCGAGAAAAACGTAACATTTACCCACGCACACGATTATGATCAATTAACTAAATATACACGCTATTATTAAGAAACACGTTAATAATTTTAACGTTTCCTGCCAATTCTGATGGAGAACGAAAATGGCGAGATATATAGAGAGTTAAAGATGGTTGCTGAAAAGTTAGAGGAGCGACGGTACATAATCTTAACTCCTCGTTTATTTAAAAGAATTAAAAGAAAAAAAATATATATCAAGTTTTCATAAAGCATTTCTTGAAACTCCCTCCCAAAAGACTGAAAATGAATGAAAATATGTAATTTGGATATTTCCTTCTCTATGTACAGTGTCCTTTCAGGGCAGAGGAGATCATGGCTCTCCACAATTTCCTGTTATTTCTATCTCTTAATGAATTTTGTCTTTTTCTTATCTCTCCTGAAACTTATTCATCCATTCATTTACTCAAGCTGCTTCTTCTTCTTCTTCTTCTTCTTCTTCTTCTTCTTCTTCTATGTGCTTTGTCCCTTCAGGGCGGAGGCGATCATGGCTCTCCACAATTTCTTGTTATTTCTATCTCTTAATAATTTTTGTATTTTTCTTATATCTCCTAAACCTTGTTCATCCATTCATTTACTCAAGATCCTCCTCCTCCTTCTTCTTCTTTGTGCCGTGTCCGTTCAGGGCGGAGGCGATCATGGCTCTCCACAATTTCCTGTCCTTTCTAGCTCTTAATGAATTTTGTCTTTTTCTTCTCTCTCCTAAACCTTGTTCATCCATTCATTTACTGAAGCTCCTCCACCTCCTCCTTCTTCTTTGTGCCGTGTCCCTTCAGGGCGCAGGCGATCATGGCTCTCCACAATTTCCTGTCCTTTCTAGCTCTTAATGAATTTTGTATTTTTCTTCTCTCTCCTAAATCCATTCATTTACTCAAGCTTCTTCTTATTCCTCTTCTTCTATGCACCGTGTCCCTTCAGGACGTAGGCGATCATGGCTCTCCACAATTTCCTGTCCTTTGTAGCTCTTAATAAATTTTGTCTTTTTATTATTTCTTCTAAACCTTGTACCACCATCCATTTACTCAAGCTCATTTAGTTTTTCTATAAAATCCCACCCAAATAAAAGATAAAAAGATAAAAACCAAAAGGAAAGTGAACTCCTACGCTAAAAGCTTCAAACACTACAGACTAGTCACTAGTGTAACACAAGTAGACCAAAAACTTAACTGGTATCAAAAGGATACTTAATATAAGAATTTGACTGGTTGACAAAAATAACACTTTTGTCATACTTAAAAAAAAGAAAGAAATGGTAAAAACATATTTTTCAATGATCATGAACCATCTTAACCCATTAATGGCCATCGTCTAAAAAAGTGAAGCGGTTACCATTGTTTATACAATAAAACAATTTTTACAACACTACCAAGAAAGGTTTCTGATGTTCTTTAAAAATAAATCAATTTATAAATGCCAATAACACTGAAATCCTTGACACTTGAGAAAAACATTGGCTAAATACAAGCTAGGTTATATTATGTTGGTGAAAAAATAATGTCGTTTTCTCACATATGTTACTATGTGAGAAAACGACATTATTTTTGCACCAGCCTAATATTTGCGAAAAAATAAAGATCCAAAAACGTGGTGAGCTGTAATCTCACAGCAATTGATTTCACATTCTCTCATAGTCGTTATTTTTATAATATTAAGTTAAAAATTATGCACTAGTTGTTGGTGCTAGGTTGATTTTTTTTCTCTTTATGTCTGTCTGTCTCTCTCTCTCTATATATATATATACATATATATATATATGTATATATATATATATATATATATATATATATATATCTTTGTGTATGTTTCTGTACGCATGTGCGTGTGTGGATGTCCTTATGTTACTGATTTCAGGTTGATTTTTTCACTTTATATATATATATATATATATATATATATATATGAAGAAATATAGTTTTAAGGTGTGCTATATTTATTGGATAAAGTGCTCAATATCAGAGATAGAGCGTATGTAAATATATATATATATATATAAAGTGAACATTGAAGTTAACATTCAGAAGCGACAGGCTGTTTCATGCTGGATGACGATCGCATCTAGCATGAAACAGCCTGTCGCCTCTGAATGTTGACTTCAATGTTCACTTATATATATATATATATATATATATATATATATATATATATATATGTGTGTGTGTGTGTGTGTGTGTGTGTGTGTGTGTACGTGTGTGGATGTGCGTAGCGTATGTGTTGAATATTGTGTTTATTTCTTTAAACTAAAAATATGAAATTAAAATCTCTGAAAAAAATTCGTTCCTTAAATTCCCACAACAGAATCCCCTTTTTAGACGTACGAATCGATTCGAGTAATAATGATAATTTTAAAAACTTTAGAGAAAAGAATACTGAGCTGTTACGTGACATCTGTCCTTCTTTACGGCAGAGAATGTTGGACGATTTCCTCAAAGATGAATAAGAGACTCGAGGCGACGGAGATGTGGTTCTACAGAAGGATGCTAAGGATATCATGGACCGAACGTGTGAGCAACGATGAGGTCTTGGACAGGTTGCAAATAAGGAGGAGGCTTATACTTAATATCAGGAAGAGACAGCTGAAGTTTCTGGGACGCATAATTAGAAAGAAGGGCCTGGAGAATCTGATACTCATAGGTCGAATAGAGGGAAAGACAGACAAGGGAAAACAACGAATGACATTCCTGGGGGTTTAAGCAAGTGGATGACAAAACGTGGTCTGGGGGAGGATGTAAAGAGAAGGAACTTGTTGAGAGCTGCAAGGGATAGAGGGAGGTGGAGAGCCATGAAAGTACATAGCACATAAAAAGAAAGAAATGTGACCGAGATTCGAATCTCACCAGGTGTTGATTTGTCTTGATGAGTTGATCCCAGGATACTACAACGTTGGAAAGTACCAGAAAATCATATGACATGGTTGACCCAAACCTTGTGAGTGAAAATGAGTAGACGGAATTGGTCATCGTGACCGAGCTTTGAGCGTCCAAACCGTTGCTTACACCAGATGAGACTCTCTTTCTCTTCCAGAAACTGTAACTAAGGTCCGCTCAGCATAGATACAGTATAAGCTACAGGTAGGTGGGCTCTGTGATTGTTGGAGAAACATAAAGTATGCCTGAGCATCTGCAACATGGTTAGCTATATATATATATATATATATATATATATATATATATATATATATATATATCTTTGTGTGTGTTTGTGTACGCATGTGCGTGTGCGGATGTCCTTATCTTATTGATTTCAGATTGATTTTTTCACTTTGTATATATATATATATATATATATATATATATATATATATATATCTTTGTGTGTGTTTGTGTACGCATGTGCGTGTGCGAATGTCCTTATCTTATTGATTTCAGATTGATTTTTTCACTTTGTATATATATATATATATATATATATATATATATATATCTTTGTGTGTGTTTGTGTACGCATCTGCGTGTGCGGATGTCCTTATCTTATTGATTTCAGATTGATTTTTTCACTTTGTATGTATATATATATATATATATATATATATATATATATATATATATATATATAAAGCAATGTCTACACAACTATATCAGAGATTATCCAGAGACAAAATAGCCATCATCAGTATTAGAGCGCACATAATATTGTCGAAGTTATCTCCTCCTTAATTGTCCAAATTGTTCACTAGGTGTCGCTCTCCCTACACTATAAATACTGGGCGATTTTTTGCCTCGTTCTCTTTTCACTTTGCATTTCAACGGACGCATTTAAAAATTTTATCTCTCGCAGACATCTGCATTTTGCCCACTTGTGGGAAAACGTCATGAAACACACATACACGTACGTACGAACATTCACCAAAATACAAACTCTTTACGTTCACACACAAACACAAATGTTAATGTCTATGTCCATTGTAAATTTTGTGTTTTAATACATATATTTATTGATATATATATATATATATATATATATATCGGTCTTGTTGGTTTTCTTTACACTTCTTTATGGTGGATTCAATCTCTGAGTCCGCCATGATCTTGTAGTGTGTCGGAGTTACCTCTTCCTTAATTCCCAAATTCTTCACCAGGAGTCTCTCTCCCCATACTATAAATACTGGGCGACTTCTTGCCTCGATCTTTTTCCCTCGGGCCTCGTGCCGCATCCCACCTAGCGTGGAGATGAGGT
>OZ010601.1:1177521-1540021 GCA_963932145.1 Acanthosepion lycidas
TTTATTTTTTCAAACCTAGAGCAAAAGTACGAGTTATTATATCAGATATTTCAGACTTCAGATGATTCAGATTATCTCTACTGCGGAGGAGGGTGGGGCGTACTGGGTGGGTCGGGGTTGGGAGATATTTTACATCCCTTTCGTCTTGGTGTTTCTTGCCACGCCCGAAGAGAAATTAACGGATTTCATATTCGTTGTTCTTTTTTTCTTTCTTTGTTTCTTGTTGGTTGCCAGTGCAGCGTTCTGGACATGGAGCGTACACCTCATTAAAATAAGGAAAGTCATTGGTCATTAATTTTAAACAACACTAGATCAGAAATCAGATATGACTGATCTTATAAACAAAATTAGAAACTGATTTTATTTTTTAAAATCACTTTTTTAGAAATTTATTGCTTTGTTTAAGTGCATCAACAATTTTACTGGTGCAGCAGTTTTAAATAAAAATAAATGATATTTTGTCTTCATACTTCGTACACGGATAAATTATTCACGAATAAATTAGGTATCTCCATGAGATCGATAAAAAAAATAGCATACCATGAATAAAAAAGGCCTTAAACTTGATGAAAATAATTTTTTATCGTCTAAATGTTAATGTTATTATCAAGAGGAAAGATCAAAGTATTTTTTGAATATTTTTTTAGATTTTTTTATAATTTCTAGCACGTCCAAAATTTTCGTTAAAAATCTCCATTTTTTTTGAATCGGAAAAATTGACAGAATTGATTTTTTTTTTCTTTCTATTAGGTTGGTGCAAAAATAATGACGTAATAATGTCGTTTTTTGACGTTAAAAAATACGTCGAAAAACGACATTATTACGTCATTATTTTTGCACCAAACTAATATCAGGTATGGTGGCTCATAAAATAAAAACATAAAAGAAAGCAGTCGTAAAAATGACAGTAACAACTCACGACGCCTGGCTTGATATTTCAAAGAAGAAAAAAAAGGCAATGTATATTATTAAAGAAAAAAAAAATTTTTTTAAATGCTATGAAATTACCTGCTTTTTTGTTTTGTATTCTACCAGTTTGTCAGGTAAGAAGCAAATACGAGTTGGAGTTGAAAACATGATGAAACAATCCTTCAAACAAAAAATCCCGAAAAATTGGAATTCTGCATCTTTCACTTGTTTTTGTTGTCGATT
The DNA here is from genome assembly GCA_963932145.1 of Acanthosepion lycidas. Lineage (NCBI taxonomy): Eukaryota > Metazoa > Mollusca > Cephalopoda > Sepiida > Sepiidae > Acanthosepion > Acanthosepion lycidas. The sequence goes on from OZ010601.1 coordinate 1,178,674, forward strand.
TTAGAATTCCAGTCTTTTCTTGCTTTAAAAAAAAAATACAATTTTTGATAATTTGGGGTTCGCCAAGTGAAAATTAAAATACCCCTCCTTCCATTTCATTTTTTGTGTGTTATTCACAATTAATTGTACAAATAAAATATTAAATGATTTTTTGATTCCAAAAGTAATATTTTTTTTTATTATTTTTTTTTTTTTTTTTACAGAAGAATTTTTTGTTTTTTGTCCGAAGTGGAGATTATTTTTGTTTAATTAACACTGATTCAATTTTGAAGTGATTTGTTTTTGTGGCTCGTTGCGAGTCATGTGACAAGCAGATTAAATCAGTTGGTAAGTGACGTGAATGAGATGAGGAAGAAGAAGAAGAGGGAAGACGGGTGGATATATATTGGGGTAAGTAGAAAAGAAAGATAGTGGGAGAAAAATACTGCACTTTTTTTTTCTTTTTTTTTTTGTTAAGGAGAGAGCGGGAGAAAGAAAGAAGACATAAGGATTACAGAGGCTTTCTTTTTTTTTTTTTTTTCTTAAAATCAAAAGACGGTAAAAAGATGAAAGAAAAGAAAAAATGAGGAGAGAAAGGAAAGAAGCAAAAAGAAAGTAAGGGAGGAAAAAAAAGGGAAGATAGTGGGGAAAAAGGAAGCAGAGAAAGGAAGGAAGAGGGGGAAAACAAGAAAGGAAAGAAGAAAAAGAAAGGGTGGTAGGAAAAACAAACAAGAATAAAAACGAAAGAAAGAAAAGAAGGAAAAGGAAGGAACAACAAATGAAAAACAAGGAAGGACGACAGAAAGAAAATAGCAAAAAGAAAAGAGAATAGAAAAAGAGGAAAGGAAGAGAGAAAGAAAAGAAGCAAAAACGAAAAGAGAAAAATAAACGAGGGAGAAGAAAGTGGAACGGATGAAAGAGAGAAAGAGGTGGGGAAAGTGAGAGGAACTAATTAATTTAATTGAATGAGGGGGTATTTAGAAAGGGAGAGAAAGATTTTTATAAAACGGGATTTAGAAAGTGTGAAAAAGAGCACATCAGTTAGAGGGAGAGATAGGAAGGGAAGTGAAAGAGAGAGAGAGGGGGAGGGAGGAAGGGAAGAGTGAGGGTGGAAGTGAGAGAGATTTAGTCTTCATTCATTTGTATAGATTATTGCGAAAGTGTCTTGTGCAGCATCGCCCTCCTTCTATCAAGAAAAAGAGCTTTAAACCTTTGAGTTCAGTTTCTCTGCTGAGGAGAGTTTTGCAAAATGACACGAATGAAGATTGCCACAGTCAAAAACCATTTTTTTTCCTTCCATTTTAATAATTGGTACATTTGGCCTGTTTAGTAACTGTTTGTGCGTGGGAGGGGGTAGCACAACATAATCTTCCTTCTTTCACTCCTTTTGGCCTTATGTCATACTAAGACGATAGAGTAAAAAATATCAATAAATTTCATGAAATCACAATAATTAGAACTCTTTTTATTAAAGAGTAACGGGTAGTCAGCTGGTCTTGTCAAACATCACGTGCTTATCTCATCCTGATGTCTGCCATTTTATGATGGCCTTGTACCAGACTATGTCATAATTGGTGTAGTGCATGAATTAACGCATTCAACTCCGGAGTCATTCATCGTATGCTCGTGCAAAGTTGTTGCAGCGAGTTATGCATAATTAATTAGCACAATAAAAGATAGCAAAAGTAAAAGACGGTACAGCGAGAGAGTGGGGTGACAAAAAGACAGTCTGGGAAAGTAAGCAAGAAAGAAGAAATAAGCAAAAAATCAATAGCAATTTATATGAAAAACCAAATATGTGGAAAACTACAAAAATTACAGGTAAAGCGTTACAGATGACAAAACAGAAAGCACTTTGTTCTGGGAAATTTCACCCAGCGACCGAGACAAGAACATTCGACGAGGGAGGGGGTCTATGGAGATGGGGGAGAAGATAGCTTTACTCCGCGCCCTCTACATTTGCCTTCTTAACCTAAATCTATAACGAAGCTATTGAACAGGGTTTGCATTTGTCTAAAGTCATTCTGTCATTACTTTTCAAAGTAAATAATAAAACTTCAGCTTGTTTATTATATATATATATATATATATATATATATATATATAGTTTATGCAAAACTAGGTAATCCGTATGGATTTCATGAAATTTATTGATATTTTTTACTCTATCGTCTTAGTAAGGCATAAGGCCAAGGAGGATGATATCGGGAGAGCTCAATGTAAATTCAAAGCAAATATGTTTGAATAAAAACAGATCACTTTAAGGTTCCATGTAATAAATTATTTCACCACAGGCCGTTTAAAGGGCTCTGGATCATCAGACTTTACTTCCAAAGGTTGAAATGAAAAATGAAATGGTACATCTAACTCACTCATGTTTTCTCTCCCCCCTCACTTCCTCACTTCATTAATTTACATACGTTTAATACGGCCCGTCAAAAATGTGTAAATTTCTTTTCATTTTAACCTTTGAAAGTAAAGTCTGATGATCCGGAGCCCTTTAAAAAGGCTGTGGTGGAATAATTTATTACATGGAACCTTAAAGTGGTCTGTTTTTATTCAAATATATATATATATATATATATATATATATATATATATATATATATATATATATGCAAACAAGCATATGTATTAAACAACAAAATTTTACAATAGACATAGGCATTAACGTTTGTGTTTGTGTGTGAACGTAAAGGTTTGTATTTTGGTGAATGTTCGCTCGTACGTGTATGTGTGTATAATGTTCATGGCGTCTCCCAGAAATGGGAAGACGCAATCTTCTGCGACAGCTTACATTGTAGATATGTTCGCTGAAAATGCAGAAATGAAAAAGACCATTTACCTCATCTCCACGCGAGGTAGGATGCGGCACAAGGCCTGAAGAAAAGAGAACGAAGCAAGAAGTCGCCCAGTATTTATAGTGTAGGGAGAGCGCCCCCTGGTGAACAATTTGGACAGTTAAGGAGTTAACTACGACAAATTGAGAGGATCAGATCAAAAACTTAGAATCAGTAATTCTTAAAGCTTAATGCCTGATTTAGTCCCATCACCAGTAGTTTTGACGTATGATTTAACCCCTGCAAGTGTTTAGCGCCCAGGCCCACTGCGTATTACCCCCGAACACCACAACAGTGGGGTTCAAGTCTGATTGAGGGCCCCGGGCAGTGCTTTGTGACCCTTGATATCTTTTTAACATTTGTTTTTTCTACCTACATTTATATAAGTTACCAATTAAAATAAGCACAACTGACTAAATGAAAATTTTTCGCGAACTTTGACAAAATTCTGGAGACTTTTTTGTCCAAATTCCTGAATTTGTTTTTGCTCATGCTAACTCGAGAAAAAACCCTATAATTGGGTTCTAATAAAATTTGTATTTTACATGAATACTACCATATGAAAATTGAGATACAGTAGTATATTCGTGGGGGGGGGGATATAATAGATTCGAGGGAGTAACGAGATTTTTCAACCGGCCCTGGCCGTGAAGAACAAACAGCCAATGGCTTCTGAGTCCTGATAGGTGAACCATTGTCTGATATCAGTCATTTATGTACCATGCGGGATACACGCTTAGGCCATCTTTCGATACATGGCTGACGAGGCAGATTTATTCCCGTCGTAGGTTGTCATTTCTTTCTGCGGTAGACCAGTTGCCATCCAAGGCTAAAGAACCCGGTCTGTCCTGCTATTTACACATAGCTGGGGGAGGGGAGAAGAAGAGGATTCATAGTATGAATCCTCAAATTAGTAAAGGTATGAATTTCATACCTTTACTAATTTGAAGTAGAGGTTAAAATTTATTTATTTATTTAAGTTGGAATGATCTATATTACAACATGTCTCTAATTTGTATTTATTTTCAAATTTTCTAGTTGAATTGTTCACCTATATTGCATATGATCCATTATTGTACATGATTAGGTTACAATAAAATTTGCATACTAATACTACCTTATGAAAATAGAGATGTACTAGAGTGGCAGGAGTGGAGGAGGCTGTGTCATAGATTCAGTGGCGGCCACGAGACCCTTGTACCGGCACTATTAGCGTCTCACAAATTTATCATTTGTTTCTTTTCACAACCATGATATTGAAAAATTTAAGACTAAAAATATAAGACTATAAGACTATATAAGTCTTATATTATAAGACTATATAAATTTTATATTATAAGACTATATGTAACTAAAAAAATATTTACATGAATTCAGCAAAGGGTGTCAGGGAAGAAACTGAGTGGAAGATTGAAAGATAAAAGAGAGTTTTGGGGGACAAATATGAAATTTCTCTTATTTGGATTTAATATCCCCGTCAAACAGGAAATCAATAATTCACATGATCTCTACTCACAAGCGACCGTAAAGAAATAAAAAAAACATCCTGCTTATTTTCTTTCAATCTGAGAACGGAAACAAATCCCTTCAAAAAAAAAACCCCAAAAAAAACAAACATTATTAAGATATTTCCAGATTGAAATTCTATTCTCATCATATTTCTGTTCAGAAGTATGATGCTTTTTTTGATATCATTACTAATAGATTTTGACTTTACTAGTTTCTTAGCCACATTCGAACTGAATCAGTGCACTCCCAAAGATCCAATGGAAGACTTATCAAATTTATGACGAGAAGATTTGCCACATTTTTAACTTTAAGACGATTTCTTTTGTCAGAATAATGTTCATCACTAGAAACCCTCTTCCAGCATCCACAGAACTTACATTTAATGGTATTATTTTTTTTTTTTTAGCTATTATATATCGGCTAATAATATATAAGATTATTTTCGGATAATTCAACAACCGAGTCGATAAGCTATTTAGAATTTTAAGAATCGGTTCGCGCGAACCGGTAGGATGCCACCACTATATATATATATATATATATATATATATATATATATATATATATATATAAAAGGTTTAAAATCCATTTTGAAAAATGAAAAATGTTTCTTCTTAAAGCATTTAATTTAAGTTTTAATTTCAAGCACTTCTAGCTTGAAATTAACACTTAAATTAAACGCTTTATAATATTATAATTCCAAATAGCAAAATACTTTCCTGTATTTCAAACTGAATTTAAATTGATCGGAATTATATCTTTTTGTAAAATTGTTATCAGTAAAAAATGTTAGAATCATCCATATTGACTCATTGACAAATAAATCTAATAACACAACGTAATTCGCTTTATTAGAAAATCTTTCAAAAATAAAATAGACTTTTCATTTCAGGAAGATTAGCTGATTTAAATTTTAATTAATCCGATTTGAAAGAAATATTACTTTTAGTTCAAAATAGCGCAGAATAGCATTTTTAACACCTGAGGTGACTGTTTTTTTTTTATGAAGAGCTGATTTCTCAATAGACTTATGTTTAGGAAGGTTTTCTGATGGGACATACCTGTAACAATTGATGAATATCTCTCTCCTTCTCTCTCTCTCTCTCTCTCTCTCTCTCTATATATATATATATATATATATATATATATATATATATTAACAATCTCGAAATCTTAAAAATTAGGAAAATATTCTAGACTAATATTGACTTCTAGGTAATTTGAGTTTTCTTTATAGTCTAACTTACGAAGACATTTGTTAGGAAAATTTTAGAAAATTACTAATAAATTTTAACTTTACTTGTTGCCGCTCTTATTTTCTGATAATGTTGCGTTAGGCATCCGTATTTACAAAAGTCGATACCTTTAAACACATTAGATAAATCCAAAATTCTTTTTAAAATATTGAGAGTCATTGGAATTGAATAGTAGTGAGTTTTTCCATTTATAATTAGTAAATAAAATCTTAGTTTAATAACACGATCACTTGATCGCTACAAATTAATTTTAAATGATTTAAAAGTTTATAAATTATTCGAATTAATGAAATCAGTTCTTGTAAAAATTTATTATTCAACGAAAAAATATTTTTCTTAAGACAATCACAATACAATATAGTGTCCATAAAATATTCTTCTCGGTTCCGGTGTCATCAACTATCAACACAACAAAATATGACTTCTAAAAATAGGCAAACATAACACTCATTTTATTGTACAGGCCACCTGTTCACTCACTCAATTGTATTTGTGCGTAAAGTTTAAACATATTTACAAAGCTTTGTAATTTTATTTACGAAATTAGTTGTTTTTAACAGCACTTTACAACAGGCGCCCTACAAAGTTGTGTCTTTATGTGTTTGTGTGTATGTGCGTGTGGTCCAGAGAGAGAGAGAGAGAGAGATAGAGAGATTAATAGAGAGAGAGATGGAAAGAGAAAGAGAGAGAGGTAGGGGGTATTCATTTATGCTTAAATAACAGATCCGTACTACAAATAACTACATAATCACTAATCGGCTAATAATAGTGTCTGGCAGTAAGAAAAAAAAAAAGTCCAGCGGGATATTTCCGGAAGATCAAACTGTTGTGATATAATGAGCCTTTGCAATTAAGACGCTCAATATGAAACGATAGAACATTAATAGCAGGAGATATATAATCCGTCTCTATTTCTGAGATCAGGTATTTTAACTATTTTATTTACACTATAGTTACATTGTTCGGACTGTTGTTCTATTCACGACGTAAGGCATGTTACGAGGAACTAGAACAATCTACCTCAGAGGATGAAATAAAGGGTTCGGTTCGAAATTTCAGCGTATGACACTTGAAGAAAGCCGGAGCGTACAACGACCGAAGCGTCATGGATATGACAATAAAGATGAGGACAACAGTTCGAAGGATGTAAATAGTGTAAATATTTACAATACCACATCTCAGAAATACAGACTGTGAATATGACAATAAAGATGAGAACAAGAGTTTAAAGGATGTAAATAGTGTAAATATTTACAATACCTCATCTCAGAAATATAGACTGTGAATATGACAATAAAGATGGGGAAAACAGTTCGAACGATGTAAATAGTGTAAATAGTTACAATACCTCATCTCAGAAATACAGACTGTGAATATGACAATAAAGATGAGGACAACAGTTCGAACGATGTAAATAGTGTAAATAGTTACAATACCTAATCTCAGAAATACAGACTGTGAAAATGACAATAAAGACGAGGACAACAGTTCGAACGATGTAAAATAGTGTAAATAGTTACAATACCTCATCTCAGAAATCCTAACTGTGAATATGACAATAAAGATGGGGACAACAGTTCGAACGATGTAAATAGTGTAAATAGTTACAATGCCTCATCTCAGAAATACAGACTGTGAATATGACAATAAAGATGAGGACAACAGTTCGAACGATGTAAATAGTGTAAATAGTTACAATACCTCATCTCAGAAATACAGACAGCGAATATGAAAATAAAGATGAGGGCAACAGTTTGTAGGATGTAAATAGTGCAAATAGTTACAAAACCTCATCTCAGAAATACAGACTGTGAATATGACAATAAAGATGAGGACAACAGTTCGAACGATGTGTAAATAGTTACAATACCTCATCTCAGAAATACAGACTGTGAATATGACAATAAAGATGAGGACAACAGTTCGAAGGATTTAAATAGTGCAAATAGTTACAATACCTCATCTCAGAAATACAGACTGTGAATATGACAATAAAGATGAGGACAACAGTTCGAACGATGTAAATAGTGTAAAGAGTTACAATACCTCATCTCAGAAATACAGACTGTAAATATGACAATAAAGATGAGGACAACAGTTCGAACGATGTAAATAGTGTAAATAGTTACAATGCCTCATCTCAGAAATACAGACTGTGAATATGATAATAAAGATGAGGACAACAGTTCGAATGATGTAAATAGTGTAAATAGTTACATTACCTCATCTAAGAAATACAGACTGTGAATATGACAATAAAGATGAGGACAACAGTTTGAACGATGTAAATAGTGCAAATATTTACAATACCTCATCTCAGAAATACAGACTGTGAATATCACAATAAAGATAGGGACAACAGTTCGAACGATGTGTAAATAGTTACAATACCTCATCTCAGAAATACAGACTGTGAATATGACGATAAAGATGAGGACAACAGTTCGAACGATGTGTAAATAGTTACAACACCTCATCTCAGAAATATAGACTGTGAATATGACAATAAAGATGAGGACAACATTTCAAACGATGTAAATAGTGTAAATAGTTACAATACCTCATCTCAGAAATATAACTGTGAATATGACAATAAAGATGAGGACAACAGTTCGAACGATGTAAATAGTGTAAATAGTTACAATACCTCATCTCAGAAATACAGACAGAGAATATGAAAATAAAGATGAGGACAACATTTCGAAGGATGTAAATAGTGCAAATAGTTACAATACCTCATCTCAGAAATACAGACTGTGAATATGACGATAAAGATGAGGACAACAGTTCGAACGACGTGTAAATAGTTACAACACCTCATCTCAGAAATACAGACTGTGAATGTGAAAATAAAGATGAGGACAACTGTTCGAACGATGTGTAAATAGTTACAACACCTCATCTCAGAAATACAGACTGTGAATATGACAATAAAGATGAGGACAACATTTCAAACGATGTAAATAGTGTAAATAGTTACAATACCTCATCTCAGAAATATAACTGTGAATATGACAATAAAGATGAGGACAACAGTTCGAACGATGTAAATAGTGTAAATAGTTACAATACCTCATCTCAGAAATATAACTGTGAATATGACAATAAAGATGAGGACAACAGTTCGAACGATGTAAATAGTGTAAATAGTTACAATACCTCATCTCAGAAATATAACTGTGAATATGACAATAAAGAGGAGGACAACAGTTCGAACGATGTAAATAGTGTAAATAGTTACAATACCTCATCTCAGAAATACAGACTGTGAATATGACAATAAAGATGAGGACAACAGTTCGAACGATGTAAATAGTATAAATAGTTACAATACCTCATCTCAGAAATATAACTGTGAATATGACAATAAAGATGAGGACAACAGTTTGAATGATGTGTAAATAGTTACAATAAATCATCTTAGAAATACAGACTGTCAATATAAAAATAAAGATGAGAACAACAGTTCGAACGATGTGTAAATAGTTACAATACCTCATCTCAGACATACAGAAATTGAATATGACAATAAAGATGAGGACAACAGTTCGAACGACGTAAATAGTGTAAATAGTTACAATACCTCATCTCAGAAATACAGACAGTGAATATGACAATAAAGATGAGGACAACAGTTCGAACGATGTTTAAATAGTTACAATAACTCATCTCAGAAATACATACTGTGAATATGACAATAAAGATGAGGACAACAGTTCGAACGATGTAAATAGTGTAAATAGTTACAATACCTCATCTCAGAAATACAGACTGTGAATATGACAATAAAGATGAGGGGAACAGTTCGAACGATGTAAATAGTGTAAATAGTTACAATACCTCATCTCAGAAATACAGACTGTGAATATGACAATAAAGATGAGGACAACAGTTCGAACAATGTAAATAGTGTAAATACTTACAATACCTCATCTCAGAAATATAGACTGTGAATATGACAATAAAGTTGAGGGCAACAGTTCGAACGATGTAAATAGTGTAAATAGTTACAATACCCCATCTCAGAAATACAGACTGTGAATATGACGATAACAATGAGGGCAACAGTTCGAACGATGTGTAAATAGTTACAATACCTCATCTCAGAAATACAGACTGTGAATGTGACAATAAAGATGAGGACAACTGTTCGAACGATGTGTAAATAGTTACAATAACTCATCTCAGAAATACAGACTGTAAATATGACAATAAAGATGAGGGCAACAGTTCGAACGATGTAAATAGTGTAAATAGTTACAATACCTCATCTCAGAAATACAGACTGTGAATATGACAATAAAGATGAGGACAACAGTTTGAAACGATGTAAATAGTGTAAATAGTTACAATATCTCATCTCAGAAATACAGACTGTGAATATGACAATAAAGATGAGGACAACAGTTCGAAGGATGTAAATAGTGCAAATAGTTACAATACCTCATCTCAGAAATACAGACTGTGAATATGACAATAAAGATAGGGACAACAGTTCGAACGATGTGTAAATAATTCCAATACCTCATCTCAGAAATACAGACTGTGAATATGACGATAAAGATGAGGACAACAGTTCGAACGATGTGTAAATAGTTACAACACCTCATCTCAGAAATACAGACTGTGAATGTGAAAATAAAGATGAGGACAACTTTTCGAACGATGTGTAAATAGTTACAACACCTCATCTCAGAAATACAGACTGTGAATATGACAATAAAGATGAGGACAACATTTCAAACGATGTAAATAGTGTAAATAGTTACAATACCTCATCTCAGAAATATAACTGTGAATATGACAATAAAGATGAGGACAACAGTTCGAACGATGTAAATAGTGTAAATAGTTACAATACCTCATCTCAGAAATATAACTGTGAATATGACAATAAAGATGAGGACAACAGTTCGAACGATGTGTAAATAGTGTAAATAGTTACAATAACTCATCTCAGAAATACAGACTGTGAATATGATAATAAAGATGAGGACAACAGTTCGAATGATGTAAATAGTGTAAATAGTTACATTACCTCATCTAAGAAATACAGACTGTGAATATGACAATAAAGATGAGGACAACAGTTTGAACGATGTAAATAGTGCAAATATTTACAATACCTCATCTCAGAAATACAGACTGTGAATATCACAATAAAGATAGGGACAACAGTTCGAACGATGTGTAAATAGTTACAATACCTCATCTCAGAAATACAGACTGTGAATATGACGATAAAGATGAGGACAACAGTTCGAACGATGTGTAAATAGTTACAACACCTCATCTCAGAAATATAGACTGTGAATATGACAATAAAGATGAGGAGAACATTTCAAACGATGTAAATAGTGTAAATAGTTACAATACCTCATCTCAGAAATATAACTGTGAATATGACAATAAAGATGAGGACAACAGTTCGAACGATGTAAATAGTGTAAATAGTTACAATACCTCATCTCAGAAATACAGACAGAGAATATGAAAATAAAGATGAGGACAACATTTCGAAGGATGTAAATAGTGCAAATAGTTACAATACCTCATCTCAGAAATACAGACTGTGAATATGACGATAAAGATGAGGACAACAGTTCGAACGACGTGTAAATAGTTACAACAGCTCATCTCAGAAATACAGACTGTGAATGTGAAAATAAAGATGAGGACAACTGTTCGAACGATGTGTAAATAGTTACAACACCTCATCTCAGAAATACAGACTGTGAATATGACAATAAAGATGAGGACAACATTTCAAACGATGTAAATAGTGTAAATAGTTACAATACCTCATCTCAGAAATATAACTGTGAATATGACAATAAAGATGAGGACAACAGTTCGAACGATGTAAATAGTGTAAATAGTTACAATACCTCATCTCAGAAATATAACTGTGAAAACGACAATAAAGATGAGGACAACAGTTCGAACGATGTAAATAGTGTAAATAGTTACAATACCTCATCTCAGAAATATAACTGTGAATATGACAATAAAGATGAGGACAACAGTTCGAACGATGTAAATAGTGTAAATAGTTACAATACCTCATCTCAGAAATATAACTGTGAATATGACAATAAAGAGGAGGACAACAGTTCGAACGATGTAAATAGTGTAAATAGTTACAATACCTCATCTCAGAAATACAGACTGTGAAAATGACAATAAAGATGAGGACAACAGTTCGAACGATGTAAATAGTATAAATAGTTACAATACCTCATCTCAGAAATACTGACTGTGAAAATGACAATAAAGATGAGGACAACAGTTCGAACGATGTAAATAGTATAAATAGTTACAATACCTCATCTCAGAAATATAACTGTGAATATGACAATAAAGATGAGGACAACAGTTCGAACGATGTAAATAGTATAAATAGTTACAATACCTCATCTCAGAAATACTGACTGTGAAAATGACAATAAAGATGAGGACAACAGTTTGAACGATGTGTAAATAGTTACAATAAATCATCTCAGAAATACAGACTGTCAATATAAAAATAAAGATGAGAACAACAGTTCGAACGATGTGTAAATAGTTACAATACCTCATCTCAGACATACAGAAATTGAATATGACAATAAAGATGAGGACAACAGTTCGAACGATGTAAATAGTGTAAATAGTTACAATACCTCATCTCAGAAATACAGACAGTGAATATGACAATAAAGATGAGGACAACAGTTCGAACGATGTTTAAATAGTTACAATAACTCATCTCAGAAATACATACTGTGAATATGACAAAAAAGATGAGGACAACAGTTCGAACGATGTAAATAGTGTAAATAGTTACAATACCTCATCTCAGAAATACAGACTGTGAATATGACAATAAAGATGAGGGCAACAGTTCGAACGATGTAAATAGTGTAAATAGTTACAATACCTCATCTCAGAAATACAGACTGTGAATATGACAATAAAGATGAGGACAACAGTTCGTACAATGTAAATAGTGTAAATACTTACAATACCTCATCTCAGAAATATAGACTGTGAATATGACAATAAAGTTGAGGGCAACAGTTCGAACGATGTAAATAGTGTAAATAGTTACAATACCCCATCTCAGAAATACAGACTGTGAATATGACGATAACAATGAGGGCAACAGTTCCAACGATGTGTAAATAGTTACAATACCTCATCTCAGAAATACAGACTGTGAATGTGACAATAAAGATGAGGACAACTGTTCGAACGATGTGTAAATAGTTACAATAACTCATCTCAGAAATACAGACTGTAAATATGACAATAAAGATGAGGGCAACAGTTCGAACGATGTAAATAGTGTAAATAGTTACAATACCTCATCTCAGAAATACAGACTGTGAATATGACAATAAAGATGAGGACAACAGTTTGAAACGATGTAAATAGTGTAAATAGTTACAATATCTCATCTCAGAAATACAGACTGTGAATATGACAATAAAGATGAGGACAACAGTTCGAAGGATGTAAATACTGCAAATAGTTACAATACCTCATCTCAGAAATACAGACTGTGAATATGACAATAAAGATAGGGACAACAGTTCGAACGATGTGTAAATAATTCCAATACCTCATCTCAGAAATACAGACTGTGAATATGACGATAAAGATGAGGACAACAGTTCGAACGATGTGTAAATAGTTACAACACCTCATCTCAGAAATACAGACTGTGAATGTGAAAATAAAGATGAGGACAACTGTTCGAACGATGTGTAAATAGTTACAACACCTCATCTCAGAAATACAGACTGTGAATATGACAATAAAGATGAGGACAACATTTCAAACGATGTAAATGGTGTAAATAGTTACAATACCTCATCTCAGAAATATAACTGTGAATATGACAATAAAGATGAGGAACACAGTTCGAACGATGGAAATAGTGTAAATAGTTACAATACCTCATCTCAGAAATATAACTGTGAATATGACAATAAAGATGAGGACAACAGTTCGAACGATGTAAATAGTGTAAATAGTTACAATACCTCATCTCAGAAATATAACTGTGAATATGACAATAAAGATGAGGACAACAGTTCGAACGATGTAAATAGTGTAAATAGTTACAATACCTCATCTCAGAAATACAGACTGTGAAAATGACAATAAAGATGAGGACAACAGTTCGAACGATGTAAATAGTATAAATAGTTACAATACCTCATCTCAGAAATACTGACTGTGAAAATGACAATAAAGATGAGGACAACAGTTCGAACGATGTAAATAGTATAAATAGTTACAATACCTCATCTCAGAAATATAACTGTGAATATGACAATAAAGATGAGGACAACAGTTCGAACGATGTAAATAGTATAAATAGTTACAATACCTCATCTCAGAAATACTGACTGTGAAAATGACAATAAAGATGAGGACAACAGTTTGAACGATGTGTAAATAGTTACAATAACTCATCTCAGAAATACAGACTGTCAATATAAAAATAAAGATGAGAACAACAGTTCGAACGATGTGTAAATAGTTACAATACCTCATCTCAGACATACAGAAATTGAATATGACAATAAAGATGAGGACAACAGTTCGAACGATGTAAATAGTGTAAATAGTTACAATACCTCATCTCAGAAATACAGACAGTGAATATGACAATAAAGATGAGGACAACAGTTCGAACGATGTTTAAATAGTTACAATAACTCATCTCAGAAATACATACTGTGAATATGACAATAAAGATGAGGACAACAGTTCGAACGATGTAAATACTGTAAATAGTTACAATACCTCATCTCAGAAATACAGACTGTGAATATGACAATAAAGATGAGGGCAACAGTTCGAACGATGTAAATAGTGTAAATAGTTACAATACCCCATCTCAGAAATACAGACTGTGAATATGACGATAACAATGAGGGCAACAGTTCGAACGATGTGTAAATAGTTACAATAACTCATCTCAGAAATACAGACTGTGAATGTGACAATAAAGATGAGGACAACTGTTCGAACGATGTGTAAATAGTTACAATAACTCATCTCAGAAATACAGACTGTAAATATGACAATAAAGATGAGGGCAACAGTTCGAACGATGTAAATAGTGTAAATAGTTACAATACCTCATCTCAGAAATACAGACTGTGAATATGACAATAAAGATGAGGACAACAGTTTGAAACGATGTAAATAGTGTAAATAGTTACAATATCTCATCTCAGAAATACAGACTGTGAATATGACAATAAAGATGAGGACAACAGTTCGAAGGATGTAAATAGTGCAAATAGTTACAATACCTCATCTCAGAAATACAGACTGTGAATATGAAAATAAAGATAGGGACAACAGTTCGAACGATGTGTAAATAATTCCAATACCTCATCTCAGAAATACAGACTGTGAATATGACGATAAAGATGAGGACAACAGTTCGAACGATGTGTAAATAGTTACAACACCTCATCTCAGAAATACAGACTGTGAATGTGAAAATAAAGATGAGGACAACTGTTCGAACGATGTGTAAATAGTTACAACACCTCATCTCAGAAATACAGACTGTGAATATGACAATAAAGATGAGGACAACATTTCAAACGATGTAAATAGTGTAAATAGTTACAATACTTCATCTCAGAAATATAACTGTGAATATGACAATAAAGATGAGGACAACAGTTCGAACGATGTAAATAGTGTAAATAGTTACAATACCTCATCTCAGAAATATAACTGTGAATATGACAATAAAGATGAGGACAACAGTTCGAACGATGTAAATAGTGTAAATAGTTACAATACCTCATCTCAGAAATATAACTGTGAATATGACAATAAAGATGAGGACAACAGTTCGAACGATGTAAATAGTGTAAATAGTTACAATACCTCATCTCAGAAATACAGACTGTGAAAATGACAATAAAGATGAGGACAACAGTTCGAACGATGTAAATAGTATAAATAGTTACAATACCTCATCTCAGAAATACTGACTGTGAAAATGACAATAAAGATGAGGACAACAGTTCGAACGATGTAAATAGTATAAATAGTTACAATACCTCATCTCAGAAATATAACTGTGAATATGACAATAAAGATGAGGACAACAGTTCGAACGATGTAAATAGTATAAATAGTTACAATACTTCATCTCAGAAATACTGACTGTGAAAATGACAATAAAGATGAGGACAACAGTTTGAACGATGTGTAAATAGTTACAATAACTCATCTCAGAAATACAGACTGTCAATATAAAAATAAACATGAGAACAACAGTTCGAACGATGTGTAAATAGTTACAATACCTCATCTCAGACATACAGAAATTGAATATGACAATAAAGATGAGGACAACAGTTCGAACGATGTAAATAGTGTAAATAGTTACAATACCTCATCTCAGAAATACAGACAGTGAATATGACAATAAAGATGAGGACAACAGTTCGAACGATGTTTAAATAGTTACAATAACTCATCTCAGAAATACATACTGTGAATATGACAATAAAGATGAGGACAACAGTTCGAACGATGTAAATAGTGTAAATAGTTACAATACCTCATCTCAGAAATACAGACTGTGAATATGACAATAAAGATGAGGACAACAGTTTGAAACGATGTAAATAGTGTAAATAGTTAAAATATCTCATCTCAGAAATACAGACTGTGAATATGACAATAAAGATGAGGACAACAGTTCGAACGATGTAAATAGTATAAATAGTTACAATACCTCATCTCAGAAATACTGACTGTGAAAATGACAATAAAGATGAGGACAACAGTTTGAACGATGTGTAAATAGTTACAATAACTCATCTCAGAAATACAGACTGTCAATATAAAAATAAAGATGAGAACAACAGTTCGAACGATGTGTAAATAGTTACAATACCTCATCTCAGACATACAGAAATTGAATATGACAATAAAGATGAGGACAACAGTTCGAACGATGTAAATAGTGTAAATAGTTACAATACCTCATCTCAGAAATACAGACAGTGAATATGACAATAAAGATGAGGACAACAGTTCGAACGATGTTTAAATAGTTACAATAACTCATCTCAGAAATACATACTGTGAATATGACAATAAAGATGAGGACAACAGTTCGAACGATGTAAATAGTGTAAATAGTTACAATACCTCATCTCAGAAATACAGACTGTGAATATGACAATAAAGATGAGGGCAACAGTTCGAACGATGTAAATAGTGTAAATAGTTACAATACCCCATCTCAGAAATACAGACTGTGAATATGACGATAACAATGAGGGCAACAGTTCGAACGATGTGTAAATAGTTACAATAACTCATCTCAGAAATACAGACTGTGAATGTGACAATAAAGATGAGGACAACTGTTCGAACGATGTGTAAATAGTTACAATAACTCATCTCAGAAATACAGACTGTAAATATGACAATAAAGATGAGGGCAACAGTTCGAACGATGTAAATAGTGTAAATAGTTACAATACCTCATCTCAGAAATACAGACTGTGAATATGACAATAAAGATGAGGACAACAGTTTGAAACGATGTAAATAGTGTAAATAGTTACAATATCTCATCTCAGAAATACAGACTGTGAATATGACAATAAAGATGAGGACAACAGTTCGAAGGATGTAAATAGTGCAAATAGTTACAATACCTCATCTCAGAAATACAGACTGTGAATATGAAAATAAAGATAGGGACAACAGTTCGAACGATGTGTAAATAATTCCAATACCTCATCTCAGAAATACAGACTGTGAATATGACGATAAAGATGAGGACAACAGTTCGAACGATGTGTAAATAGTTACAACACCTCATCTCAGAAATACAGACTGTGAATGTGAAAATAAAGATGAGGACAACTGTTCGAACGATGTGTAAATAGTTACAACACCTCATCTCAGAAATACAGACTGTGAATATGACAATAAAGATGAGGACAACATTTCAAACGATGTAAATAGTGTAAATAGTTACAATACTTCATCTCAGAAATATAACTGTGAATATGACAATAAAGATGAGGACAACAGTTCGAACGATGTAAATAGTGTAAATAGTTACAATACCTCATCTCAGAAATATAACTGTGAATATGACAATAAAGATGAGGACAACAGTTCGAACGATGTAAATAGTGTAAATAGTTACAATACCTCATCTCAGAAATATAACTGTGAATATGACAATAAAGATGAGGACAACAGTTCGAACGATGTAAATAGTGTAAATAGTTACAATACCTCATCTCAGAAATACAGACTGTGAAAATGACAATAAAGATGAGGACAACAGTTCGAACGATGTAAATAGTATAAATAGTTACAATACCTCATCTCAGAAATACTGACTGTGAAAATGACAATAAAGATGAGGACAACAGTTCGAACGATGTAAATAGTATAAATAGTTACAATACCTCATCTCAGAAATATAACTGTGAATATGACAATAAAGATGAGGACAACAGTTCGAACGATGTAAATAGTATAAATAGTTACAATACCTCATCTCAGAAATACTGACTGTGAAAATGACAATAAAGATGAGGACAACAGTTTGAACGATGTGTAAATAGTTACAATAACTCATCTCAGAAATACAGACTGTCAATATAAAAATAAAGATGAGAACAACAGTTCGAACGATGTGTAAATAGTTACAATACCTCATCTCAGACATACAGAAATTGAATATGACAATAAAGATGAGGACAACAGTTCGAACGATGTAAATAGTGTAAATAGTTACAATACCTCATCTCAGAAATACAGACAGTGAATATGACAATAAAGATGAGGACAACAGTTCGAACGATGTTTAAATAGTTACAATAACTCATCTCAGAAATACATACTGTGAATATGACAATAAAGATGAGGACAACAGTTCGAACGATGTAAATAGTGTAAATAGTTACAATACCTCATCTCAGAAATACAGACTGTGAATATGACAATAAAGATGAGGACAACAGTTTGAAACGATGTAAATAGTGTAAATAGTTAAAATATCTCATCTCAGAAATACAGACTGTGAATATGACAATAAAGATGAGGACAACAGTTCGAAGGATGTAAATAGTGCAAATAGTTACAATACCTCATCTCAGAAATACAGACTGTGAATATGACAATAAAGATAGGGACAACAGTTCGAACGATGTGTAAATAATTCCAATACCTCATCTCAGAAATACAGACTGTGAATATGACAATAAAGATGGGGACAACAGTTCGAACGATGTGTAAATAGTTACAATAACTCATCTCAGAAATACAGACTGTGAATATGACAATAAAGATGAAGACAACAGTTCGACCGATGTAAATAGTGTAAATAGTTACAATACCTCATCTCAGAAATACAGACTGTAAATATGACAATAAAGATGAGGAGAACAGTTCGAACGATGTGTAAATAGTGTAAATAGTTACAATGTCTCATCTCAGAAATACAGACTGTGAATATGACAATAAAGATGAGGACAACAGTTCGAACGATGTAAATAGTGTAAATAGTTCGAATACCTCATCTCAGAAATACAGACTGTGAATATGACAATAAAGATGAGCGCAACAGTTCGAACGATGTAAATAGTGTAAATAGTTACAATACCTCATCTCAGAAATACAGACTGTGAATATGACAATAACAATGAGGACAACAGTTCGAACGATGTGTAAATAGTTACAATACCTCATCTCAGAAATACAGACTGTGAATGTGACAATAAAGATGAGGACAACTGTTCGAACGATGTGTAAATAGTTACAATAACTCATCTCAGTTATACAGACAGTGAATATGACAATAAAGATGAGGACAACAGTTCGAACGATGTAAATAGTGTAAATAGTTACAATACCTCATCTCAGAAATACAGACAGTGAATATGACAATAAAGATGAGGACAACAGTTCGAACGATGTGTAAATAGTTACAATAATACATCTCAGAAATACAGACTGCGAATATGACAATAAAGATGAGGACAACAGTTCGAACGATATAAATAGTGTAAATAGTTACAATGCCTCATCTCAGAAATACAAACTGTGAATATGACAATAAAGATGAGGACAACAGTTCGAACGATGTAAATAGTGTAAATAGTTACAATACCTCATCTCAGAAATACGGACTGTGAATATGACAATAAAGATGGAGACAACAGTTCGAACGATGTAAATAGTGTAAACAGTTACTATACCTCATCTCAGAAATACAGACTTTGAATATGACAATAATGATGAGGACAACATTTCGAAACATGTAAATAGTGTAAATAGTTACAATACCTCATCTCAGAAATACAGACTGTGAATATGACAATACAGATGAGGGCAACGGTTCGAACGATGTAAATAGTGTAAATAGTTACAATACCTCATCTCAGAATACAAACTGTGAATATGACAATAAAGATGAGGACAACAGTTCGAACGATATAAATATTGTAAATAGTTACAATACCTCATCTCAGAATACAGACTGTGAATATGACAATAAAGATGAGGACAACAGTTCGAACGATATAAATATTGTAAATAGTTACAATACCTCATCTTAGAAATACAGACTGTGAATATGACAATAAAGATGAGGACAACAGTTCGAATGATGTAAATAGTGTAAATACTCACAATACCTCATCTCCGAAATACAGACAGTGAATATGAAAATAAAGATGAGGACAACAGTTCGTAGGATGTAAATAGTGCAAATAGTTACAATACCTCATCTCAGGAATACAGACTTTGAATATGACAATAAAGATGAGGGCAACGGTTCGAACTATGTAAATAGTGTAAATAGTTACAATACCTCATCTCAGAAATACAGACTGTGAATATGACAATAAAGATGAGGACAACAGTTCGAAGGATGTAAATAGTGCAAATAGTTACAATACCTCATCTCAGAAATATAGACTGTGAATATGACAATAAAGATAGGGACAACAGTTCGAACGATGTGTAAATAGTTACAATAACTCATCTCAGAAATACATATTGTGAATATGACAATAAATATGAGGGCAACAGTTCGAACGATGTAAATAGTGTAAATAGTTACAATACCTCATCTCAGAAATACAGACTGTGAATATGATAATAAAGATGAGGTCAATAGTTCGAAGGATGTAAATAGTGTAAATAGTTACAATACCTCAACTCCGAAATACAGACTGTGAATATGACAATAAAGTTAGGGACAACAGTTCGAACGATGTGTAAATAGTTACAATACCTCATCTCAGAAATACAGACGGTGAATATGACAATAAAGATGAGGGTAACAGTTCGAACGATGTGTAAATAGTTATAATACCTCATCTCAGAAATACAGACTGTGAATGTGACAATAAAGATGAGGACAACTGTTCGAACGATGTAATTAGTGCAAATACTTACAATACCTCATCTCAGAAATACAGACTGTGAATATGACAATAAAGATGAGGACAACAGTTCGAACGATGTAAATAGTGTAAATAGTTACAATACCTCATCTCAGAAATACAAACTGTGAATATAACAATAAAGATGAGGACAACAGTTCGAACGATGTAAATAGTGTAAATAGTTACAATACCTCATCTCAGAAATACAGACTGTGAATATGACAATAAAGATGGAGACAACAGTTCGAACGATGTAAATAGTGTAACCAGTTACTATACCTCATCTCAGAAATACATACTGTGAATATGACAATAATGATGAGGACAACATTTCGAAACATGTAAATAGTGTAAATAGTTACAATACCTCATCTCAGAAATACAGACTGTGAATATGACAATACAGATGAGGGCAACGGTTCGAACTATGTAAATAGTGTAAATAGTTACAATACCTCATCTCAGAAATACAGACTGTGAATATGACAATAAAGATGAGGACAACAGTTCGAACGATGTAAATAGTGTAAATACTTACAATACCTCATCTCAGAAATATAGATTGTGAATATGCCAATAAAGTTGAGGGCAACAGTTCGAACGATGTAAATAGTGTAAATAGTTACAATACCTCATCTCAGAAATACAGACTGTGAATATGACGATAACAATGAGGGCAACAGTCCGAACGATGTGTAAATAGTTACAATACCTCATCTCAGAAATACAGACTGTGAATGTGACAATAAAGATGAGGACAACTGTTCGAACGATGTGTAAATAGTTACAATAACTCATCACAGAAATACAGACTGTGAATATGACAATAAAGATGAGGGCAACAGTTCGAACGATGTAAATAGTGTAAATAGTTACAATACCTCATCTCAGAAATACAGACTGTGAATATAACAATAAAGATGAGGACAACAGTTTGAAACGATGTAAATAGTGTAAATAGTTACAATATCTCATCTCAGAAATGCAGACTGTGAATATGACAATAAAGATGAGGACAACAGTTCGAAGGATGTAAATAGTGCAAATAGTTACAATACCTCATCTCAGAAATACAGACTGTGAATATGACAATAAAGATAGGGACAACAGTTCGAACGATGTGTAAATATGTCCAATACCTCATCTCAGAAATACAGACTGTGAATATGACAATAAAGATGGGGACAACAGTTCGAACAATGTGTAAATAGTTACAATACCTCATCTCAGAAATACAGACTGTGAATATGACAATAAAGATGAGGACAACAGTTCGAACGATGTGTAAATAGTTACAATAACTCATCTCAGAAATACAGACTGTGAATATGACAATAAAGATGAAGACAACAGTTCGAACGATGTAAATAGTGTAAATAGTTACAATACCTCATCTCAGAAATACAGACTGTAAATATGACAATAAAGATGAGGAGAACAGTTCGAACGATGTGTAAATAGTGTAAATAGTTACAATGTCTCATCTCAGAAATACAGACTGTGAATATGACAATAAAGATGAGGACAACAGTTCGAACGATGTAAATAGTGTAAATAGTTCGAATACCTCATCTCAGAAATACAGACTGTGAATATGACAATAAAGATGAGCGCAACAGTTCGAACGATGTAAATAGTGTAAATAGTTACAATACCTCATCTCAGAAATACAGACTGTGAATATGACGATAACAATGAGGACAACAGTTCGAACGATGTGTAAATAGTTACAATACCTCATCTGAGACATACAGAAATTGAATATGACAATAAAGATGAGGACAACAGTTCGAACGATGTAAATAGTGTAAATAGTTACAATACCTCATCTCAGAAATACAGACAGTGAATATGACAATAAAGATGAGGACAACAGTTCGAACGATGTGTAAATAGTTACAATAACTCATCTCAGAAATACATACTGTGAATATGACAATAAAGATGAGGACAACAGTTCGAACGATGTAAATAGTGTAAATAGTTACAATACCTCATCTCAGAAATACAGACTGTGAATATGACAATAAAGATGAGGGCAACAGTTCGAACGATGTAAATAGTGTAAATAGTTACAATACCCCATCTCAGAAATACAGACTGTGAATATGACGATAACAATGAGGGCAACAGTTCGAACGATGTGTAAATAGTTACAATACCTCATCTCAGAAATACAGACTGTGAATGTGACAATAAAGATGAGGACAACTGTTCGAACGATGTGTAAATAGTTACAATAACTCATCTCAGAAATACAGACTGTGAATATGACAATAAAGATGAGGGCAACAGTTCGAACGATGTAAATAGTGTAAATAGTTACAATACCTCATCTCAGAAATACAGACTGTGAATATGACAATAAAGATGAGGACAACAGTTTGAAACAATGTAAATAGTGTAAATAGTTACAATACCTCATCTCAGAAATACAGACTGTGAATATGACAATAAAGATGGGGACAACAGTTTGCACGATGTAAATAGTGTAAACAGTTACAATACCTCATCTCAGAAATACAGACAGTGAATATGACAATAAAGATGAGGACAACAGTTCGAACGATAATAATAGTGTAAATAGGTACAATACCTCATCTCAGAAATACAGACTGTGAATATGAAAATAAAGATGAGGACAACAGTTCGAACGATGTAAATAGTGTAAATAGTTACAAAACCTCATCTCAGAAATACAGACTGTGAATATGACAATAAAGATGAGGACAACAGTTCGAAAAATGTAAATAGTGTAAATAGTTACAATACCTCATCTCAGAAATACAGACTCTGAATATGACAATAAAGATGAGGTCAACAGTTCGAAGTATGTAAATAGTGCAAATAGTTACAATACCTCATCTCAGAAATACAGACTGTGAATATGACAATGAAGATGAGGGCAACAGTTCGAACGATGTGTAAATAGTTACAATACCTCATCTCAGAAAAACAGACTGTGAATATGACAATAAAGATGAGGACAACAGTTCGAAAAATGTAAATAGTGTAAATAGTTACAATACCTCATCTCAGAAATACAGACTGTGAATATGACAATAAAGATGAGGGCAACAGTTCGAACGATGTACATAGTGTAAATAGTTACAATACCTCATCTCAGAAATACAGACTGTGTATATGACAATAAAGATGAGGACAACAGTTCGAACGATATAAATAGTGTAAATAGTTACAATACCTCATCTCAGAAATACAGACTGTGAATATGACAATAAAGATGAGGACAACAGTTCGAAGGATGTAAATAGTGTAAATAGTTACAATACCTCATCTCAGAAATACAGACTGTGAATATGACAATAAAGATAGGGAGAACTGTTCGAACGATTTGTAAATAGTTACAATACCTCATCTCAGAAATACAGACTGTGAATATGAAAATAAAGATGAGGACAACAGTTCGAACGATGTGTAAATAGTTACAATACCTCATCTCAGAAATACAGACTGTGAATATGACAATAAAGATGAGGGCAACAGTTCGAACGATGTGTAAATAGTTACAATACCTCATCTCAGAAATACAGACTGTGAATACGACAATAAAGATGAAGGCAACAGTTCGAACGATGTAAATAGTGTAAATAGTTACAATACCTCATCTCAGAAATACCGACTGTGAATACGACAATAAAGATGAAGGCAACAGTTCGAACGATGTAAATAGTGTAAATATTTACAATACCTCATCTCAGAAATACCGACTGTGAATACGACAATAAAGATGAAGGCAACAGTTCGAACGATGTAAATAGTGTAAATATTTACAATACCTCATCTCAGAAATACCGACTGTGAAAATGACAATAAAGACGAGGACAACAGTTCGAACGATGTAAATAGTGCAAATATTTAAAATACCTCATCTCAGAAATACAGACTGTGAAAATGACAATAAAGATGAGGACAACAGTTCGAACGATGTAAATAGTGTAAATAGTTACAATACCTCATCTCAGATATACAGACTGTGAATACGACAATAAAGATGAAGGCAACAGTTCGAACGATGTAAATAGTGTAAATAGTTACAATACCTCATCTCAGAAATACAGACTGTGAATATGACAATAAAGATGAGGACAACAGTTCGAACGATGTAAATAGTGCAAATATTTAAAATACCTCATCTCAGAAATACAGACTGTGAAAATGACAATAAAGATGAGGACAACAGTTCGAACGATGTAAATAGTGTAAATAGTTACAATACCTCATCTCAGAAATACAGACTGTGCATATGACAATAAAGATGAGGACAACAGTTCGAACGATGTAAATAGTGTAAATAGTTACAATACCTCATCTCAGATATACAGACTGTGAATACGACAATAAAGATGAAGGCAACAGTTCGAACGATGTAAATAGTGTAAATAGTTACAATACCTCATCTCAGAAATACCGACTGTGAATACGACAATAAAGATGAAGGCAACAGTTCGAACGATGTAAATAGTGTAAATATTTACAATACCTCATCTCAGAAATACCGACTGTGAATACGACAATAAAGATGAAGGCAACAGTTCGAACGATGTAAATAGTGTAAATATTTACAATACCTCATCTCAGAAATACCGACTGTGAAAATGACAATAAAGACGAGGACAACAGTTCGAACGATGTAAATAGTGTAAATAGTTACAATACCTCATCTCAGATATACCGACTGTGAATACGACAATAAAGATGAAGGCAACAGTTTGAACGATGTAAATAGTGTAAATATTTACAATACCTCATCTCAGAAATACAGACCGTGAATATGACAATAAAGATGAGGACAACAGTTCGAACGATGTAAATAGTGTAAATAGTTACAATACCTCATCTCAGAAATACCGACTGTGAATACGACAATAAAGATGAAGGCAACAGTTTGAACGATGTAAATAGTGTAAATAGTTACAATACCTCATCTCAGAAATACCGACTGTGAATACGACAATAAAGATGAAGGCAACAGTTCGAACGATGTAAATAGTGTAAATATTTACAATACCTCATCTCAGAAATACAGACCGTGAATATGACAATAAAGATGAGGACAACAGTTCGAACGATGTAAATAGTGTAAATAGTTACAATACCTCATCTCAGAAATACAGACTGTGAATACGACAATAAAGATGAGGACAACAGTTCGAAGGATGTAAATAGTGTAAATATTTAAAATACCTCATCTCAGAAATACAGACTGTGAATATGACAATAAAGATGAGGTCAACAGTTCGAAGGGTGTAAATAGTGCAAATATTTAAAATACCTCATCTCAGAAATACAGACTGTGAATATGACAATAAAGATGAGGACAACAGTTCGAAGGATGTAAATAGTGCAAATATTTAAAATACCTCATCTCAGAAATAGAGACTGTGAATATGACAATAAAGATGAGGGCAACAGTTCGAACGATGTAAATAGTGTAAATAGTTACAATACCTCGTCTCAGAAATACAGACTGTGCATATGACAATAAAGATGAGGACAACAGTTCGAACTATGTAAATAGTGTAAATAGTTACAATACCTCATCTCAGATATACAGACTGTGAATACGACAATAAAGATGAAGGCAACAGTTCGAACGATGTAAATAGTGTAAATAGTTACAATACCTCATCTCAGAAATACCGACTGTGAATACGACAATAAAGATGAAGGCAACAGTTCGAACGATGTAAATAGTGTAAATATTTACAATACCTCATCTCAGAAATACAGACTGTGAATATGACAATAAAGATGAGGACAACAGTTCGAACGATGTAAATAGTGTAAATAGTTACAATACCTCATCTCAGAAATACAGACAGTGAATATGACAATAAAGATGAGGGCAACAGTTCGAACGATGTAAATAGTGCCAATAGTTACAATACTTCATCTCAGAAATACAGTCTGTGAATATGACAACAAAGATGAGCACAACAGCTCGAACGATGTAAATAGTGTAAATAGTTACAATACCTCATCTCAGAAATACAGACAGTGAATATGACAATAAAGATGAGGACAACAGTTCGAACGATGTAAATAGTGTAAATAGTTACATTACCTCATCTCAGAAATACAGACTGTGAATATGACAATAAAGATGAGGACAACAGTTCGAACGATGTAAATAGTGTAAATAGTTACAATACTTCATCTCAGAAATACAGTCTGTGAATATGACAACAAAGATGAGGACAACAGTTCGAACGATGTAAATAGTGTAAATAGTTACAATACTTCATCTCAGAAATACAGTCTGTGAATATGACAATAAAGATGAGCACAACAGTTCGAACGATGTAAATAGTGTAAATAGTTACATTACCTCATCTCAGAAATACAGACTGTGAATATGACAATAAAGATGAGGACAACAGTTCGAACGATGTAAATAGTGTAAATAGTTACAATACTTCATCTCAGAAATACAGACAGTGAATATGACAATAAAGATGAGGACAACAGTTCGAACGATGTAAATAGTGTAAATAGTTACATTACCTCATCTCAGAAATACAGACTGTGAATATGACAATAAAGATGAGGACAACAGTTCGAACGATGTAAATAGTGTAAATAGTTACAATACTTCATCTCAGAAATACAGTCTGTGAATATGACAACAAAGATGAGGACAACAGTTCGAACGATGTAAATAGTGTAAATAGTTACAATACTTCATCTCAGAAATACAGTCTGTGAATATGACAATAAAGATGAGCACAACAGTTCGAACGATGTAAATAGTGTAAATAGTTACATTACCTCATCTCAGAAATACAGACTGTGAATATGACAATAAAGATGAGGACAACAGTTCGAACGATGTAAATAGTGTAAATAGTTACAATACCTCATCTCAGAAATACAGACTGTGAATATGACAATAAAGATGAGGACAACAGTTCGAACGTTGTAAATAGTGTAAATAGTTACAATACCTCATCTCAGAAATACAGACAGTGAATATGACAATAAAGATGAGGACAACAGTTCGAAGGATGTAAATAGTGCCAATAGTTACAATACTTCATCTCAGAAATACAGTCTGTGAATATGACAACAAAGATGAGGACAACAGTTCGAACGATGTAAATCGTGTAAATAGTTACATTACCTCATCTCAGAAATACAGACAGTGAATATGACAATAAAGATGAGGACAACAGTTCGAACGATGTAAATAGTGTAAATAGTTACATTACCTCATCTCAGAAATACAGACTGTGAATATGACAATAAAGATGAGGACAACAGTTCGAACGATGTAAATAGTGTAAATAGTTACAATACTTCATCTCAGAAATACAGTCTGTGAATATGACAACAAAGATGAGGACAACAGTTCGAACGATGTAAATAGTGTAAATAGTTACAATACCTCATCTCAGAAATACAGACAGTGAATATGACAATAAAGATGAGGACAACAGTTCGAACGATGTAAATAGTGTAAATAGTTACATTACCTCATCTCAGAAATACAGACTGTGAATATGACAATAAAGATGAGGACAACAGTTCGAACGATGTAAATAGTGTAAATAGTTACAATACCTCATCTCAGAAATACAGACTGTGAATATCACAATAAAGATGAGGACAATAGTTCGAACGATGTAAATAGTGTAAGCAACAGATAAATTGAGCATTTAATTTTATTTGCTATATACATTAAATTTAGTGAATACTCGTTTTTCAGTAGACGTTTCTGTTTATTAAACAGTATATTTTTGTCTAGCGGCCTGGGTTATTTGATAATCTTTACTTAAGAATATATGCCATACAAGAGGATTCAAGCCTGCCACCCGTTTCTGTAAAGGAAACCACCTTATAGTCCGGTGGGCTTTTAGACCGACTCAACTACGAAAAACACCAAGGCATGCAATATTGAATTATACTTGTGAAAGAACTTATATCTCTCGTTAAGATGTTTCGAAGCCCATATCTGCTAACATTTATTTTCGCACCTGAAGAGTAATTAACGGATTTATATGTAGCAAACTATCCCAAATTCACAGAGCCCTAAGTCCCAATGGTCGCTTCGTCTCTACTTCTCTTGTTCACTCTCAATGTAGGATACTCTAATCCGTAGCCTGGCCAGCACATCCGGGTTATTCCAGCAACTATTTTCTGTTATAAACGAAGAAATGAATCTGTTCGTAATTTCCGTGAGTCTATACCATACACTTACGGAAATTACCAACAAATCTGAAGCTCAACACCCATTTAAAATTATCAAAAAACTGAATACATTATACAAAGGTAATATCACTCTTCCTAACAAAACTGATAAATATGAACTAACTAAGCACCAAAAAGAATTACTTAACCTTGGACCTAACTGCCATATATACCGTAAGTACAATCGACTTTAAAAAAAAAATAGAAATTGAGACCCTATACCAAAACATCGTTAAACTCCAGGATGAACAACTAGAAACTACACCAGAATTTAAAGACTTACTTAAGGCTGAGTCATTCAAGGATTGGCATGATAGAAGCAGAAACTCCTCAAAAATACTTTCTAAACAACTGAAAATTGCCGCACAAGAACTACGCAACCACCCTGACATTATTGTAAAAAAAAGCTGATAAGACCAACATTTTCGTCATCCTAAACAAATTGGATTACAACAAAAAACTTGGCCACAGACTCCATGATCACATAAAGTTTAAAAAACTTAACAAGAACCCGACCAACCAATAATAAACTTATTAATGCTAATAATGCTGAACAGAACTCTTCAAAACGCCCTAAAATTGTTGGTGATTATAGACTTGGCTATATATATGGCACTATAAAAACACAAACCTAACTATCCTCTCCGTCCTATCATATTGCAAATTCCAACTCCTGTATATCATCTAACAAAATACATTAATCAACTCATTACTCCTTACCTCCCTAGCGTTAAGTCAACATTAAGTAATCCAAATCTTAAAAAGTGAAAAACCCAACAATGAAATCATAGCTTCACTTGATGTTGAAAACTTATTTACCAATGTCCCTGTTAATGAAATTACTGACATAATTATAAGAAATATATACAGTAACTCATCTTTACCCCCACTTAAAATTAATCCTAATATATTACGGAAACTATTATTAGCTTGTACTACTGAAGTCCCTTTCTTCGATCATAATAATATATATATACAACGTGATGGTGTCTCCATGGATTCAGTATTGGGTCCGACATTTAGCAATTTCTACATGTCGAACCTCGAAAATAAGATATTTACAGATTTTAAAAAACCATCAATCTGCCTAAGATACGTTGATGATATTCTTTTTAGTTAAAAATACAGATGAAATACTTCAACTTCAAAAACGTTTCCAAAATAATTCTGTCCTTAAATTCACATATGAACTCAATATTAATAATAAAATCCCCTTCCTTGATATATTGATAAACACAAATAATAACAAATTTACTATTTCGCCATACAAAAAATCTACAGGCATAAATTCATGTACACTTAACTACAAGAGCGAATGCCCATATTACTACAAAATAGCAATTATAAAGAATCTAATACATCGTGCAGAAACTAATTCATCCACAAAACAGATTTTTACAAAGAACTATAGAATATAAAACAAACACTTAATAGCTTTCCAAAATATATAGTTGACGAACAAATAAGATGCTTTCTTAGAAATCTCAATACTAAGCAAATAGTACATAATACTGCTTCTACTAATATCAAACATATTAATCTCCTATATTGTAATCAAATGCATACTAATTATAAACAAAATGAAAATATACTAAAAAATTTAGTAAATACTAATATATCTACAACAGACCCTAGCAAAAAAATTAAGTTAATCATATACTACACTAAATCTCGTATATCCAACTTAATTATTCGCAATGATTCTTCTCCCCCGGTTAGCGATTTGCAAAAAACCAACATAGTTTACAAATTCAAGTGCCCTTTGGGAGATTGTATCGCCAACGAATTAAATATTTATGTTGGTCACACCACAAACTCACTTTCACGACGCTTGACACTACATTTGAATGAAAACTCTAACATTTTTAGGCATTTAAAACAGCATGCCTGGCCGCATACACAAACCCGTAAAATCCTTGTCGAAAACACAATTATACTTAAACATGAAAACAATAAACAAAAACTAAATATTCTTGAAGCTATATACATAAAACAGTTGAAACCTAACCTAAACAAAATAAATTATGAAATCTCCACAAATATTCTTAAATGTCTATAATTGGTAACAGAAGCCATTGGTTTATAGCAACAGCTTCCCATACTTAATATTTCTCGAATTCACTCTCGCGTGGTCATGTGTGACGTCATGAGCTGCGGTGCAATTTTCGCTTCCAGCGTCTTATATGCACGTGTTTATCGTTGCTTGGAAATCATCCATGTAAACAGAAACAGACTATCATCACATTCTTGTCCGTGTATTGCTTAATATATTGTACAGTAATTGTCATCTTCGATAATGACTTATGTAAGCCGAAAGCTTAGATTGGATTAAAAAATATGTATCAATATTGTGATTTTCTTTCTTCGTTTAATGATAATGTTATTAAGCTTATCAGATGTTATGAAAAAAAAATTAAATAAAATAAATAGACAACACTTGTCTATATTATTTAATGAAACACGTATGAATGAAAAAAAGCTGCCTAAATACACACACACATAATATATATATATATATATGAATATATATATATATATATATATATGAATATATATATATATATTAATATATATATATATATATGAATATATATATATATATATATATATATGAATATATATATATGAATATATATATATATATGAATATATATATATATATGAATATATATATATATATATGAATATATATATATATATATGAATATATATATATATATATATGAATATATATATATATATGAATATATATATATATGAATATATATATATGAATATATATATATATATATGAATATATATATATATGAATATATATATATATGAATATATATATATATATGAATATATATATATATGAATATATATATATATATGAATATATATATATATATGAATATATATATATATGAATATATATATATATATATGAATATATATATATATATGAATATATATATATATATGAATATATATATATATGAATATATATATATATATATATATATGAATATATATATATATATATATATATATGAATATATATATATATATATATATATATATATATATATGAATATATATATATATATATATATATATGAATATATATATATATATGAATATATATATATATATATATATATGAATATATATATATATATATATGAATATATATATATATATTCATATATATATATATATATATGAATATATATATATATATATGAATATATATATATATATATATGAATATATATATATATATATTCATATATATATATATATGAATATATATATATATATGAATATATATATATATATATGAATATATATATATATATATATATATATGAATATATATATATATATATATATATATATATGAATATATATATATATATATATATATATATATGAATATATATATATATATATATATATATATATATATATATATATATGAATATATATATATATATATATAAAGTGAACATTGAAGTCAACACTCAGAGGCCACAGGCCTGACGATTTTCCAGACATTAGAAATTTTCTTCCGTAATTATTTAAACTCTTAGATGACTTTTTTTTATTTTCAATTTTCTAACCATTCGTGATATTTAGCTATTATTATATATTCATCTTAAAATGGGACATTATTTTATTCAAATTTTCTTGTTATATAGTCCAGATTTTTTTTTATAAATTCATGAATATTTCTTTATAATATGATAATAAATATTACATTGTAGTTATTTTGTTATAATCTTGAAAATATATGTTAAATAGAAGGATAAACTGGACACTTCAGCCTTGGGTGGTAACCAGTCTAGGAGAAGCACAATTTTGAGTTAAAATCCGTATGTAACCATGACCAAGCATATACTAGGAAGCTATTGAAGCACCTCGAGTGGCTGTAATGGTTAGCAAGTTTGTCTCGCTAGAACAATTACAACTCAGTCGTGAGTTCGATCCTCATTGGGTGCCCTATACTTTCGGCCTTGGAAACTCACTACTATGAAGCTATTGAAAGTTGAGAGTTTACAATGGCTCTATGACCCCCGACTACGGTGCGGTTGAGTGAGTGAGTGAGTGAGTGTGTACATGTACTTTTGTGCAAATACCCTTGGGAAAGGTATGAATCTATGAATCCCCCAGCTATGGATTAAATAGTTTGTCAGATTAGACCGTTCAGCCTTGGGTGAAAACCAGCAACCCTGAATTCAAAACCATATATAGCCCTCTGCGAATCACATACTATGCAGCTAATGCTAGGATTGTGGAGTTTACAATGACCCTATGATCCCGACTACGGTGCGATCTTGTGCACACGCGTGTGTGTGTGTGTGTGTGTCTGTGTGTGTGCACACGTGTGTACATCTAAGAGTTCGGGACCGTGGAATTTACAATTGCTCTATGATCCCGACAGCGGCCGGCCATGATTCTTAAACTCTTGCCGACTATGAAAAAAGCACGACACAAAGATCTATTTGAATTGCTAGGAAAACTCGATTTTATTTGGGAAAGATATTAGAACAGTCCAGACCTTATACTGCGAGAAAAACCCCTGCATATGGAGAGAAAATAAGGGGTTGATTAAATATAGAAAAATAGAAAGGAACATAAGAAAAGTATGTGTCTTCTCACCGGATTTATTCAACCTTTACAACGAGGCAAATCTAAGAGAACTAGAAGTCCTACCGGGATTTATTATGGTTGCGTACAATCTTAGCAACTTAAGATATTCAAATCCTACCGTGTGAATGGCACAGAAAGAAAACATAGACAAGGTAGTACAGGAAAGCGAGAAAGAAATGACTAACAATCAATTGTAAGATAAAATGTACCGTATATACTCGCGCATAGGTCGCACTTTTACCAAAATATTAGGGGTGCGACCCATCTATTCAACATAAATATATTTTCCTATATTTTGTTGGTTATTTTGGGGGTTTAGTGATACAAGTCTTCATAATTAACCCATAGCTGGGGGAAGAGGTGGATTCATACATTTCCCAAGAGTATTTGCACGTAACTGAATATAAAGAACGCAACGGGAACTGAAATTTGGCTCTTCGATTAACAATCCTGAGCCATTATCCATCACACCACCCGCACATCCAAGCTTACAGCACCCGGTGTTCCCAAACGGTCAACCATCTAGGTACTAACCAGGCTCGACGTTGCTTAACTTCGATACGGGAACCGGTGTTTCACTGTGAAGTGGTTGTGAGACTAAGCGATTTTGTTTACTGTTTTATTCCTTTTTTAGTCATCCATTCACACAACTCGTTAAGCAGGTGATTATAGCTCTCCACAACTTCTTATCTTTTGTTGCTCTAAGTAACTTTTGATTCTTTACCATTCCTCATCGTTCCTGATTCATACAAACTCGTTAAGTAGGTGATCACGGCTCTCCACAACTTCTTGTCTTTTGTTGCTCTAAGTAATTTTTAAGTCTTTACCATCCCTCTTCGTTCCCGTTTTGCCGTTGATTCGTACAAACTTGTTAAGTAGGTTACTTGCTGTTTCTCCCTGTTTCTCATGCGTCCAAAACGTCCTGTGAGGGTTAAATTCTCCAAACTCTCTTTCTTTATATAGTCCATAAATTTGAATATGTATAAGCTTACAGTTCCAATTTTCCTATGACATCCTCGGTGTTTATATGTTCTGTTTATATTATTTTTATAGTTCATTAGTAGAACCCCATCTCTGTCGTTTGAAATCTTTTCTTCGTCTGTGAAGAAATTGTCTAATACTGACTGCTATCTTGAAGATTAGATATTGCATAGCAGTTCGGTATTCTTTTCTTTGTTTCTAACCACATTTTCCTTTCTATCAATACTTTTCTTTATATTTTTTTTCTTCTACTTCCCCTCGATAGATTTTAATATATTTAGCGATTGTCATATTCAGTTTAAATAACTATAGTCGCCTATAAAAGCTCACATGTCCCCGATATCAAATAACAAACATGAAATCGTGATAAACAGAAAGACATATATAACATAGCTGTAAAAAATTGTATAATTACATCTTTGACTAGCTGGGTCATGCATCGTGCCAGTGAAAGGCGGATATAGATATTGCAAAGTCGCAGATAAGTAAATTTTAAGAAAAGATAACAAGTTTAGTCGGTATATAAATAATGATCTGCATTCAGTTGATAAGTATTAGGTTGGTGCAAAAATAATGACGTAATAATGTCGTTTTTTGACGTTTAAAAATACGTCAAAAAACGACATTATTACGTCATTATTTTTGCACCAACCTAATAGTAAAAAGTTTATTATTGTGCAATAGTATTTTTAGTCGGTAAATTGAATTGATTATAATACTTTTGTAGTAAGTGTTAATGGTAATATCGTCTTAATAAATCGATGGACAAACTACAAAATAGAGAACAAATGAAAAAGTACATTTGTCGTGAAACGACAAGAGTTTCGCTGAGTTATAATCTATTAAAAGTTTTAAGAGTAGAATCAATACATATCACTTGGTCAATACTGGTCAATGATTTTATAATAAAGATAAATTAAGAGCATTTTTAATCTTAAAATTAAGACCATTTTTAGCTTTAAAATTAAGAGAATTTTTAATTTGAAAATTAAAAGCATTTTTAATTTTAAAATTAAGAGCATTTTTAATTTCAAAATTAAGACCATTTTTAATTTTAAAATTAAGAGCATTTTTACTTTTAAAATTAAAAGCATTTTTAATTTTAAAATTAAGAGCATTTTTAGTTTGAAAATTAAGAGCATTTTTAATTTGAAAATTAAAAGCATTTTTAATTTGAAAATTAAAAGCATTTTTAATTTGAAAATTAAGACCATTTTTAGTTTTAAAATTCAGACCATTTTTAGTTTGAAAATCAAGAGCATTTTTAATTTTAAAATTAAAAGCATTTTTAATTTTTCCAATTTCTTTCCCATTTTGTAATTTTTAATTTTAAAATACTTCAGCTTTTATTTTTCAGTTTCAAAATCAGGATATTTGACGTGCGAGTAGCATAACGGTTATTGGCCCGAAAAGAGAGTCGATAAACCGAGTTCAAATTCCAGCTGAGTCTTTTGCGTTCACTTCACACTAATGCCTCTGGGAAAAAGGCATGAATTCATTTCTTCTTCTCCCCAACAGCTATGGGTTAGACATCAAAGTAGACTAGGTATTCTAGCCTTGGATGGTTTCCCAAACTGTGTAAGATATTTCAAAATGTGAAAAATACAAATTGAAATTCGTCCTAAATTTCAGTGCGAGTGACGTAACAGTTATCAACACGGAGTGCGGAATCAGCGGTCAGAGTTCAAGTTCCTACCAAGGTAGTTGCATTCATTTTTTTGCACTAATGTCCTTAAGGAAAGGAATGAATCCGTCTCCCATTCCTAACCCAGATATGGTTAAAATAACAGAGTAAACTAGCTTCTCTAACCTTGGATGGCTAAAGACAACAATGAATTCAAAACCGCGGGGAAAGCAACGGGAAACCACTTCACTATATTTCCACATAGGTAATGGCAATTTTTAGATAATAAAAAATGATACTGTGTACAGCTATGGCCGCTTACATCCTGAAAGCACATAACATTTAAAAAATGTATCGTCAAGTAGATCTAGAGCGACCAGATTTTATGACGACCAATTGCATCGACAATAAAATCAACATGTGAGAGTTTCTAAGCAAACCCTCCAGAAGTATAGAAAAATGTAATAAATAATTTCGGGATCAAATGCCACTCAACCGGAAGGTAGGAATTATATAGTGAGGCCATATTCTAGATAACAGGGTAGTCACGGTTAGAGTGAGGAGAGTCAGACAGAGACGCTAACCAAAAGGAAGTTCTGGTCCGTTAGTCTGTCGTGTGAGAAACCAGCAGTAGCAGCATGTGTCACTTACCTACCCTCAGGCAGTACCAAAATGAACTGATCCATGAATAAAAAAAACCCTGTTCGTTAGAACGAACAAACTTATTGGCTTTCTCACCAAGGTGATATCTCAAGACGGACGATTCGAGACATTTCTCCTCGTGCGATAAATTTAAGTTTCTTTGTTGATCGTGTAGTAGTTTTTCGTTTTAGTTTTGTTTACAACATCATTGCAAACGGGAATCGAACCACGGCCTGTAACAGAAACTGACCAATAGATGAAAAACTGTCTGAGGGACCCGGGCATATGCTCACCTGTATATAACTGCCAGTTACAACAGCAGAAGATGCTTAGTTCCACTTATGGTATTGTTAGACTGGAGATTGAGTAACAAGTCTATGAGAACACTGCCAAAACCTATCAGAGGACATTATAATGATATTGTTGTGATGAATGATAATGTTGTTCCATTTAATAATGAATATAAAAATCCTGTTGGCATTAAATAGCCTATTGAGGTGTTAATATGCTGTAAAAAAAAAAAAAAAAAAAAAAAAACCTAACCTAAGCCTTTAATGATGAATACATACAAGTTTTCTGTATTTTTTTTAAAATCAGTTCATCCCAAGCGAGGCAATAATGCCACTAAGACGCAAGAGGCTACTGGGAGTGAAAGAGGATGAGATGACTTTAGAAAGAACCGGAAGCCCAATTCTGAACAGGAAACAAGGACATTATCTATATTTCTACTTTAGTTATCTTAATATGGATAAATACCTCTTTTGAATAAGGTTCCGAATTTATATACAAAGTGTAGTGAAATATTTTTACATGTTTTAAAGTGTGAGTTAGAAAAGATTGGAAATCATTGGTACATATATATATGGGTTCAGGTGGAAACTCTCCTCCAAGTCAAATGCCACGAATTCAAGTAGGGTTGTTATTCTAACAACGCTAATAAAAACAGGCGATTTATCTCAATGAATTTCTATCAATAATAAACTTTATTTGCTGTTGTTTCGTTTCACCCTCATTTATAAGTAAATTTCTTATACACTGGTCACCACATTCAAGACTTACTTACACATGATTCATTTGATAATCTTTTCAGATTAAAAAAAAATGATTGAGTAAAATTTATTAACACTTTCACTGCTGCATTTATAGCATTTGTGCCCGACTGTGTTGGCCCATTTGGGGCAAAATAGAAAATCTACTGGAATAAAGACATTAACACCAATTTCTCATGTGCGCCGCCATTTTGGATTCGATTGGATACGCTGCAGGACAGACTCAGTTAAACAACATGTCCAACACAATACAATAAAAATATGTCACAAAACAAGTTTATGTCTGCATTGGTTTAGAAATAGAACTAAATATTAGTCTATAACGCAAACGTTATGGATTAAAATGTCACAATGTCGTAAAACGAATATATACGTTGAGAGTAGGCTACGTAGATTATACTAGTATATATAAATATGTCCACAGCAACAGAAGTGTTGACAAAAAACTGAACCAAGTGAATATCTTCCAAAATGAATTTATCTACACTGCCAATCGCAATGTAAGAGTTCCTTGTATATTTATAAACATGTGTTGGGACATTTCTATGACCCCCACCAGAATATTCCACTAAGTAGAGATTACTTACAAAATGTACACAAAATACGACTTGAAACAAGATCTAAAAATGATAAACAACTTAAAAAACTATAAATCCAGGATAATCTATAAAAGGGAAACCAACAATTACAGCCAGTTGATAAAGAAGTTGCTAAATTTTACAAAACCACTAAATAACGAAACAGAAAATTATATAAACAAAGAAGTTAAAAACATAACCACAACTATTGGTACGATGTAACCTGTCGCATGACCGAGTCATTAGTGACTAAGCCGGTTCCCTCCACCAGGATTTTCTGGTGAGGATGGTGGCTAGACACTTAACAGGAACAAAAGCAAAATCCGTCAAAGGGCAAACAAACATTCCTGTGGGGTCAAGAGAAATCTAAAACAATGAGGTAGACTTTTCTTCATGGCTATGTATGCAGACAGTGAGTTAATGACACAACATCTCTTAGACCCCGAGACTCTGGAGTCAACGGCTAGGGCAGTACTCTCTCCCCACAACCGATAGAAATAACGGCTACATGTCCGTGACTAAGGCGAACATTCAAATTGGGGGATATCGGCTGTAGTTTAACTTGAAGAGAGATGGACTTCGTCAGGTCAACTTGTTGACGCCACGATACGCATGAATAAATGGTTCTGTGGCTTTAAAACCATATCTGTGGAGGTAATTGTCCAGATACTCAGCGACCCGATAATCGTAGGACATGATATACCAAACCCAACACCAAGTGGTGACACTCTGTTTCATGATTGGACGTAACTTCCGGCCATATATATATATGTGTGTGTGTGCATACATGCTATAAACATTATTTTAGTGGATACACATGTTGAGCGTACATCCTTGTCTATTTACAAACAGCGAAATTAACCTACCAGCCTAGATTATCAAAAGTCTTATTAAAGAAAATGTTTATCTGGGCAGGAATCTAACCTATTTTTTTTTTTTTTAAGAAAACCCCCTTTCATCTCGTCGTGCCATTAACATTTCGGCTGCGGAGGTTCATAATCTCAATTAGGAATAAATGTACATCACTCGTGATGACTTTTCGGAGTCTACATGTGCTAACTTTCGTACACGAAAAGTAAAAGTAATCTAAGCATTGTAATTGTAATAAGTAATATTGTCACATTGAACAAATCTGTATTAACAAATAAGTAATACTTATTACAATTAATTGCCTGTGTATCTATCTAGGACCGGATTAAGATCCATAGGTTATCTCCCTTGTATTGGGAACGCTTGTTTACAAAACATCGTAACCAAAACAGTTAATTTTAAAATAGTTATATAACTGAGAGCGTTCACGTGTGTTTACAGAAATCGGTGTCACAACGATTACAGTTGCATGAATTTTGTCTTTGCAATTCATCCTTGAGGTTGATCTCAGAAGAGATCGAAAGTACTTGGGTTAACAAAACTACGGCGCCTTCTTTGATGAATTTCAGTTAGCATCAAGAAGATAATTAGAGAAAGGATTATTATAAAAATAGACATAATATGTCTATATTATTTAATATATATATATATATATATATATATATATGTGTGTGTGTGTGTATATATATATATATATATATATATATATATATATATATATATATATATATATATATAGTATTTGTGTTTATCTTAGAGTCTTATCTATCTATATCTCTGAGATGAGGTATTATGATTATTTACATTATTTGCTATCCTCATCTTCAATGCCATATTCACAACGTTTTGGCCATTGTACGCTCTGGCCTTCTTCAGGCGATTGTAATTTCGAACCGAACCCTTTATTTCGTCCACCTGGCCCAGTGGATAAAGGCGTTGAATAGATCCAGTGGCTAGACCCAGAGTTGTGAATTCAATACCAGGCTAGAGCAGTAGTGAACTAAAAACTTGGAGAGTTGAGTTAAAGGGAAATAACTGAGACATCCAGAATAGGCATGGCACGTGGAACTAGAACAGTCTACCCCAGTAGACGAAATAAAGGATTCGGTTCGAAATCACAATCCCCCGAAGAAGCCCGGGGCGTACAACGGCTGAAACGTTGTGAATATGGCAATGAAGATGAGGATAACAACCCGAATAATGTAAATAATGTTTGTATTAGATGTGTATAGGTTTATATAATATAAGCCTATTCATATCTAAGAGAGACAGACAGACAGACTACGACAGATGGAGATTAAGCAAAGACGCATTTATCTAATTCATTATCCCTAACTTTAAATGGGGCATAATGCCCTTTTTGTAAATAATTGTTTCTCATTAAGTTCTACCCCCAGGGCAGGGGAAATGTAGCAAATGTATTAATATGTCTGAATTGGTTATAATGGGAGGATTTTTCTTATCATTACAGCCGCACCTAACAATAAAGCTGCATTTATCGTGCGTAGTAAAATCGTCGACAAAATCTCTCTTTTTCTAATTGTCATAATGAAAGATTTTCTTGTCCAAGTTACTTGTTTTCCCGTTCGAAATGGACTTGTCCATTATTTTATCTTGAAATGGATAAATAGGATAAATCATGCAATAAAATCAAGAGTAAATAAAATACGAAGAGGGGGACGAGGAGGGGGACGAGGAGGGGGACGAGGAGGGGGCTTTCTCTACCTCTACCTCTTCCTCTCTAAGAGGAACCCAGACTAGGCTATGCCGAAGGTCAGAGTCTTGTTTGCGGAGGTAGAAAAACCCGACCCAGTGTATACGGGCTCTACGGGCAATTTTTGCTCGGAACGCCCCACGTTAAAAACTGGCCTTGTGCCACATCTTGCATTGAGGGGAGGTTGGTAAATAGAGAGTAAACAAAATAAATTCAAAAGTTAATCTCGTTCTGCAGTTCCAGATCTGCAGCTCCAGATCTCAAGCCCCAGACCGATATCACCAAATCAGCACCTTCGGAAATCTATCGCAAGATCCGAACCTCCAGATGTATATCCCTAGATCTATCTTAAAACCTGAATCTACAGATCTGTAATTTCAGAACTACATATTCAGATCTGGAGATACAGTCGTCTACCCCACTCCATATATGCATCTCCAGATAAGTATTCTCAGATTTATATTTCCAAATTTGTAACTCCATAGCTGTCCAGGCATTCATTTGCAAGTCTGCACATTCGAAGTGTGATTCAAGATCATCATTTCAAGATCTGGATATGTACGTACAAATGCATGTTTTGATCTTTATCTCCATACCCGCACTTTCCAATCCTATCATCAACAGATCTGAAATGAAACACAATGCAAACAAGGTCCAATCTGTACACTAACCAATCAAAATCGCTCTTTAGCATCCAATACTAATTGTAGCTGCA
Source organism: Acanthosepion lycidas (assembly GCA_963932145.1). NCBI lineage: Eukaryota > Metazoa > Mollusca > Cephalopoda > Sepiida > Sepiidae > Acanthosepion > Acanthosepion lycidas. Next base: position 1,220,732 of record OZ010601.1, read on the forward strand.
GGCATGGAGTTATCGGCTCTCCACAGTGGTCACTGTTCCGGGGGGGGGGGTGCATCCGTAAATTCCCATAAGGCATCAGTGTCACTTCTATTTATTCCAGCCTTTGTAACAACTTTTTTTGATAAAGTAGAGAAAATCGGTTTAAAAAAAGTATTATAATTTCCTATTTTAAGGTTATTTTTATAACACACTCGTACATGTGTTATAGTGAAACACACCTATTCTATAGTTAATAGACCCTCCGACCTATTCTATAGTTAATAGACCCTCCCACCTATTCTATAGTTAATAGACTCTCCTACCTATTCTATAGTTAATAGACCCTCCCACCTATAATAAGTAGGAGTAGTAAGAGTAACAAGTGATTCGGCAGAGAGTTGGTCAGTCAGTCGATGTCGGATGACCGTTAGTCCGATATTAAAGTATCAGCCACCCCAACTAGAGTACTGCACCATTACCTATTATATCAAGTTCCTAACGTTTTGTACGTTGAACCTATTTTAGGACCGACTTAGTACAAATACAAGCCTCCACTGTGAAACCACTATATAACAACATGTTATAACGTAATTCTCTATACGTAATGCTTAGGGTATAGCCATAACGCCTATATAGTTGGTAGAAAGACTGATATCTAGTCAATTGAGTCGAGTTGGGACATAAGGTTGGGATTATTGTGGGGAATCTGAGCGTTTCCAACCAGGTCAATTGGTCAAAATTTACCTAGCCCCCGCGAAAGCGGGCTCAGGTATGTTTACTTGTCTGTTTTTCTCAGCCGAATCGGGGGTCTTATCTTGTCTAGAGCCTGGAACAGACCCCGGTTCAACTGGTATTTACCCTATCCTCCCCACAAGGCCGGTTTTTATGTGGGACGATTCCGAGCCCGTAGGTTCGGGCAAAAATTCCCCGTAGACCTCGCATACACGGGGTCAGATTTGTCTACATCTCCAGACAAGACTCTGCCCGTATGCATAGCCATGTCTGGGTTCCTACCTGGCCGAAGGCAGAGTGTTCGAAAAGTGTGTCACGAGTCTGGCAGGAAACTGACTGATTCCGATTCGACTATCTTAACCTCATACCATGGAACACTTTATAGTATTGGACGAGTTCGTAAAGTCACCGGGGCTGTACTTTTTACTCCTCAAATTGAATCAGTGTATTAGATTAGTAAACAAGAATAACCCTTTCACAAATAAAAGCGTTATTTTTCAGTAGTTATTGCAGTAAAAACCTAATGCAAAATTGTACCATTATAATTCTGCTTGCCCTTCCCTTAGATCCTGAATTAGCTAGTATGTACGTTAAACCCTGCCAATACCTCATAAATAATGGACTATTCATTTTGGAAAGACATATCAGAGACGCGATTTGGTTTTAGTTAGAAAATGAAAGAAAGAAAGAAAGAAGAGAAGGCAAAAGAGGCATTAACACTTACGCATTTAACACCTGTTTCAATAAAATGGGAAAAGTCAATTTCAAACCTTTTCATTTGTACCCCCTTACTTCTTTAAATAAACGACCATCATTCATGCTTATGATTGTTATTTTTCAGCAGTCATTGCAGGACTGTCCAACGTAACAAAAATCTCGCGCAAAACTATTTTTGGGTTGAGGTCGAGAATCATTGAAAGATATTCCCCGTATAAATTAATTAATGGATAGCGTTTCTTCACTTTATGCCGTTACCATTTTAAAATTTTTCGTAGGAACGTTCTACTTTCGGACAACGAGGGAAACTGTTACTTTTCACAGTTCACCTTCCTAATGTGTTGTCCACTTTTTTATTTTATGACACCATTGTCACATTGAACATAATTAAAATGTATTTGGCAAGTGATTGAATATCAGACACATTTCAGGTGAAATCCTATCGGCTCGTTTTGAACACAAGAAAACATTACATGGAAATCAAAGAGAACAACTTTACTAATTGTTAAAAGATGCTTTCTAACACCAAAGGTTTTTGTAAACGAATTGTGTCATAATGGATGTCACTTGTCTAGTCTTAACGGATGGTGAAAAAAAAACAGGGAAATGTGGGTAGAAAAATGACGATATCTGTCAATGAGAAATTAGTTGGTGGGGAGGCTTGATCAAGTATCAAGACTTGTCAAATTCTCTGTCTTCGGGCAGAGAAGAACCCAGACGAGGCTATGCCGTAGATCAGTCTCGTATGGGGAGGTAGACAAACCTGACCCCGTCTATGCGGGGTCTACGGGTAATTTTTGTCTGAGCGTATGGGTTTGGATCATCCCACAAATCGACCTTGTGACACTTCCTGCCTTGTAGGGAGGTCGGGTAATTACCGGCTTGATCTAGCATCAAGACTTATTGTCGAAATCTCTCCCTTCGGTCTGAGAGGAACCCAGACGAGGCTAAGCCTACGGACATTCTCGTCTCGGATTTTTCTGATGACACCGCTTTTATTTATTTATTTGTTTTTAACTAAATTTACTCCTTCTTCGGCAATGCTTACTGTTTCAAAAAGAAATGATTAGAATTGGAATAAAACTTAAACACATGATGAAAGTGAATTTAGACATTTTTTTTGTAGATTTACAACAAAAATATTATTATTATTATTATATAAATCTATTTATTAGATTGTTTATTTATAAGATTAATTTTATATTTACAACATTCTAAATTAAAAACTAATACTATTTACCCGGGCCGCAAGTTGGTCAGAGCTGGTCTAAGCTAGTCATAGCTGGTCTTAGCAGGTCAGAGCCGGTCCAAGCTAGTCATAGCTACGATACTACCAGCGCAGGGACTGATCGCTGCGCCCGGCAAGTATCAGAATGTGTATTCCCCTCGAGCGAGGGGGGTTTACACACTGCTCGCTTCCATAGTTACACTACTCTGTCGCCTCCTCAAGCATTTTTATAGCTTGAGTGACAGGTCAAATTTGCATAGGTGCAACAAAAGAGTCTTGCGAAAGAATCCGACTTCCTTATCTACACTTTCTTAAATATACGACTCGTAAAGCCACCATTTTGTTTTCAGAACACTTTACACACAAGACAGGTTCAAATCCGTTTTCTGCTAGGAGGTAAGCCATTTTCTCTCGTGTTACAAAAATTAAATGACCCATAAATAGTTGATATGCCGTTAAACAAACAACTCAAATGGGTGTTATTCTTCCATTTGGGACTGATAAAACAATTTTCACAATATTTACTGTCTATCTCCAAGGCTATTAACTTGTGCTGTCAAATTCCGACATTAATATCAAGTCCTCCTTTGAATTTTGGTTTCTTGAAAATAACGCACCAAAGTTATAATAATGAACGATCTGAGCTAATAATTCCTGCTTCTCTCATCACAGGTCCTCGAACATTAAATGTCTCAATAGTAAAATCTTTATATACAATTGGAGGCTTTTACAAATTTTTAAATAACAAATTGTCAACTTTACGCGATTGACAAGCAGAGAAGTCATTTACCTTTATAATGGGTTATCAGTTATAGTGAAATGTATGAGTGTTGAAACAGATTAGTTTGATTTGACCTTGTTAGTTATATAGCCCACCATAAGAGGGGTATAAAACAAGAAAATCAAATTGTGAAGTGAAACAACAAATTTATATACATAGAAATTAATTAAGGTCTCTACGAATAAAATTAATGTATTTTGGTTGATACAAAGTCGTCAAAATGTTTGTAGTAGTCCTTGCAAGAATGAGTATGTGTACGTAGGCAGGAACGTATGTGTGGATGTATGTATGAGCGTTATCGTAGGGTAGGAATGTCTTTGAAGTAATCGCTCAGTCTCGTTTATCGAGTATAAAAGAGGTGAGGGAGAAAGGTAGAGATAACAACAACGATTGCTTGAGGTTTGTCAAGGAACGTGTTAATACGCTCGTCTCCTTCTCTGATGACAGGCGAACTTGCTCTTTTATTTTGTTTGTGGGGCTTGAAAAGGTCATTTGGGAATTCACTCCCGGATATGATTCGGGCCTTTTCATTGGACGATGAACAAACTTCGCGTCGGCTCGCGAAAAGGTCCGTAAAAGAATTTGTTTCTGAGAATTGAAGATTATTTGAATTTTGTTTTTAAATCTTTCCTACTTTTCTATTGGCCGAAAAACATTTCGCATCAAGGTGTGAAATTTCACTAATTTTGTTTTGGATTCGCTTTTGCGTGTGTGTTAAGCAAAATTTGTAAATTCGAGTCTTTAATTTCTAACAAAATCAATGAGTCAGTGCTTAGCATTTGAATTGTAAATCTAGATCATGTTTTGTTCACTACACCTTCTCCGCTCGACATTTTATTTTATTTTATTTTGTTCTCTTTCCTTAATAATGTTTTCATTTTCACATATTCTCTCACATTCAGTGACCCCCTTGCTTCTTAGAGGCTTTATTACCTTACTCGGATGAAATGATTAAAAATGATATTTTCTTCAAAAAGTAGCGTTAGTTCAATGACGTAAACTTTTTTTGAATTAACAGACAAGATAGGATCAGAACGGTAGAGGCGGGGTGACACGATCTCAATTGAAAAGGCGAAACGACGTTCAAAATTTCACTGTTTGCAACCATCGAACAACGATTTAGAAGCAAACATGGACCTTTGTGCCTGCAAAAACAAAAACGGAGTATCAAAAGGACGGTTTTTCCCTTGACGCCGCCTTTATTTTAACTGCCTTCACTCATCGGCAATGTTTGTTTTAAAAAGCGATGATTAGAATTAATAAACTGTAAACGTATGAAATTGAATTTATACATTTTTTTGTTCTTGAAAATTACAAAAATTTTAAACAGTTTATTTATTAAATTATTTATTTACAAGAATAAATCTTTAATAAGTCTTTAGAATGTTGTAAATCTAAAAGATTTACAACATTCTAAAGACTGCTACAATTAATGCGAGTTTTTATCATTTACCAATCTATAAAGAAATAAATATGAGAACAATTTTTTTATTCCTAATTTTTTAAACATTTATTAAAATATGTGAACCACCTATAAAAATCTTTATTTACAATTTTATAAAGTTTGATTGGCAATTAGCCTATGTTTGGCAAAACATTCCAATTAATAATATAATAAATAGTGTCAATAAACAATTTAATATTTATCATTGTTATCAATTCTCAAGTGCAAAAACATAAATTCGCTTTTATCATGTTTAAATTGCATGACAATTCTAATCATCGCTTTTTAAAACGAACATTGCCGAGCAGTGAAGATGGAATAATAGCGGTATTTTTAACACTTTTTGTGCAGGCACTAAGGCCCAAGTTTTCATTTTTTTTTTTTTTTTTAATATTTCCTTTTGATGTAGTTACCAACAACTTTTTGTGCAAGAATATTTAACACTCGATTGTGTTTTTTTTTATTTTTTCAGTGAACACTTGAAACCATTTAGGACGTGTTCGAGGCTGTCATGTCTTCCCATATGCATTTGTTGGGAATGTGTGTGATGTGTGTTGGAAAGGAACAGAAAGTTTGAATTATCAGAAGGCTTAAAATTGTCCGTGTTCAATAATCTTCCCTCCACAACAATTAATACAAGATAGAGAATAAAGATTCATAAACATCTTGTTTCAAAACGTAACAATTGAATTTATTAATATTTGATAAACATGCATGAATACTGAGTGAAAAGGTTAGACAGAGTTGTGTCTCTTAGCTTAGGTAATATTTGTACCTAAGTTCATAAAGTGAAAGTAATTATTAAGCTGTAGTTTAGAAGAATAAAGTTTCTTTAGCATATTTGGAATTGTGTATTGTACAAGTTGGTAAAAGTTCAGAAGAGATTTCAGAGTTCGTACTTGCGTGAATATTGGTAATGGTCTTTAACGTCTGAGCGCAAAGGCTAAGACGGGAGTTCTTGAAGATTACATCTTGGCAAATGAGACGCAAGGAAAAGAAACAATATTTATTTATACGATATGTATAAAATGTGGCACAAGGCCAAATAGGGGGTTGGGGAATGACGGTCATCTTCTGTCGTAAATCTAAACTTAGCTAGTCTCAAACATGGACCCAAACACACCAACAATGTTCCAATCACCAAAACAACACATTCACTCCTGCCTTTCTTACTACGTCCACCATAATACCTCAGATACTCTATGAAGTCCTAACTAGTCCCCTTATGTACAAATATTGTTCGTGGGGGGAGGGTCATAAAATAACAATTTTTAAAAAGAACCCCAAATGATTATGTACAATATGACTTAAAAATATTTACAATGAAAACAAAACAAAACTGTGTTAGTAATAAAACCCCCCACAAACCATAAATGTGACAGAAACCTCAGTTAATTAGACGAAATCAATGCGGGACTAAGAAAAATAAGAAAAAACATTCATTCCTCACAAGCATTCACACAGACACACACACACATTCATACACAACAAAAAATACGAAAATCACACACACGAAACGGAAGGCGCCCCGCATCCACCAGAGAACTGACGTCACTGACCATCTAAAGAGGTGGGGATGGGGAATTAAGCAAAAGAAAAATAGGGACAGAAATAAAAGGGACCAATGCGCATGCATACCCTAGCTAAGTTTACTAGAAAAAAAAAGGGAAAACTAAAGATTCAAAATAGAAAACCTAGTCTAAGCTAAAATCTGGGTGGGTTGCCTATGTTCAACCCTGTTAGGACAAAATCCTGTACCTAACCGACATCCAAGTGCCACTCTAGGTCAGCCCCTTTCACTCTACACATTCGCGCAAGATTCACCCACCTTTTGCCAAATTCCGATGAGGTGAGCCGCCGCCTTTCCGTCCTAATCTTGACTTTAAGCTGATGCTTAAAGAACAAGATCAGTTGGGAAGAGGTGAACTTCTCGCCCTCAAAGAATCCCTCTGACGCGTCGTCCAAATCACGACTCTCATAATCCCTAGTAAGCAACAGAACACATAGTGTTCAGCCTTCGTCAATTGCGGCACCACATTGCTACAAACAGAACTGGCTTCCAGGACAAAGAACTTTCCCTGCAGCATGCGAACCATGAGGCCTTCAACAAACTTGCACAACGGCACTACCGTCTTGCACAGAAAAAAGGCGTGACCAATGGTCTCGACTTCCCCAGTACAGCGACGACAGTTTGGATATTTCTCCAAACCTGCTGAACAAAGTCTCTTGCCGACCCAGAGGGCCCCACGAATCATCAGCCAGGTGAGTGATGCCTCATCATTATTGAGACATTTCAACCCAGGCGCCCAAGGCCATATCGAGCGAGCCTCCTGCTTCGTAAGACCGAGCTCGTCGATCAGACCATCTTGAACGGACCCCCTAACTAACACTTGATACAATGCCTTACGAGAAAACGCCTGGGCGTCGGAGAGGCCATCCGTCGTCCGTAAGAGGAGCTTCAAAGCACTACGACATTCGCGGTAGAAGGAGCACTCGCCACGAGGTCTACGGCCGGCCTCCTCCTCGCACGAGTGCACACTTCTCAGGGATGGGAAATGTTTTCGGACATCTTCTTTCCAAAAGGTGCCCACCTCATCCAATCCGCGACACATTCGCAAGGAAAAGAAACACGAGGGAGTTTACACGTGTTCTGTTTATATATCATCGTGGCTCAGAATGAAAACGCGGTAAAACAGATTGGTCGGAACTGACCAATCAGCAAGCTAGATTGAAGGTGATTAACCAATGAATGCTTGCTATATATTTGTAAGATGGTGATGGTGAAAATTACAACAGGAATAGTGCATTTCCTAGCAGGGGTTAACTAGCTTGTTGTGGAAGATTCCACATATTGCTTCAGTTATAAGATTTTATTATGTGGGGGCTTTAATTTAATTCAATAAGCGGCTGTATCAAAATATTACTACTAACTGACAGATATTAATTAACTGAACTGGTGGTATTAATTTTAGTATGATTTTTTTTTATACTTTCCGCATAAATAAAGACTAATATAGCAAATAAAAACTAATATAGCCAGAGATACTGAGGATTAACAAAATCAAGAATTTTTTTTGTTTGTAAGTAGAATAAATTCTCCAGAAATTCATAAATTTAATATGAAAGTAATTGTTGGAAAAACATTCAGTGATTCGTGTTAAATATTTTGAATAGACAGACATGAATTAATTGAATTTGTTTATGAAATCAAAGTTTTTTGGTCATCCTATGTTTTAGCGGCATAAATTCAATTTTGTTTAAAACAGTTCCAATTTAAATGAATATTTTATAGTAAGAACGTCCGGACGGCGACGTGCATACGTTATGAGAAATTAAAATTGTTTGAGCGTGCAACGTTCTGGCTTTCAAAGAGAAATCCGATGTTGCATTAGTCTTTTGCTTAATTTTAAATTTCGAAAATATTTTGTTACATTTTTATTTGTGGAAAAACAGCTGCATTTTTTTTTTTCCAAAATCAATAAAAGAGTTTCCTTCCAAATTCTGAGAAGTGTATTTGGAGCCTACTTGTGGATTATTTAAGTGTATGTGTGTGTGGTGGAGGCTGTGGCTTGGATTTGATTTTTGGAATCGACGAATAGCTGTGCAGGAACCCAAATCGCCTCGATCCAGAAAGAAAACAACGCAGAAGAATTCAGACAACCATCAGACAAGAATTGAAAGGAACAAAGTCGTTCCTACATCAAGGAAAAGTTTTCGGTTGGTGTGTTTGATCTATACTTTGCCGTTACTACGAACTTTGCTTCAAAAATTGTATCAAATTATTCTTTGGAAAACTGTTCAGAAGTATTTCTCATTTTCTTCATTTATATAACTTCCTTTTTCGAGGACTTTCTCATGCAGCTTTATACATTTAATTGTAAAAAGACAGGCATATTTTCATTGATAATTTACATTCATGTTATTGGTTATCATGTGTTAAAAATAAAAATTTTCGTACATCTCTAAACTCGGCTCGTGTCTTTGGGTCCATACCACTAACTTATTGTTACCTCAAATATTTGTTTGGAATATTTTTTTTATTTTTTTAGTTTGTTTTATAATGTCATATTCATTGTCAATAATATATATTGTTTTAATTTTAAAAAAATTGAGGGACAAGGTGAAAGGCTGATCGATACTTTCTATCCTAGACATAGCTAATCTGATTCACAACCATTGATTAGAATTTACTCATTCACTACAAAAACGTTCAATACTAGATATATGACAATACCACAAATTCCTAGGGAACTTAAAAAACTCCAGGACACGAAATTTCAATATGTGCAAATAGTTCAAGTGTCATTTTTTTCTTAATATATAAAAATATATACACATGAAATGGGAGGAGGGGTGAACGCAAAAAACAAAACTAAAGTATAATAAAATGTTCAAACTAAACATAACAGATGTTAGTAGGACCCAACCAACCCACAAAAATAAGAAAACTGGCCACTGAATCCAGAAGCACACTCACTAACGGAGAGAGAAGGATAAAAAAAAAAACAACAACAAAGGTTGACACAGGTGAGATGAAAAAGGGGACAAAAACAAACTGGGGAGATTGGGAATCTTGATATGGAGCATAACAAAAGAGAGTCAGGAACAACATTTACTCACATTCAACTAGGTAAACAAAGAGTGTCTAACTTAACCAGGTGAGGGTTCACAGTGTAAACCGACGCATGCATCAAAAGAGACTTAAAAAAGAAAATCAAGGTTGGCCCCATTTACTCGCCATTTTAACCAACTTTCGCTGAAATCTGTTGATAAAAAACGCTTTCTATCAGTTTTGATCATCTTGAGCTGATGCTGAAAGAATCCGACCAGAACCTGATGAGAATAGCGTTCGTATCGCAAGATTCCCTCCATTCGCAACGTCCATATCACCATTCTTGCTACGGCTGGCAACGTAAGAAACACCATTCGTTTCACCCAAGAGAACAGGGCCACACATTATCGTACGCGTGTGCGAGATCGACGGACACATGATATTTGGGATCAATACGCACCGACATAGACCCAGAACGGGCGCACCTGAGGACAATGGTAGAAGGCGTGTGAAGCCGTTTCCTCTAGACCAAGGTCACACCGATGACAATTGGGCAAATCCACCCAACCCCGTCTGAAGGCTACGTCAATGAAAGATAGTCCATTCCGAATCACTCGCCAGGTAAGCGATAACTCAGGGTTGCCGCGATAATCCATTGTTAATAATAATAATGAAATACTGGGCAATCAAACCATCTTGCAAGAGAATTTCTTGCTATTTCGTTTAAGTGCAGCTATTAACAAAGGTATTTTATAATGATATCACAATTACTTCATTCATCTCCGAGTGTTTTAGGTTTAAATCCTGATTTATATTTTCATTTTGTTCTCTCTGTTGTCTTTTCCTGAAATTAACATTTTTTATATTTGTGCTTGTTTATATATTAATTATTTCGTAACTTGTTTTTCTTCCGAGTGTTTTTGTTTATCTAATGTTTTATATATTTAAAAAAAAAACGTTCATTTTTTTGGAGCTTGTAAAACACAATGTATATAATGTTCTAAAGGTTGTCATCGCAGTGGGTGATAGTGGGGACAAGGTCTACTGTCTATAAAATGCTTCCATAGCATACATCTTAAATAGCTTCTGACAGCTAAGTCCAAGTCGTAGAATGGGCGAAGGCGGAAAACTGGCGCCTCATAACCAGCTGCTTCGGGAGATGGAGCTCAACAGCCTAGGATGGTAGTTCATCTAGGCGAGGTAAAACCCTGATTTTAAACCTCCGCTGCCCTGCGGTCATATTCAAACACGGAAAAGGCTATGGAAATAAATCAAGACAGAAAACCCGGAATAGTGTCCTGGAGGTAGTTGGTTGTCAACACTGTCAACTTCCCGACAACACCTTCAGCCAAGCCGTCCCCAAATGTAATGCCTTGTATTCCTTTGGATTCTTGTCGGTATGGCTGAGGTTGGGGAGTTCATGTGGTCTGGATAGAGCATGGCCTTCATGCACCATCGCCCAGGCCTGCGCCTTGATGAGGTCCCTCCATTTCCTCCACCCCAAAGGACTGAATTTTGACCAAACAGGACGTTACCTTTTATCTCGCTAGATAAACGGATGTCTTGTCAAATGTTTTATCAGAAAGAGCCTCCAGTATATCCATTGCCAGGAACAATGCAGTATAAACCAATATAATGACTGGTCCTACTAACATCAGTTATATTTATTTTGCCTTGTTGCATATTTAGTTTGTTTTGGGTCTCATCCTCCCCTCTCTCTCATTGTCAAATATAAGATTTTTATGTAAGAAATATTTATTATCATTAAATTTTTAAATCTCGAGGTACGTTTTGTAGGTTCAATGAGAGGATGCGATATTATGGTGTATGGTGGATTGATTGGCGACGGACGAGTCTTTGTGGTGAATACGCAAATTGTAACCAGTGAATGGGTTGTGAATCGGATTAGCTAGGTATAAGATAGTTAGTGAAGACCAGCCTCAACCACTTTCGTCCTTTTCGGCCTTGTGCCATCATTGTATTTTTAATACAATAAATATCAATAAATATAACGACGGTTTGCGATGGATTATTGGAAACAATACCAAAGCATCCATTAGTGAATCTTTTTTCTCAGTGCGGCCATATTGACACGGTTAATTATGTAATGTTAGTCGAAAAATATGTCTGAAGTCGATATGAAAACAAAAGGACATGCGCACTTCTAACACGTAAACACACACACATACACACACACACACACACACAAGATACTCAGTTTAAAAAAATCCTGGAATTATCGGATTTCATTGTAATTTTCAGCATTTATTAAAAAATTGAAGGTTGTCTTTTAAGCTTTTGTTGAAATATTTTTTCCAGATCAGTTATATGCCCCTCTTTGCTTAACTCGAGGTTAATTCATACTAGCGAATTTGGGATGTTCTTAATTTTGGGGGTAATTTGCTTTTTAAGCCCTGCGCTAAATATCTATTAAAAGTTTCCCAAAAGTAAAACGTTATCTTTCCGTGTAAATTTACATGCTGAACTTGAAAATAACAATTAAATTTTAATAAAATCTACCGTATCGGAGTTATCGACAATAAAAGTTCGGACTCAGTCACGTTCAGTCGTCGGTCATTACTGGCCATGTTTAACTACATTCACTGCGGAACATTTTGCGCGCGGAAGCTTAATTAACGGCCTTTTTACCGCTCATAACTGATTTTACTCGTCTAAATTAATGCGTACTTAAGGTGTGTCGGAAAACAATGACAAGTGTTGCTTTTTTTTTCAACTGTTTTTTTTTTATAGCAAAGCTTTCTTTTTAGATTTAAAAAAACAAACAAATTAAATAATAAAATAAAGCAATACTTGTCTTGTATGGATAATCAATCCTTCCAGATTATTTAAAGCCAGAAAATAGTTTAGATTGTAAGTTTTTTTTCGAGATAATAATAGCTTAGTGATAAGTTTTACTAATTAACCCATAGCGAGTGGGAGAAGTGGATTCATACCTTTCCCAAGCGTATTTGCATGTAAGTGAATATAACGAACCCAACTGGAATTGGAACTCAGCTCTCTGATTAACAATTCCGAGCCATTATCCATTACACCATCCGCACATTCAAGCTTACTGCACCTGGTATTTCCAAACGGTCACCCTGCTAGGTACTGACCAAATTCGACGTTGCTTCTTAACTTTTGGGTGATTAGGAACCGGTTTTCAACGTGACATGGCTGTAAGCCTTGATATAAAAATAAAATGATCATGTGTTTGAAGAATCGAAAAATGTAAGATTTACCAGTTTCGATTGAATATAAAATAATATTTTTAAAAATATTTTACAACTGTCTGATTTTTTTTCTATGGCATCCCAAAATAAAAAGCAAAAACAAAAAATACCTCGTGACTAATGCACATCCGCTCCGAAATTTAGTTTCTATTGAAACAACTAAAATTAAAAAATACGGTAACGCGATCGTTCATATGGTATTTGGGGTGGGAACATTGTTCAGTAGATTGTGGGTGGGGGGTGTAATAATAAATTTGTTTGGCCTTTAAAACGGGTTGACAAGCGAAGACAGACCCTACTGGAGAAAAATGAATTTTCTAAATTTTTTTTTTCTTTTTGCGAAAAGTGTAGCATGTGTGCAGAATTTAGTAACCAGAGTTACGCCCCTTGACAAGGGACATTTTCCTGAATGAGATATGGTGTGACAAAAAAAAAAAAAAAAAAAAAAAAACTCACCGCAAGATGCAGACAATGTATACACATGTTTTGAACATGTGAACTTGGGATAAACAACTATCAAGCGGATCTCCTTTGACTTTCATACACCCCATGACTGGCATCAGAAGTCAAAATCCACACATACAATGAATCTCCCACACAGATATCATGGAAAAGCAAAAGATTATTGAAGAAAATTACAGAAACTGGTTTGATTTGTACCTCATGGCATCAGAAATAATTACCAAGCCGGACAAAATATAATTTGCATTGTTTCTACGGACGGCCGGAGAAAAGGCAACAGTGGTATACAATGCCTTAATATTCACCGCCACAGAAAAAAGGAAACTATAAGGTTGTAGTGAGAATATTCCAGGAATATGTAATAAAACAAAAAAAAAAAAGATATAGCCGACGAAAAGTGTCGATTTAACACAAGGACACAGCGGCTAGGAGAAACTTTCCTGTCGTTTTTCACAGACATACAAACACAAAAAAAGCAGGAAGATATAAGTACGAGCATTTAAAAGACAGTTTGGTACGTGACATTATAAGAATCCGGAATGACAAGACAAGAAAAAGACTAATTTCTGGAAATGTCTGCAGAAATTACGAAATAGCTAAAAGTTTTATCCAAGATTAGAAGTTTCCAACACATTTTCAGTAAGCGCCATTGTAGTTTGAGTTTCTTAGTTCCTACGTCGGGGTTACCAATTGTGGTGGTGCTGTAAGAATTGTTGGCTAGGGTCACTGTGAATATAATCAAGAAGGAAAGCTGTGTTCTTGTAAACAACACCCCACATGAATTATGCACAACAAACACGAGAGAAAAATAATCAAGCTCGGTGGACATTAATAAAATATTGTATTAATTAACATATGATATACAAATTTCAACAATAAGTATAAAGAAAGTTGCTTCCCTTTTTCCGTAATAAAAAGGGTAAGTTTAGTTAATTAATGTTGAGTACAATATTGAATGTTATTTAACTACAAAGTTCAATTGAGGTCTTAGCTAAATGAAGAATAATTCCACAGTCTGTTTGTGAGTGTGGAAAGATATAATGTACACGAGTGATATCAATAGAAATTAGTAAGATTACTCGAGTGAGTAATACTAATAACTAAGAATTAAAATAAGAAATATAGCGCCGTGCCGTAATTTCCAAGAATTGAACTGCTACTGCTGTTGGCGAACAGCGAGAGAGTTTATATAGTTATGCATAGGCTCCAGTGAGCTTAGCGACAAAAATATAGAAAGATACTAAAATACGCGATTGGTCAGGAAATGGACCAATCCGTGATTTTAGAGAAAAATTCAAATGATGTGCGATGGCAAAATTGTCATATAATAAGTATAATATATTTATGAACCAATGACGGCACATGTAAGTGATCACTACAAGTTCATTTGTCAGAATTTAGCATCCCGCTACCACTTTTTTAAAAAAAATTTTATCATTGTTCATTTTTGTGCAAATCTGTGCAAAAAGCGGATCATACAGCTTATCCAGCTTCATACATATTTTCAGAAAACCTCTGATTGGTCAATAAAAACACAAGTGGGCGTTGCAATCCATCCATGCAGAAGTCTTTTTCCATCGTGTGACAAAGTCAAAATTTTCGCGCTTCTTTCTCTGTAGCCTGTCACGTGACAACGTTGATTATAAATACCAGACACGAGTTCGTTCTCTCTATTCTCTTCTTTGTGATTTCTCTTCGCTTACTAAAATGTAGCTGTATAAGAAATCGTGTTCCGACCCCGGCTCGGGCGGACGCTATGAAAACATATTCACACACATACACGTAGGTATGAAACTTAATTACGAACATTACATAACATTACAAGCAACAGGCACTTAATTACAAACATTATGAAACTTTCACTCCTTCAACTCTTCTGAAGTAAAAAGTAAATCAACACATATACTAACAAAAACTCTTTCACAGTGTGACAAAAGAAAAGTCAACCAGAATAAAAAAAAATTTAACTTGGATATTACAGATTTTTTTCCAATTCTTCACCAATAAGAAATTACTTAAAAAAAAAATGTTTTCTGAAGCTACAATTTTACTGAACATATTTTCAGCTTTTCAGGACGTAATTCAAGAAACTTTCTCATTCAGTTCTATTTAACAAAATTTGCTTTTTGGTGAACATTTTCTTTGAGCAACAAGTTCATTCAGCTTTTTATAAGCTCAGATAAAAATATTTCATTAGTATAGACTTTAATTCCAAAGGAAAGTAAATCCTATGCTTGTATATCATTATATATCATTATATATCATTATATAAATATAAATATTGTTTTGTTATAAAAATCGTTTTGTGTTCCTTCTTATTGTTTCATGCATTTTAGTCATTTAATGTCGAAATTAAATTCTATTGATAGCAGCACCTCTACAAGAGAATCCATTTTACTGTCTTTCTCGTCGTTTTTTATGTTCGCTTTGGTAATATTATAAAATAAAATAAGACATATCTCGGCTGATTTACAGGAAAATACTCAAGAGCGAGAGCCGGATTTGAACGGGACAAAGCCCCGTCACAAAATGACCATTATCTTCGTTTACAAATGTCCCCGACACATGAGTTCCGATCGAAAAATAAAATAATATTTAAAGTGTTCTATTTTTCGTCCAATAAAAATGCTTCCCTCCTAATTATACTCGCTTCGTTTTTCGTGCCTGTTAAGCCATAAAAAAATGCTATAAAAGGGGTCACACGGAAGTTCAACAGGTGGCCAGGGAACAGACCTATCACGGTCAGGCCGAGCGGTCAGCAGCTGTCAGCAGGGGAGCATCAACCACCGTCAACATGAGATATCGACCTAGATCCGAAGCCGGCTTATGAACTATACCACAAGGTAGCTGTCCCAAACCCTCACGTTCCTGTTGAAATAAACCACGTAAACCTATTTCTGCTGTTGTCGTATTTCTTTCTTGCAACCATACGCTTGTCTATAACAGTAACCAGTTAACGAGATGGAAAGTATATTTTCACTGGGAACTGATATGGTGAAACCATTTGCTTGGAATGGCGACGTGGTCGCGTCGCTAAAAAGGTGAGATTAGTTGCCAAGCTGCGGAAAATCACCGATTTGGCCGGCTTAATTCAGTTGTTTCTTGAAGAAGATGCGTTGAGCTTTATCTTAAAATGAACAAGAACAGACGAATCAACTGAACATAAAATTAAAGAATTCCACCAATTCTTATATTGATAGATGAATTAATTTCACTTTCTCGACGGTTTTTTGATGTTCGCTTTGGTGACAATAAATCTTTTCTCTTCTTTATCTCTGGTGGTCATACTATTCATCAGTTGGGATGCACAGAATGAACTAAGAATTTTGCTATGGTATTAAAATAAATCAGAAGTAATTTTTTATGTCAGGTTGTGTGATCTTGTAGAGGACCGTGGCTGTAATGTTGTTGAGTTGACGTAGAAGAAACATGTGTGTTCAGATTTTCCTGCTCGCCGGCCCAACTACACGAGAAAATTGGACTTTAATTAAGTCCAAAGAAGAAGGCAAAAAAACAAAAAAACAAACACAAGACCGATAATACATGTATACATATATATATATATTAACAACAAGTTACATGGAAACAGTTACAACGGACACAGTGTGAGTGTGTGTGAATATTCTGTAAGTTCGTGTGTGTGTGTGTGTGTGTTGTGCTTAGCGCGTTCCCAGCAATTTTGGGAAACGCTATCCCTGTTGAGCGCTTACATTTTCGAGGTGTAAGGCTTGAAAGCCTTAGGAAAAAGAGAGATTTACCTCCAGGTGTCGATCCAAAAGCCTGAGGGAAAAAAGAGAAAGAGGCGAAGGGTCAACGGCTATTTATAGCCGCGAAGAGCGACCCCTGCTGAAAGGGTTAAAGAACTAAAGGAGGAGTTAACTCCGACAATCTTCTCTTGCATCCACAACAATAAATAATTCTTGATATAAACAAGGCAAAACATGCATGCAATTCAAACAAACAAATGCATTTATATACAAATAAAAATATTATATGCAAAATATTTTACAAGATGTTATTGTGTTGGTATGTTCGTAGTAACTGAAGTTTTTTGTATGTCCTTTTTATGTTTTGTGTATTTGTATTACAGTCTTTAAGAGAATTGTAATTAGTGTTGGGAATATCGTTATTATGTTTTTAGAATTGAGTCATTCAGAAGTAGTCTACCATTAACTGTAAATATTAAGTATGTTCGATAATAGTATTTACATAAATTGTAGTGAGTGTTAATAATTCACTTTGGATAAGTAAAGTCTTGCGTGTAGAAGTTCGCAGAGTAATCTTTGAGTCGAGTTTGTGAGTGAGTCAGTTGTGGTTTCGTTTGCGCGGGAAAATTATAATCGCAAGTTACGTGGATTAGATTAGCATTTCTCTGTGTTTGTTGGACTGACTGATTTATCGTAGATGATCAAAGAGAATGTATAGTTTGAGATTCTTGAATGACGAAGAAGTTCGTAGAAGATATTGAACGGGAAAGATTTTTCGTCTCGATTCGCGAGACGGGAATAGTAGTCGTCACATTTTAAAGCTTGAGTGAGCGATCGAAAAAATAGTCTGCTGCTGATCTGCCCACGTCTGCATCTCCTGTGTCACACGTGCTTTGGGGTTTTTTTTTTTAAGAGGTCATGATCACGTAGGTGGCTCCAAAATGATTTTGCGCCAAAACTTCGAAGTGCAGGTGCGGGCGACCTGATTGGTAGAAATGAACCAATCAGAGGGCTAGATTTACGAATGAAAGTTGGAATAGTGCATTACTCGAAGAAGGTAAGATTGGTCTAATAGACGAGCCCAATACGTCCACCGCAGAAAAACCCACAATCGATTATGCAACGAGTGTAGGATTTAAAAAAAATTTTTTTTTTTTATTTGCTTTGTCTTTCAGTTCTGTAACCACAGCTATACAGTCTACCCACAAAATACAAAAATACAGCCGGACACGGGAAAATATACGTGAAGGAAGAAAAGACAAAAGAAAAACAGAGAGGAACGAATCAGGCAGATGTGGTTATCGCCAAATAAACAGAGCTTGCCCGGCAAAAGAACAGGCATGTAGGAAGTGCCTAATGGTCAGACTTGTTTATACAGTTTTCTTTGCCGAATAAAGAAAACCGTATACTATGTAAACAAGTCTGCTAGAAGCGAAAACGACTATCATTAGTATATACTTGATACTAGAGAACGCATGTGTGACACCCGAATCACAATGAAAAGTGAACTTGCTACTTCAAAACTTGACACAAGGAGCGATATTTATTCTGTATTATTTACGGAAATGTGGTATAAGGCCAAAATGGAGTGCGAGATAAAAGAATTATCTTCTTCAGTCTTAACTTTAAACTTAGCTAGCCAAATCACTGACCCAAACATACAACAATACTCCTTACATCAAAACTTACTTACCTTTCTTACTACATTCGCCATAATACCTCATTGTCTCTATAAAAATCCTAACTAGTCTCCATATGTACAATCCATTGTCTGTTGGGAGGGGGAATAAAATAACAATTTTTAAAAATCTAAACCCCAATGAATATTTAGAAATGTGAAACAAAACTATATACAAGAAACCAAACAAAATATTAGTAATAACCGCCCACCTCACCCGAATAGTTAAATGTGGCAGAAACATCAGTTAACTGGATGAAATCAGTGCGGGACTCTAATAATATAAAACATTCATTAATTCCGTGCACTCACTCAATCACATACTCATTCAAACACAACAAATATGAAAATCACACCCGAAACGAAAAGCGCCCACCAGAGAACTGAAGTCTCTGCTCACCTAATCGAGGAAGGGAAAGGGAATGAAAGTAAAGAAAACAGGGACAGAAATAAAAGGGGCCAATGTACATACATTCCCTATCTAAGTTGACTTGAAAGAAGAAACGATGGACAAAACGGGACCCTAAACTAGCCTAAATCTAGGTGCGGTTAGCCAGTGTTTAAAACAGAGAGAATAATATCCTGATGCCTAACCGGCATCAAAGTGCCACTCCAAGTCAGCCCCCTTCACTAGACACAAACGCGCAAGATTCACCCACCTTTTGCCAAATTCTGATGGAGAGAGATGCCTTTTTTCCGTCTTAATTTTGACTTTAAGCTTATGCTGAAATTACTAGTTGGGAAGAACTAAACTTCTCGACCCCAGTGAATTCTTTCTGACGCGTCGTCTAAATCACGACTCACATAACAACTAGTAAGCAAAAGAATACGCAGAGTTCAGCATTCGTCAACGGCAGTACCACATTGCTACAGACAGAACTGGCCTCAAGGTTAAAGAACTTTCCGTGCAGCATGCGAACCATGGTGTCTTCCATAAACCTTCACAACGGGACTACATGCCTGCAATGAAAAAAAAGCGTGACCCAGGGTTTCAACCTCACCACAGCGAACGCTGTTTGGATATTTCTCCAAGCCCACCGAACAAAGTCTTTTGCCGACCCAGATGTCCCTGCGAATCCCCAGCTTCCTCAAAACAGGGAAAGTCGGCTAAATAGGTGGCGAACTGAGATCCTGAAAGTATTCTCGCATATGCGTTTGTAGTCACGGTCCGATTATCCGGCAATATGATGCACGCGATTATCCGGCAATGTGATGCACGCGATATGTTGCTGAGATGCGTTCCGAACTTCTGCACGCAGTTCAGTGACCATATTCGTTGCCTCCGAGAACATTCTTTTTAGCCCTAAACACCAGAGTTGGGTCCTTCTTGATAAGCGAGGAGGTCAACTCTACCCTAGATAAAGCTACGTCCCCACTATCACGGGATTTAATCGCCAGCTCAACTTTTTGCTCACAAGCCGTTTGCGCCGCTAATCTATCTAGATTGAGCCGACGACTAAAATCGGTGGCAAACGTTCTAATTTTAGATTTTAACTTATCCCACCACATATTCCCAACCACAGCCCCCGTCAGTTCCCGCTTTAATAGCAGCTGTTCGGCGACTCCATAGTGTTGTTTATTTACTGTATTTAAAATACAATTACGGCACAAGGCCAAAATGGGGAGGGGGTGAGGCTGGTCGTCACTATCTATCTTATACCTAGCTAATCTGATTCACGACCCATTCACACATTACAGTTTCCACATTTACCATAAGAACTCGTCCGTCACCAATCCTCCAGACACCATAATACCGCACCCTCTCAAGGGAGTCCTACGCCCCATGCCTTAAAAATTTAATGATAATAAATTATTATATATAAAAATCTAATAATGAAGAATGGGAGGGGAGGGAGATGAACCTAATAATAAACTAAATATAAACTAAACATAACTGATGTTAGTAGGGCCCGTCCAACCCTCAAAAAAGAGAGGCCGCTGTATTCTGCCCATTGGACAAAATCAAGAAACTCTCTCTCTAAGGGAGAGGGAAAAGGATACAAAATTATACGGGCATGGGAAAATATACCCAGTCGAGATAAAAGGAGGCCAAAACAAACTGGGGAGGTTGGGAATCTCAACCTGGATCATAACCAAAGAAGTAGCCGGAAACAGGCCAGGAACAACACAAGGCTTGTCTAACCTAATCAAGGGGAGGGATCCGCAGGAAACCACCCCGATGCGACGTAGGTTGACCTAAAAGAGAAAATCAAGGCTAGCCCCGCTCAAACGAAGTCAAGCTCGCCTCAGTCACCCACCTTTCGCTGAAGTCTGTCGAATGCAAGCGTTTTCTAAGAATCGGATCAGATCCTGATGAGAAAGACGGTTGCCTCGCAAGACTACCTCCTGTCACGTTGTCCAAATCATCATTCGGGCCGTGGCCAGCAGCGTCAGAAACACCATTCGTTTCACCCCAGGATACCGGGGGCGACACATTGTCACACGCATATGCACGATCCATGGGCATGAGCATTTCGGGAGGGAGACGAGCCGTCAAATCGCCGACATGGTCCCATAAGGGGCGAACCTGGGGGCAATGGTAGAATGCGTGCAAAGCCGTTTCTTCTAAACCAAGGCCACACCGTTCATAGTCTGGCAAATCCGCCAAGCCCCATATGAAAGCTTGTCATTGAGAGGCAGCCGATTCCCAGCCAATCACCAGGTAAGCGAAAACTCAGGGTTACTGAGATAATCTGCCGCTGGACCCAAGACCAGAAAGCGAAATTCCTCCTCCGACAAGTCGAGCCGCACACGTAGAGGATCCTTCGCGACCCCCTCCATTAGATAACGATAGAAAACCTTCCTAGGCTGAGAAAGGTCACTGGACCGAGGAACAGCCAACAAAGCCGACCGACACTCGCGAAGGAAATCCGATTGATCCTGGCGTTTACGATGGCGCTCAAACCGCGAGATGGGGGAGACTGATAGTAAGGAAAGGGAACGCGTCCCTAACAATCCCCGCCATTATCGAATCTCCTGTCAATGCGCGGCGTAGGAAAGCCAACCTCGAGGCGAGTTTGTGGCTCACCAAGTGTGGCATTCCCAGCCTCCCATGACACGGACGTTGTGCACAGACACCTCTGTCGATCTGATGCTTGTGTCCCCTCCATAAAATGGAGAATAGCGAGCGCTTGAGCGGCTTCCTATGGACGTCACAAAGAGTAAGTATGGAGAATCCGCCCCGCCCCCTCACGGACAACCTCCGTCGACGCCAAGTCTGACCGGCCGCGTCGACCACACTCCAAGAATGCGGATAGGACCGTCCGTCCAACCGAATGGCCCCAGAAGATCGACCCTCTTCCAGGCACCTAACCGCAAGCCGGACGACTTGTCGCGGTTAATCTTGGGCCCTGTCACCTTTTCGTACCGATCAAGCGACTTCAGTACCGCCTCAATGTCGCTGCGGGACGACACAAAAGCAGATACGTCATCGGCGTACGCGGAAACCCTGGCCCGAGACCCTCCAGGAACGGGGATTCCACGTAGAGCCGGACTGCACGCCCTGTCCCTTAGCCGGCGAAGGAGAGGCTCCAACGCCAAAGCATAAAGTAGGGGACAACCCTGACGAACCAACCTAGACAGCGCAAAAGCGCCCGACAGCTTCCCGTTCACCTGTACCACAGCACTGGGCGAGCGATACAGGAAGCTAATCCAGCGGCAGAAGTCGGGTTCGAATCCGGTGGCTTGCAGAACAGCAGTAAGGTAGCGATGGTCAACCCTATCAAATGCCTTGGACCGATCCTAATTGATCAGCGCGACCTTCATCGTCGTCTTTTACACCCTCTAGGATCAGATGCAGGTTGCTCTGAATTGTTCGGCCCCTTACAGCACAAGTTTGCTCAGGACCCAACACAGACACGGCAACTGACTGCAAACGCTCCTGCAGAATCTTTGCCAAAATTTTCAACTCTGTGTTTAGCAGAGTTATGGGTCTGTAATCATCTAATTCCACCCACCCCCCAACACGCCATAGTGTTGTTTTTACGATACTTGGTCAGGAATTAAATTTATGTTACCCGACTCTTTGCACTTTATTTATCCTATAACCAACATAATATGCAAAAATGCAATAATATGCAAAATAGGTAAAATCCTACTTGCCAATCACACTACAATAACAACCAGGTAATTGAAACCGACGCTTAAGACGCAAGACAAACGAAAAAGATTGTTTTTATTCCAACGATTACAACTAAAGAACAAAAACATTAAAATAAATATTTAAAGGAGACAATAAAAAAAAATTTAAATTTATAGCATTTATTAAATTTAATCGATGTCATATTCACAAACAAGTAATCTTAAGGGAAATGAATATTAAGGAAAACATCGTTAGAGATAAATTGGGTGGGGGGACCACAAAAAGCACATTTTTTTTTTTTACACTCATGGAGTTTCAAATAGGAAGAAAAACAAAATCAAAATATTGAATTGAAAAACTGAACACATTTTTTCAATAAACTTCCTTTGTAAGAAGGAAAGAGTTTTTTTTTTCTTGAAACTCAGTCAAATATACAAAAATATAGAGAAAAATATAACATTTTATATTTGTGGAAGATTAGTGAATGTACAAATCTGTGATAAAGAATGCAAAAAATAATTGACCTTCAGTTGGGGATCGATAAGCAAAACCTCTCTGCAGGGTCTGCCTCGATTTTTACTCAAGGCACGTCGGCGGAGAAAGGAGATTTTTAGCACGCGCAATGATTAAAAATTTACATACAAGCTTGTGCTGACGTCATGGTTTCCAATAGTAACGCTATTATAGTTACGTTAGATAGTTATTATAATAGTTATGTTTAGTTTACTTTGTGTTCATGTTTAGTTTGTTATTGATATTTATTTCGTATAAAATACAAAATTGTGGCACAAGGCCGAAGAAGCGGGAGGGGTAGAAGGCTGGTCTTCACTAACTATCTTATACCTAGCTAATCTGATTCGCGACCCATTCGTACTTTACAATTTACCCATTCACCACAAGAACTCGTCCGTCACCAATCGATCCTCCATGCACCATAATACCGCATCCACACTAGGGAGACCTACAAAACGCGCCTCGTGTCATAAAAATTTAATGATACTAAAAAGATATATATACAAAATTCTATGATGTAAAGATGAGGGGGGAGGGAGGTGAAACCAATAACGAACTAAAATATATATTAACATAATGAAAATTAAACATAACTGATGTTAGTAGGACCCGTCCAACCCTCAAAACAGAGAGGCCACTGTATTCTGCCCCTCGGACAAAATCAAGCAGCTCTCTCGCTAAGGGAGTGGGAAAAGGATAAAAAATCATAAGGGCATTGTTATTGGGTTCATCTGCCTCCGCTCTCATTCTTCATCTTTAGAATTTTATATATAATAATTTATTATCATTAAATTTTTATGGCATGGGGTGCGTTTTAGGTCCCCATTGAGAGGATGGGGTATTATGGTGTCTGGAGGATTGATTGGTGACAGACGAATTTTTGTGATGACTGCGCAAATTGTAATGAGTGAATGGGTCGTGAATCGGATTACCTATAAGATAGTGAAGACCAGCCTCAATCCCTCCCCTTTTTTCGGCCTTGTGCCATAATTGTATTTTTATATACAATAAATACCAGTAACGCTCGTTGGGCATCAAGAAAGTTAATTTCTTATTTTTAAACTAGGATCGTGTCATTTGGGATGTGCTGATAATATTACCTCAAACTATTTTTGGACTATTTTTTCCGTAGTTTTTTTTTTTTTTTTTTTTTTTTACCAAAATAATCTTATATTTTTAACGATCAAACTCGAAGGCAGTGTCTTTCAGTTTAACTCAGTTTACAGTACAGAAAACACCATTTGTTGAATTGAATGTCTTTATCATCAGTATGTAGTGACTACTCCGATTTACCACGCCTACAAAATACTCAGTTATATAATTGTATAGAAAATAACTCTGATCATGCGGTAGTATCTGTTAACATCTCCTTCAACTCCACCCCCTGCAAAGAACCTCCTACCACTAGAACTTCGTTCTACTATCAACGAGCTGACTGGGACGCGTTCCGTGATTTCCTCCGCGATGTCCCCTGGGATGTTGTCTTTACGCTCCCCGTCCAAGAATGTGCTTCAGAGGTCTCATCCTGGGTTAAAGCTGGAATCTACACTTTCATCCCCTCAAGGAAATATAGGGTCAAGTCGCGCTCTTCCCCCTGATTCTCCGCTGCTTGCTCAGACGCCATTGCCCATAGGAACCAATTCTTTCACCTATTCCGTAGCGACATGTTTGACTGCAATAGACGTCTATTTGCCTCCGCCCGTAACGAGTGTAAGCGTGTCCTCAACGATGCTAAGTCACTATTTGATGCTCGGATGAAGGAGCGCATTGCATCTCGCAAATTTGGCTCCAAAGATTATTAGCGTCTCTGCAAGAGCGTATTGAACAATTGCAAACCCTCTATACCTCCTTTGTTCAACCAGTTCGAAGTCCTGACCTCCTCTGCCGACAAGGCTGAATGCTTTGCTCGGAAATTTTCATTCAACTCAACGCTCGACTCTTCCGGTATACCCAAACCCGACTTCCCTCTTAGAACTGAGTCACTATTGAGTGGGTTGCATATAAGCCCGTCTTTGGTATTGGGTATTATCTCCAATTTAGACCCCAACAAGTCTAGTGGTGGAGATGGGATACCAGCCATTGTCTTGAAGAAATGCGCGCCTGAACTGGCGCCCGCCCTCTCCAAACTATATAACTACTGCCTCAATGAATCTTGTTTTCCTGACTGTTGGAAGTCCTCTTCGATTGTTCCTGTCTTCAAGAACTCTGTCGACCCCTCTGACCCTTCTAACTACCGTCCTATCAGTCTCCTACCCCTCTTCGGCAAAGTCTTCGAAGCCCTAATCAATACCGAAGTGGTTAACCACCTCACATCCCATGATCTGCTCTCAGACAAGCAATATGGCTTCCGCTTTGCCCGATCTACAGCTGATGTGCTTACGGCCATCACTTGGTAGACAGTTTCTGTCTACCAAGCTCTTCAAAATAACGGGAAAGCTCGTGCCGTGGCCCTAGACATCTCCAAAGCGTTTGATAGGGTTTGGCACGCCGGGCCTTCTTCGCAAGCTCCAGGGTTATGGCATTACGGGTCGATTGTTTGACCTAATACAATCATTCCTGTCAAACCGTGAATTGAAGGTCGTTCTCAACGGATTCTCTCCATTTCCTATCCCACGAACGCAGGTGTTCCTCAAGGCTCCATCCTAGGCCCCACTCTATTCCTTATCTACATAAATGACTTTCCTGACGCCATAAATTCCCAAGTTGGCATCTACGCGGATGACACCACAATTTATTCCTGCCTCAAAAACAAATCTAATGTCACTGACAAAACTAACCTGGCCGTGCGTCTCGAAAAGGACCTTTAATCGGTTGTGAACTTGGGCAGGAATTGGCTGGTCAGCTTTAATGCTTCAAAAACAAAACTGCTCTCTATTAATCACTACAGAGATCCTTCCCTGCCCTCCATTAGAATGCCTGATGCTCAACTTCTCGAGAACACCTCTCTACGGCTGCTCTGTCTCACGTTGACTGCTGACCTGAGATGGGAACAAATACATTGAGTCAATTGCTTCGTCCACCGCAAGGAAAGTTAGCTCCCGTTGCCGCGCCAAGAAATTTTTCTCCCCGGAATTGATCCTTCAGATCTACAAATCAACAATTTGCCCTTGCATGGAGTATTGCTGCCATATATGGTCTGTTTGCCTCGGGGTTCTTGATAGGCTCCAGAGGCGGATATGCAACATAATTGGCCCTGCTCTGGCATCTCGTCTGCAGTCACTTTCTCACAGACGCGCCATCGCCTCTCTCTGTCTGTTTTACAAATACTTTCATGGCAATTGCCCCGGGGAGCTGCATTCGCTGGTTCCCAGACTTCATGAATTCAAGCGCCTTACGAGGCTGGCATCCCGCTCTCACACTTTCACTGTCGAAACTCCTAAATGTAGCCGTCTCTTCTAATCCAATAGCTTCATGTCTCGCACCTCTGGCCTGTGGAACTCCCTTCCCTATTCCAGTTTTCCTGAAAGCTATAATCTCCAGCTATTCAAATGTAATGTCAATCGACATCTCCAGTTGTCTTGATCTATCCACTACCCTTCTCCTCATCCTTTCTTCTAACACTCCTATCTGATCTTGCTCCAAATTTTCTGTAACCCCTTGCATCCTAGTGGCTTCTCGCCTTGCTTGGGGTGAAACGCTTAAAAAAAAAAAAAAAAAAAAAATACTATTTACTACAGGACAATTTACCTATCGCAGTAACCACACAAAATTTTCTGCCATGACTTTGCCTAACTTGGTTTTGTAAAAAAAATCAGTGATTGGTCAATTTTTATTCAATCGAGCATTTTAGATATTCCTTTCGATATTTTTCCCGCTTCTCTCTGGAGCCTACCCCCCAAAAAATATTTAAACAGTTCGTACTCCAGAAATAAGTTATTAGGTTGGTGCAAAAATAATGACGTAATAATGCCGTTTTTTGACGTTAAAAAATACGTCAAAAAACGACATTATTACGTCATTATTTTTGCACCAACCTAATAGTAGAACAATAAATCAACAGAACTCAGCAACGTACGCGTATCTACATTCTTCTACTCACGTAGACACACAGACACAGAACTACCATTACACTTACACTGTTAACTTGTCTGTCACAAGCCAAGTCACAAACCAAATTCTATTATCCTTTTTGTACAAACTTTTCATTCTTGAATTCAAATCTTATTCACTGAACTCTGAACATTTCAACAAGAAAGTTCTTAAGTACATTATTATTCCTATATTGCATCAGATATCAGTACAAGGGAAGCTACTTTTCTCTCCCTAAATATTAATGCATAAGCACAATTGTTGTACTTGTTGATTTTCAATATATATTTTATTGTTGAATGCAATTTGATCTCTTGTTCTTCTTTCCTTGTGTTCTTTTCAAATTTAAATGTATGTGCTCTCACTAAAAACGCAGCCCCACTAACAACTTCATTAACAATTTTAAAAACAAATCTGAGCAGCACACCACAAGTAATTTTTAAAGGTGCCAAGAATTTTACCTTGAGGGACCAGGAATTCACAAATCAAAAAAAGTGATTAAGAAAGATGAAAAAAGATAATAATATTAAAAACATAATCAAACATATCAAGTACTAAAATGTATCGCTTTATGTTAGAGGATAAATTAAGAATTAAGTCAGATACTCACAATAATTCTCTTTAATGAAGGATGAAGACTACAAACATTTTTTTTTACGTTGCTACTGGATGAACTGAAATATGATTGACTTTTCCCAGCACCAGAGTTTTAAGTTATTAGGTTGGTGCAAAAAGTAATGTCGGTTTTTAACGTTAAAAAATACGTCAAAAACCGACATTATTTTTGCACCAACCTAATAGTTCCAAAGAATAAACAAAATTGCTTTGCAAGCGCAAAATATTTTAATTTTATCCTCTATCTGATTTGTTTCTTGTTTTACTTCCAGAACTCAAACAAAAATGAATCAGCTGCTAACAAAGGTGTGAGAATTTCTTCTCACACAGTTCAACCCTTGGCAGAGACAAGAAAGACATACAATCAACAAGGCCTACCTTAAAACTTAAAACAAATTTTATTGTATCCTTGCAAAAAAAGATTTTGGCCTTTTTTGCCCCTGGGAACAGGGTGGGGTAGTTCTTCAATGAATAGGTAGTGTCTTTTGCTTCAGTAGGACTCTGTTGGTCTCTACGAAGTTGGAGAAACTGGAATTTGTTTGTAGAAGCTGGAATTACCATTCTGATGCAGAAGTTGAAATTCAGCTGTTGTCGAGATCATTCATAAAGTTCTTCGTATAAACGTACACATTTGACGACAGCCAATAAATGACTGAATTATACAGCCTTGAAGGAATTAAGCTGGGACATGACGTCGTCTCTGAAGCATTACCATTTCGGTTGCTGGAAAAGAATCATAGCCTAATTATTTAGGCTTGATCTTGGGCGCTAAAGGCCCTGCAAAGATATTCAAAAATGAGTCCAGACTTTTCCACGAATTTGCTGCAACTGAGTCAAGGGCACGGGCGAAAAACTCAAGTCAAAATTCGACCAATGAAATGGGTCGTTACAAATCAGCCAATAGGAGCTTGAATTGCAGAATTTCTCACAAAGGCGCATCATTGTGATGTAATTGTTAATCTGGTTGCCGTGGACCTAATAGAAAAGTAGAAGATTGACTTGTATTGAGTTGCTTAAAAACTTCGTTCGTTTTTAGTAAAATTTCTACTTAAACTAAAGCGAACGAATTTTGGGGCCAAGTCAATAAATTTTCAAAATACTGGAGTTTCAAAACGCATTTATTTGTCTGTGCACTTTTGTCAATCGAGGCTTTGTCATTGGTCTCACTGATGTTTCAATCTTTTTCAGAAGACGATAGCAAATATTTCTGGACACTGTTGCTTCTCCAATGCTCCTGAAAAGTGCTCCACTGGTCAGGCCTGGGTTATTTACAGCTTCACGTTTCATTCGTGACAGAGAACGTCGGGAAACAATCCTCGAGTTATCCTTATCGTCCCTCTTACGTACCTTTATAAGAGATGCAACAATTTTCTTTCACAGTTTGGTGATATCTTACAAACAATTATTATGGATATTTCTAATGTAGATTTGCCTTTGGAAAGTTCAAATGTTATAATATCTTTCTCAGAAGGGGTCAAGAGGTCACATTTCGGACGATCCATAATTGCACGATTATAATGACACGCGTTTATAGTCTGGAATACTTCTATATCGTGTTAATATTGCAAATGTCCACCGTTTGTTTCCTGTTGCGCAGAACAATTCACTTTTTATACAGCCTACGCATATACCTATTCCCATTAGACTGTAAATATTTCGTTAAATTCCGACTGTACAAAATGAAAAAATGTCACCTCGTTAATAATTTGAAACGCAGTATGTGGCATATGTGTGTGTGTGTGTATTTGGAGGACTCTCCCGTTGCATTCGACGTATGAAGGTCAAGCAGCTCAGTTCCTAGGAACCGACAGCCCAGACAATAAGTGAATGTAATGGATTCGAATGGAATTCGAACTCGGCTCTCCGATTCCACTATTCCACCGTGCCTTCTTCATATATATATATTTAGTATTTTTCCATTGGTTGACCCCTTTAGCATTCCCGGTGTAGTTGTGGGCTCCTTCAAGTATAGTATAGGCAAAATCAGCAAGACTAAACCTTATAATAAGGAACTTTATAATCTTATTTATATTAGTAAAGAGAATCTAACAACCCACCTAGTATCCTTAATAACCTGCACAAATCCGTCACAAATGGGAAAAATTTAAATCTGCATGGCACTTTACTCCAATTGGCCTATTCGCTTGCTTAAACTCGACGTTGATTCTGATTCCGCAGAACTGTGTTGGGTGTGAAAAAGTATTTGTTTTTAACATTCTTTTTTATTCGGTTTTCCAGTTACGAGTCCTTTTTTAAAGCTGATCGTTTTGTGTCCATTTTGTTTAGTTCTTTTTTCGTAACAGATTTAATGATTATAGAGAGCTTAGAAAAAATTCGCAGTGTGAGATAGGCAAGAAGTAAGGCATGTAGCAACATCAGCACGGCAAAGGGCACTCCTTTAAAGGCAAGGAAGGGCAAAAATATTTTAAGCCAAGTGATAGCGGTTGCTGCATGAGTCGTATGATTTTTGAATCAAGCACGGGCAACGCCGGGCCGTGCTGCTATTCAATGATGTATGCGGACTGACGGTTGCGTTAAAAACAGCCTGTCGCCTCTGAATGTTAAGTTTAATGTTCACTCTAAGCCGTTTTTTCATATAAAAAAAGTTTTCTAATGAATTCCTTTACTTATAAAACTCAAAATATTCGACATTAATAAATTAATTAATAATTTCCATTTTCCAAGCATTAAATTCCGAATCGATTTCACTCTTATTTTCTTTCTTTTAAGAAGGGTCATTTTTTCTCCATACACCGCAACAAACATGGCTACGATTTCTTACCTTTAGAACACGTGTTCGATTAAATTATTTTTACGGGGTAAGTTTATTTGAAATATTTTAGTTTCATTGAATCAAAAATACTGTTTTTTTTTAATAGATTAAAGACTTTGGGGCATGACTAACGTTTATTGGGCGCACAGAGAAATATAAGTTGACTAAAAATCCTAGAAAAAAGTAAATACATCAATTTACTTTTTTCTAGTCAACTTATATTTCTTAAATGCACAGTGATAATTACAATAAATTCAAAGAAAACCTTCTAATTTATAAGATAACCTTGTTATTATTGTGCTTGAGACTTTCTTGTCAACTCAACATATTGTGATTGCTTCACTGTTTTTTTTTTTTTTTGTTTTTTTTGTTGCTTTTTTCAGGCCTATTCCATAGACAACTGTTTTTTTTTTTTTATTCAAGTAGTTATCTCGAAGATTAAAAATAATGACGTAGTTACTGTTACTGTTAACCTTGAAAAACACCTCAAATGGAATGTTTGGAAGGAAACCCTTAAAGAGTGATAAATTATATAATAAAAAATATATAATAATACTCACTACAGGGCTTCAGAAATCTGTTTTCCTAAAGTGTTTTTTTTTTTTTTTTTAATATTTTTTTTTTATTTATAAATTTCAACCGACTGCTCGGTCAACGAATGCCAAAATGTTTCCTTAGGGAAACGGCTAATTGATATCACCATTCATTACCAACCATCTACCAGGACCATGGACCTGAAATAGTAGTCAAACTGAGTTTTGTTTTGTTTTGTTTAAAAACAGATAGGAATAAAAAACGAATGATTTTAAAAAAAAGCTGTTAACAGTTAATTTAGTCAAAGAATTAGTTACCCTGTCTTAAAGTATTACTTTACTATAACTACGTCATTATTTTTAATCAGTCAATAAATGGCTGGAATACAGATGTTACATTCTATGAATGAATTAGAGGTCGTTTTGTGTTCCGACTACGCAGAGGCAGAATAGGAAGAAAAGTGAAATAGGCCCCCACCCTCGAGTTGTTATCTTCGTTTCCTATATTCATTCTATTGGAATATTTCGCGTCCCCACATTTAATGATCGACCTTGTTTGACATTATTCAAAGTTTTTACATAAGGTACCACCGAAATGGATGTTTTTTATTCCGTAAAGAAAGCAAAAGAGAATTTCTTCGGACGAACAGCAACGGGATGAATTTAAAAAAAATTGCTAATCACTGTTTTAAAATATTTGCCAAAAATCAGGGAATTATTATCCAATTCAGACGAAATTATTCGTTAATGAATGTACTGTAGTGTATGTACTATTTACTATTCCGTGAATACTACAGTTCATAGGTTATTTATTTTATTGGAAAAATTTGTGGAAACATTATTTTAAGGGGTCTACTCACTCCTTTTCGATGTACATTTTTTGAGAGGGGTCTTGGTCAACTTTTTTATACAGTTATCTGTTATATAAAGAAAAATCTGTGGATGTTTAGTTTACACTTTACACTACAGCAATAAATAAATTAAAATATTAATAAAGCAATATCAAGTGACAACTAACATAAACTAAAAACAGTAACACTCAGTATAAAATTTTTTCTCGAATCTTACCAAAAATAATTCCATAAAAAAAACTCAAAAAATAATTTAAGAATTGGTGCTTGCATAATTTAATTCTAATAAAAAACACATTATTTTCGTTCAGAATGGACAGAAAATCTACAGTTACACTTTATTTTTTTACAAAAAAATCAAAAAATGACTTGTAATTTTTCAGTGGGATTTTGAAATTCATCCTGTTGCTGTTCATCAGAAGAAATTCTTTTTTCTTTTTTTTTTTTCTTTTTTTATTAAAGGTATGTTTGAAGAATCGGAAAATGTAAAGCTTAATGCAGAATTCTGTTTTCAAGTGTGAACTTTTTAAAAAAGAATTTCATTTTATTTTTTCCTTTTAACAACCATTAGATTATTTTTGGTATGGATGTACAAAAGTGAAATAATTCTGATTTCTCGCCTTTGACCATTCTAAGTTTCATAAAAGCATATAGAATAAGAAATTGTATTCTTTTTAGTCTTTAACTATTCCTTATAGGATTGATAATTTATTTTACTTGTATACAAGTGAATAATTAAGAAACTCAGTGGACACAATTAACATTTTTATTTTAATTCAATAATTCTTTCTTTCTTTACAAATTTTGTCTTTTTTTTGTTAATAGTAACTCTTTTAGTTTAATTTTAATACATTTTCTTAAAAATACAGAAGTATTTAAAAAAAAATCATATTGGGTGCAATTATATATTTTATTTTATGGCATGAAATGTACGTCAGAAAATAAAAGAAAATTAAACTCAAAAAAGTATAATTTAACTAAAAAAATAACTACTTTTAAAGTATAAAAAAATAAAATTATCCATTCTGTTAATTTTAGATTGCATATAAATAAAAAAAATATATTCTTAAACTATTGGATATACAAGGGTTAAAGAACATTTATTTTTAAACATACTATTTTCTTAACTATTGCACTGCTAACCTTACATATTTCTTTAATTTTTAAAATTTTGCATTCACTTTTTTGTTAGGGGTATCATTATTATACAGTTTTTGTTTTTAACCTTTGACCTCACCTCTTACTCAGTTTATTTATTTTTATTTTAATCAGTGTTAACGTTTTATTATCATTGTAAAAATTTGTTTGTATCACTTATTTAATAGTTTTGTTTTGTTTTGGGAAGATAAAGCTATTTATTCAATTTGGGGTTTGATTGCTGTAGTT
Source organism: Acanthosepion lycidas (assembly GCA_963932145.1). Lineage (NCBI taxonomy): Eukaryota > Metazoa > Mollusca > Cephalopoda > Sepiida > Sepiidae > Acanthosepion > Acanthosepion lycidas. The sequence goes on from OZ010601.1 coordinate 1,254,026, forward strand.
TATTCTAATTATTATTTTGGCGGGAGCAGTTCTTAATTTGTTTATTACTTCATTTATTTATTTGGTTTGATTATCTTGTTTTTTCTAACGGTTAATTTATCGGGGTCAGTTTGTTAGTTTATTTATTTGGATTAATTTAGATTAATTTATTTTACTTGTTTTTTATTATTTATTTATTATACTTTATATTTTATATGTCAACTCTGAAATTGAATAAATAGCTTTAATTATCTTCCCAAAACAAAACTATTAAATATACGATATAAACAAATTTTTACTACGTTAATAAAACACTGATTAAAATAAAAATAAATAAAAACAAGCAAAATAATTCAACCCAAATAAATAAATAAACAAATAAAACATTTTCCCTACAATCTGGATGGTAAGGCTTCTCTTCTCAATCTATGTTTTACCTCCATCCCCGAGTCCTGTAGCGCTATACAGCTCTGCCCTCTTGGCAACTCTGATCATGCTGTAGTGTCTGTCAACATCTCCTTCAACTCCACTCCCTGCAAAGAACCTCCTACCACTAGAGCATTGTTCTGCTATCAACGAGCAGACTGGGACTCGTTCCGGGATTTCATTCGCAATGTCCCCTGGGACGTTATCTTCACCCTCCCGGTTCAAGAATGTGCTTCCAAGGTCTCCTCCTGGGTTGAAGCTGGAATTGAGGCTTTCATCCACTCAAGGAAATATAAGGTCAAGTCGTGCTCCTCCCCCTGGTTCTCCGCTGCTTGCTCAGCTGCTATTGCCCATAGGAATCACTTTTTCCACCTTTATCATAGCGACATGTCTGATTGCAATAGATGTCTCTTTGTCTCTGTCCATAACGAGTGTAAGCGTGTCCTCAATGAAGCAAAGTCTCTATATCCTGCTCGAATGAAAGAACGTATTGCATCTTGCAAATTTGGCTCCAAGGATTATTGGCGTCTCTGCAAGAGCATACTTAACAATAGCAAACCCTCTATACCTCTTTTGTTCAACCAGTTTGAGGTTCTGACCTCTTCTGCCAACAAGGCTGAATGCTATGCTTGGAAATTCGCATTCAATTCAATGCTCGACTCTTCTGGTGTACCCACACCTGATTTCCTCCTTCGAACAGAGGTTCAATTGAGCGACTTACACATAACCCTGTCATCGGTTCTGGGCATCATCTCTAAATTAGCCCTCCCACAAGGCTAGTGGTGGAGACGGGATACCAGCCATTGCCCTGAAAAAATGTGCGCCTGAACTGGCCCCTGCCCTGTTCAAATTATATAACTACTGCCTCAATGAATCTTGTTTTCCACCCTGTTGCAAGTCCTCATCTGTTGTTCCTGTCTTTAAAAACTCTGGAGACCCTTCTGACCCTTCTAATTACCATCCTATCAGTCTCCTACCACTCTTTGGCAAAGTCTTTGAAGCTTTAATCAACACCGAAGTGGTTATGCACCTTACATCCCATAACGTGCTCTCCGACAAGCAATATCGTTTCCGCTTTGCCTATTCTACAGCTGATGTGCTTATGGCCATAACTGAAATTGTTTACCAAGCACTTCATAATAATGGAGAAGCTCGTGCCCTGGCTCTTGATATTTCCGAAGCGTTTGATAGGGTGTGGCATTGCGGCCTTCTTCGCAAGCTTCAGGGTTATGGAATTAGAGGTCGATTGTACAATCATTCCTGCTGAACTGTACATTGAAGATCATTTTCAACAGATTCTCCACCAGCTCCTATCCCACAAACGCAGGTGTTCCCCAAGGCTCTACCTATCCTATGCTCTACTCTGTTCCTTATCTTCATTAACGATCTTCCTGATGTCATAGATTCCCAAGTAAGCATCTATGTGGATGACACTACTATTGACTCCTGCCTCAAAAACAAATCTAGTGTCGTTGACAAAACTAACCTGGCCATTTGTCTTGAAAATTATCTCCAATTGGTTGTGAACTGGGGTAGGAATTGGATAGTTAATGCCTCAAAAACAAAAAACTGTTCTCTATTACTCACCAGAGAGAACCATCCCCGCGTCCCATTAGAATGTCTGATGCTCAACTCCACGTGAGCACCTCTTTGCGACTGCTCAGTCTCACATTGTCCACTGACCTGAGAAGGAACGAATACATTGAGTCAATAGCTTTGTCCACAAATAGGAAATTTGGCTCCCTGTGCCATCCCAGGAAGTTTTTCTAGCTGGAGTCGATCCTTCAAATCTACAAATCAACCATTCACCCTTGCATGGAGTATTGCTGCCATATATGGTCTGGGGCCCCTTCTACTTGTCTCAAGGTCCTTGATAAAATCCAAAAACAGATATGCAATGTAATTGGCCCTGATCTGGCATCTCATCTGCAGCCACTCTCTCACAGACAAATACTTTCATGGTAACTGCTCCAATGAACTGCTTTCGCTGGTCTTGCTCTCACCCTTTTCTGCCGAAACAGTTAAATGTAGCTGTCTTTTCTACTCCAATAGCTTCATGTCTCACACTTCTCGCCTGTGGAACTCCCTCCCCATTTCTTGTTTTCCTGATAGCTATAATCTCCAACTATTCAAATGTAACATCAATTGACGTCTCCAGATGCCCCGATCTATCCCCTATCCTTCTCTTCATCCTTTCTTCTATCACTCCTCTTTATTCTCACTCCAACTCTGTAACCCATTGCATGCTAGTGGCTTCCCGCCTTGCTTGGGGTTGAATGCTTAAAAAAAAAAAAAGAAAGTGAGTTCCAGCAAAATAACTGCCAAAATAGACTACCCACAATGCACCACTGACCCATATATATAAATAGCTGAGAAAAAACCCAACACTCATGGCCTGACGATTGTGTCTAGCATGAAACAGCCTGTTGCCTCTAAGTGTTGACTTTAATGTTCACTTTTATATTTACAAACGCTCTCTGATATTGAGCGCTTTATCCTATAAATATAGCACACCTTAAGAGTATATTTCTTCATATATATATATATATATATATATATATATATATATATATATATATCAATTTCAGTCGTATATAAGGGTCATTTTTTCTTTACACTGCAACATATACACATTTGAAAATGGCATTAAACATTAAATTTTTTCCAATCATAAGTGAATGGTGATATTTAATTTCTCAATTTCCCCAACTTTAACATCATTATCTAATGTAACTCTGTCGAATACAAAATTTATTGATTCATTGAAAAATCAGAGAGGTCATTTCCATTTGAAACTGCGCAAATGTCAAAGATATGTTAATTTTAGTGGCAAGGAACTGTTAATTGTATAACAAATTTAGTCCACTGAGGTCCTGAAAGACAAAATGTGTCACAAGTAAAGTTTTTTGCACTTTCTCATACAATTTCCCTAATATTGTTTTTGATATAGAAAAATATATATCGTTATCTCATAAATACTTATATACTAAGTAAATTTATATACTAAGATTACTAGCTTAAAAGCTGCCCTATTGGGTGGCATTTCAACTTAGCTCCTGCAGAGGCCACTTGATTAGGTCCTCGTCTTAATAGGTAACGAGAAGTAGATGTGATAGGCAACAATAAACTACAGAAGAACTCCAAATTGATCACTGCTTTTAAATATTGCGTTAATATTTAAGCTTACCTTTTAAATGTTCAATGATAATTCTTTTGCCGCTACTTAATTTAAAGACAATTTGATGTACATAACTCCTTACTTTCTATACAAACAATTATTTTTATTTCATAGGTGACTTTCGCTGGATTTTACAATTAATTATGATTATTCCCAAATTTATTTCCAAGTTCTAAAAATTGTCATCATACAAAAAACTTTGTTGCAAAAATTCACATTAAATAATAACTGAAAACAATTGCAGTAATGAAAAGTTGGAAGTCCAAAAATTTCAGTATTGTGGCTCTTGATCTGATCTGGAATGTTTTTAATTTGTTCATGGAGCCAGCCTGATTCCAAAATGGTATAATATGTTGGGCTACGACTTCTAGGAGTAAAGTTGAAAATCTGGACAATTTTATTTTGAAAGACTGTAATTTGAGAACAGTAATTTTTGCATTTGAATAGTGAGATACTGAAAGTTAGAGAGTTGTGTCCCTTTAATTGTTTTTTATCAGTAGAAGCAAAGATGGCAGAATCCCGAAACAATTGCTATAATGAAAACTTGGGAATCCAAAATTTCAGGATTGTGGGTGCAGATCTGGCTGGAATGTTTTTAATTTGCTCATGGAATTGGTCTGACTCCAAAGTGGTATGATATGTTGGACTATAGCCTCTGGGAGTAAAGTTGAAAAGGTGTGACACACTGACATTCACATTTTTTGTATAGAAGTAGATTTATATACTTTGCAAATTGTTTTGAAATTCATGTCATCCAGTATTGATTTTGTTTTTTTTTTCCGTATAACTACTAAATAAAGAACAAATAGGAAACATTTATAGAGCGTACATGTTTCACTTTTATTAATACTTCATCAGAGAATGTAATGTGGAGGAGAAAAAGAAAGAAAATTTTTTCCTCCATATTTCATTTTCTCACAAAGCTTATCATTCTGCTGGATTCTAATCTATATTTGATCCCATTTAATAACTACTAGAATAATCCAATGCTACACCACAATTTCAGACGTCCTGGGTATGACGGTAAACTACATCCGCATCCTGGGTATGATGATAAACTGCATCCAACAGCAAGGTCTCAGATAAAGTTTTCAGAAAAATAATGTTGCCAGCTCTAAGTTTTTTTTTGTAAAGGAATAATGTTGCCAGCTCTAAGTTTTTTTTTTTTGAAACAATAATGTTGCCAGCTATACATTTTTTATTCCATACAAAATAGGCATTTAAAATTCATATAAACTGGATTTGGCATTAAATAACCCACAGTGGTTGATATGCCATAAAACCCAAACAAACAAACAATTTCAGAGTTCTTGAAAAGCCATTCATTTGTTGTAATGACCACAGTTTATGAAATTTTCACAAAAATATCTAGATCGCATAGATTTAGTTAAGTTTATATTCAAAGCATATTTATTATGGTAATCTTTAACTGTCATGCCTGCAAAAACCAGTGTGTCAAAAGGACGTTTTCTTTTCCCCTGACACTGCTATTGTTTTAACTACCTTGGCAATGTTTAATGTTTTTAAAAGCAAATATTAGAATTTTAATAAAACTGAAACACAAGGGAATTTATACATTTTATTTGTTCTTGAGAAGTTACAACAAAAACATTAAACACTATTTATTTATTATACTGTTTATTGAAATGGTTGGCAGAACATCAGCTAATTGCCAATCAGTTCAAACTTTATAAAATGGTAAATATTAGGTTGGTGCAAAAATAATGACGTAATAATGTCGTTTTTTGACGTTAAAAAATACATCAAAAAATGACATTATTACGTCATTATTTTTGCACCAACCTAATAATAAGGATTCCTTTTATAGTTGGTTCACATATTTTAATAATTTAGAAAATTTTATAAATTTATGAATAAAAAATTGTTTTCGTATTTATTTCTTTACAAATTGGTAAATGATAAACATTGCATTAGCTTTAATACAATTGTATTTGTTTTTAGAATGCTGTAAATATAAAATTATTTTTGTAAATGTAGTTATTTCTGCAATCAATAACATCCTTCATGATGTGGCAAATTACCTACGCAGCAATCAATCCAGCATCTGTTAAATTTTCACTTCATCATTCAATGGTCTGATCACATGATTTCTATTGATTCTTGCCTACTTCAAGTACTTTTTGACAAATCTTCATCATGTGATTCTATCCAATTCTTTTTCAGAGAATCGAGTTTAACAGATGTTTCTTTAAAATTCATTTTCCATTCTGAAGAAGATTTTTTGAATTCCAATTAATAGATGATAAAACTTTCTGCAAATCAGAATTTATAAGAAAGTCAAATATAAGCATATGTTGTAGAAGGACTATGAGCACACCCTCTTTTGCATCAGCCATTTTGCCATTTTCATTTAATTACTCTAACAATCTGAGAAATTCTTAGTTTGTCATGTGTAATTTTTACTTCCTCTTTCCTTATACTTCATTGTGTTTCTCCTGTTCCCATATAGTCATTGAAGTTAAGCAACATCAAGCCTGGACAGTACCTAGATGGGTGACCACTGGGGAGTACAAGGTGCTGTAAGTTGGGATCTGCAGTTGGTGTAATGTATAATGACTCTGAATTGTTATTCAAAGAAACAAGTTCCAATTCCGGTTGGGTTTGTTATATTCACTTACACACAAATACCCTTGGGAAAGGTATGAATCCACCGCTTCACAATCCCCACCCCAAAGGTATAGATTAGTTATGAAGACTTGTATTACTAAATCATTATTATCATCTCAAAAAGAATTCTTAAAATCTAAAAATATTTTCTGGCTTTAAATAACCTGCAAACGGTTGATAAACCATAGAAAACAATCAATCAAAAAATTCATTGTGTTTGATGCTTGACAGAAATTTTAAGTTGCCACTTACACCTGTATTACATGTAGGTGGTGACCATCTTCACATCTACCAATGATTTGTTGTTAACAGATGTGTAAGAACAACATATAAATAAACATGTGTCTATTAGTCACTATTTATGTTGGCTTACATAAACTTAGTGTATAGAGTTACTCTGTACAAATTAACAGGCATTTAAAAAAAAAAAAAAAAAAAAGACCAGATGAAAATTAGTGATCCTTTACACCTGTGCTTGGAGGTAACTGCTCCTTGCTCACACCTTACCACATTTCCATCATCTGGTTATTTTAAAAGTAAACATATTTTTATATTTACTAGACCAGCAGGCATAATTAGAATAGCAGACATTGTGAATCAATATGGCTTCACTGAAAAAGATACATTGTGAATGGTTTTGTGTTGCTTACAATTTTTACAATACCATTCTTATATTTGTTAAGCTGCACTGCTCCTGGCAATAGCCATAGTGGAGGCCATTTCTGATCAGATGACATTTGACTAGCCACTATAAAATGCCTTTGTTAATAATAGTTACATGGGTGTGCTAAAAGGGTTTGGGCAGGGAGAAAAGAAAAAGAGAGAACATCAAATCTCTTATCTCAAGTATTATGAATGGTACAAACAAAAAATACAAGACTCTCACTCCGGTTTGAAATCTGAAAGAAATTTTCATTTATTAAATAACATAAAAAAAAATAATAATACAAAATTTGCAAAGAAAGCTTGTATAAAATTTTCCTTAGTGTGCCAAACAATTAGACAAGATAACAAGTTCTAATTAAAAATTTGTTGAACTCAAAAAAATAATCATAATCCTTATCAACAAAATGTTCACCTACTTCAATTCATTCATCTGTCAAAAGGAGTTGATAAGGTTGATGGCATTGCTGGCTTTCTTTTAGACAATAGTTTAGTTTTATAAATTGAGGTTCAAAAATGAGATTACTCTCATATTAAGAGTTCAAAATCAGGGTTAATAGCCGTGGATTACCCCACTTGGTTTCATTAAATTCTTGTTACTGTAAGGTGGCACTTTTAAGTCTATAAAAAAAAAAAAAAAAAAATTTTCCTTCCTCTTGCTCCAAAATGTAACAGTGCATAAGTAAGGCTTCCTCACTGGGGTAAATGTTCATTTCTCTGGTCCACTGATGACTGAACTCTCACACACACATGCACATATCCATACATGTATATCATGCACACACAAAAAGGGTACATTTTTAATAGCTAAGTTTTTAATATCTTTTCCTTTATTTTCAGTTGCGTACAAATCAATGTTAATTTCCTTTTGTTAATATATGCATTTAATTGTTGTTTGTTTTAGAATTCACTGTTTATGTACTTATTTTACCCAGACTCACATGAGTCTGCCAAATATTGTTTGTGAGATGAATGTTCCAGAAGCCATTAGATGTTTACTGAAAACTACACCTTGCAACAATAAAAAGGTGATTCCTGTAACAACCTTTAATTTTGTGACCAATTTTCACAACTCAACCTTCAAACTAAAGCCGTTATATCCGATGTTAAACAAATCATAGCATTAAATAACAGTAAAGGATTTGAAATGATGTTAAAAAACAATAATAGTTACAGTCAGATGAAATAGCGAGAAATTCTCTTGCAAGATGGTTTGATTGTTCAATATTTCGTTATTGACAATGAATGTGACATATGCATGTAGCCGTCTGGACGTTCTTATTATAAAATAATCACTTAATAAATTGGAACCGTTTTAAACAAAAAATGAATTTATACTGCTAAAATATAGGATGACCAAAAAACTTTGATTTCATAAACAACTTCAATTAATTAATGTCTATATAAAATATTTAACACAGATCACTGAATGTTTTTCCAACAACGACTTTCATAATTAAACTTATGAATTAATTTCCATGAGAAAAACAAAACATATCAAAATTACTGTTTCAGTTTGAATCTCATTTTGATATTTCTCGATATTCTGATTATTTTTTTCTTTTTCTTTTTTTTTGATACTCTGATGTTTTTTATATTCTGTTTACAAACAAAACATTTTCTTGAAATTTCAGTTGATGAAACGTGCAACAAAATGTTTTTGTTTCGATCTCAGTTGCTTTCTTCTCTTCAAATTTTCCCAAGTTTGCTGTTATGCAGGAATTTTTGTGATCATGTTTTGCCAAAGTCTTCTCTCCCAGAATACAATTATGGTCTGCCAGGAAAAGGCAAATCTAAAAAGCGGTAAGGATAATTTCATGATTTTCTCATTCCATTTTGGTTTTAGATTATTGTATAGAATTACATAATGTTGTATGAATGTGCATATAATTTTAAAGTATGAAGTGATTTGTTCCACAGAACTTGTTCTCTTTGTCAGAGAACAAGTTCTATGGATGAATTTCCCAGAATTTCCCATTTGTATCCAAACTAAAATTACACAGTCAATTATGTCAACATTTGATTCTGAAATAATTTTTTGATTATGTTTTGATTAATTAAAATTTAAAAAAGAAAAAAAATTCAAATTCTAAACAATCTTCATTTTATTTCTTGTTGAGAAAGGTAAATTCCGATTTTTAACATTTTTCTCATGTTTCTATTTGGTCTAAAGGCCAAATAGTATACAATAAATATTATTTTCATTATCATTATTGTTTGATTTTTGTGTCTCAAATTTCTTTCATTAGCCTACTATATCTACATATTATAAGAATACCCATGTTACATCTCTGTGACTGTAGCTCAATTAGGACTGATTTAACCTGTTCAAGTCTAGAATTAACTGCTAACATCCTCTCCTGTCCATACTAACTGCCTCCTAATGTGACCCTCTACCTTGAGTGGCTTCTGGGCCTTGTACAGGGTCAACATTACAATTAAAAAATATTTTAACTATTCTGAGTTTCTTAAAATATATAGGAAGATAAATAATTTAATGTATCTCCAATTGTTAGAAATCTTTTGTGTTCATATATATAGATATATACATTAAGAAATGGACAAAGTCCGACAATTTATTTATTAAAGACATTTTTATGTTTAACGTTCTTTTTATAGATACAAGTATTTACTTAAAATGCTCTGTTTATAATAAACAGTATTAAATAACATTTACTGGCCTGAATGTCCGAGAAATTTTCATAGAAAATATTCGTCTTTTGACAGGATTCGAACCTGCATCCTATACGGAACCGTCATTTAGCCTGACGTGCCTAACCGCTCGGCCACAAAGGATCGTTCGGTTGGCAAGATTGAATTTACTGCTTATAAACTTCAATCTTCCATGAATCTCATACATTCATAACTGCTCATGGCGTATGAAATGTAAACAAATGACGTCATATATTACGAAATGGACAAAGTCCGACAATTTATTTATTAAAGACATTTTTATGTTTAACATTCTTTTTATAGATACAAGTATTTAAGTAAATGCTCTGTTTATAATAAACAGTATTAAATAACATTTACCGGCCTGAATGTCCGAGAAATTTTCATAGAAAATATTCGTCCTTTGACAGGATTCGAACCTGCATCCTATACGGAACCGTCATTTAGCCTAACCAAACTGAACTTGTTAACAATATTTTTTATAAAAATGTTTTTGAGGTAAATGATTAAAAAGTCATTGATATATACAAGATATAATGAGTTGATATATACAAGATACAAATTTGGGGAAACAAAAGAGGCAGGATTGTAAAAATTCTGAAAATACACACACTAAACAATAAACATGAAAATTAATGACAAAATGAAGAAAATTTAGGACTTTATGTAATTACATATGCGTATGAAGGAGAGCAGGGATATAAAAATGCAAATGTTAGTCATAATTACACGTAGATAGGAAACATGGAAAAAATGCTGAAATTTTAATTTTCCTTTTTTTTTTTTTTTTATTGATGTCTGGGAGTATAGTCTAACTAATTTTATTTAGTTTCTTGCTTTTTGTTTTTATTGCTTATGTTATTAAGGATCCCAGATTGTGATAATAGAAGATCTGCCAAGAAAGGTGAAATGTTGTAAGAACCTTAACGGAAATTTACTGCGAATGATCTCACAATATTCCCCCACCCCTTCAGATGCATATGTAATTATATCAACAAAAACATCAATTTAGTCTGATGAAGTACTAAATGATGAAACACGTCACACAAAAAATTTTTCCCACTTTGTCATTAATTTTCCTAACATTGGTCTGAGATACATACATACATACATATATATATATATATATATATATATATATATATATATATATATCTCATCTTCTTCAATAAAAAAATACACACACACACACACACATATATATATATATATATATATATATATATTACTAGAATCACCCGGATTATATACCAATGTATCGATAACCTGTACTACATATATATCTCCATCTCTCTGAATCTTTCTCTCTCCATCTCAGTCTGTGCATATCCATGTATCTCAAAAATGCTTACCTCCATTTATAAAAACTGATACTCTTTACATTGATTTTGTTCCAATTGTTAACTTTCAGCAAACAATCCATCCTTCCCAAAATCAGTGGAGAAATTCTGTTTGGCATCCATCCTGTGATATTGGCCTTAAAATGTGAGAAGAGAACTTTCCACAAATTGTATCTTCAGAATTCTGTTCAGAAATCTGACCCCCACCAGCAAATCCTGACCACTTGTAATGAGAAGGGCGTTATCGTGATGCCAGCTGACAAAACCATTCTTGATTGTCTTTCTGGAAACAGACCCCATCAGGTTTGTAGAAAATTACACTTTTGGATATGTGCAAAAAAATCTTGTAAAATCTAAATTAAAAGTTGACAACATCCACTTTCACATGACTAATACAGAAAAGTCAGTGTGCCATTCAGAATTAGAATTTGTCATTAAACACAAATAAAAAATTTTAGATATTTTTTACTCTCATCATTTTTTTTTTTTTCAAAACTGTTTTGTCAATCACCTTCAGGCGAAACTTTGTTTACTGTTGATCAATTCTTTTGGCATATCCCTCTAATTCAGTCTGTGTTCTTTACCACATAGTCCAATTTCCTTCCTGCATTGCAACTTTCAATATCTTGGTTAGCTTTTTCATATGTATGGTTTCGTGCCTGCTACGATAAACGCATTCTGGAGATAGCGTTCATCTTGTTTAGCTTTGTGCTATTTAACAGCAATATATTTTTCACCAGGCAATATTTCACCTGAAGAAGGTCAGAGAATGAGACTGTCAAAACCATAACAAAAAAGAAAGAAACCAGCAAAAAAAAACCCCCAAAAACCTGAATATTAAGAACAAAAATTTCAAACAAACCCTAAATAAAATTTGTTTTTATAATGTATGGGCAGATGATTCAGGAATTCATTTGTTTTGCTTGTCAACTACTTTGAGGATATTCTTGAAAGAATTCATTGAAAACAATTATATTTTTATTGATGACAGGAATGTTATGTTTTAATCTCGATATAAAAAATATTTTCAGCAAAGTTAAATTAGAATGTATTTCTGTGCTTATGTCAATGAAAAAAGGACAAGAGAACAACTTTTAGGATTTCAGATCAAAATCTTCTGTAATGAAAACATTTGTATGCTTGACCCCGAAGAACACATTCTACAGGCTGCTGGAGATGATCCAGGCATCAGTACACGTCAAGTGGCCTGAGATTGTTGTATATCTCATAGTACCTCATAGAGGGTACTTCAAGAGCAGCTACTGTATTCGTATCATTCACAATGTTTGCAGGGTCTTTTTGCCCTCTGATCACTCACCATGGGACAATTTTTGCTGATGGTTTATTGCAGAAACTGTTGATCCTTTGTTTGTCTCTTCAATTTTGTTTACAGATGAGGCAACATTTGCAAAAGATGGGATAACAAATTTACACAACCTACATTTGCAGATTGGAATCTCCATAGTACAATACATTAGACACCAACATCAGTTTACAATTAATGTATGGGCTGGAATTGAAGGTGACTGTCTGGTAGGTCCATATGTTCTCCCAGCACATCTTACAGGATCTGTCTACAGAGACTTTATTTTTAACACACTTCCAGACCTGTTAGAAGATGTACCTCTGCTAATACAAAGATGCATGTGGCTCATGCATGATGGAGCTCCAGCAAATTTTAGTCCCATTGTTCATGGTGCAGTGGCTGAAATCTACCATTAAAGATGGATAGGTAGGCAAGTACTGGCTCCATGGCCTGCACATCCCCCTGACTTCAATCCTTTGGATTTTTATTTATTTTTATCCCACCTAAAACAATTAGTTTATGCAGCAGGCATTAATAATGCAGACATACTTCATCAATGTATCATGGGGGCCTGCAAAACCATTCGACTGTGTGGGAGTATTTGAAGGGGTCCACCAGTCAATGATCTGGTGGGGTTGCATGTGTGTGTAGAAGCACGCAGAGGACATTATGAACAGTTGTTATGAGTTGCTGTGTTGAGGTACAATGATGTCCTTTTCGACATATGTTTATATGGACATTTTACCTTGTTTTGGTGTCAGGAACCTGCCCCCAATGTTAGTAAAAATACTTTTGATACATCCTCTGTGTGTGTGTATATATATATATATTTATATATATATATATATATATATACACACACACACACGCACACACACACACACAGAGGTTATAATGGATAAATTGTTGTCTAAATTACACAAAAATGAAAATAACACATCTCATTTTAACAGATATATTTTACAAAAATATCTTGAAATACTAAATTTTTTCAATAAAATTGCCATTGGCTTCAACCACAGCCTCCAGACAACTTTGGAATCTCCTGCAACTCTTCTGGGCAGTCTCCTTGTTTAAGTTGGTTAATACTACAATAATCCTTGCCATCAGTTCATCTTTGGTGTTACAAGGAGTTTTGTTGGTCTCTCATTCAACTGCGCCCCACACATAATAATTAAGGGGGTTGCAGTTTGAGGAGTTAGGTGGCCAGATGTAAGGGGTGATGTGGTTGCAGAAATTGTCTGACAGCCATGACTGAGATGTGTGATATGGTGCAGAGTCCTGTTGCCAGACATAGGGTCTTCCCGCAGCCACCCTCTTGACTCAGCTGCACTACCTCCTCAAGGTACTTGATATAGACTTCCATGTCGAGTCTTAGGACCTGTGGGAATATGAATGGAGGTATAATATCACCATCACTAGTGATCACTCCAAACACTTTCATAATCACCATTAGATTCAGCCAACTCTTTTCAAATCCACTGCACTGTCCTCAGATAGATACCCAAACTCTCTGAAATGTTTGGAGCTTCTGGTGCAAATGTCAAGCCATACAGTATGTTGTTTCCAAATTTCTGATGGAGTGAATTGTGACATAGAAGTTTTTTTCTCACAGATGGCGCCAACAAACCTTACTATACTGTGCAGTTGACAAAATTAAAAACACTCATGCATATTGCATTAAGCTTTTAATTTAATTTTTCTTGTGTTTGTATAATTTTTTTCTTTTCGGGACATAAATTGTGTAAAATTGCCTAAATACTGTATGTACTTTACATCTTAAAAAAAAAAACTTTTAAGGACACAAGAGAAATTAAATAAAATACTTAATTGCATTACCATGTCAGTCATCCTTAATAAAATGGGTAGGGTATAAAAGAGGAATTGCTGCCCCCAAATATTCATATATATATATATATATATATATATATATATATATATATATGAAAATTTCTCCGAATTAATCAGTAGAGAGACAATATTTATGAATAAAAATGACAATAGTAAAACTAGTAATTGCTGACGCGTTTCGTCCAACGTGGACTTTATCAAAGCAAAATACGAAAATGAAATTAAATGAACAAACGCATTTATGAGCACAAAAGAGACCTCACAAAAAACAACTTAGCTAATGCACTAGTCATACATAGAAATAAATTCAACCATAATTTTGATTTTAAAAATGCTACACTCATAAAAAAAGAAAATAACTCACTCAGAAGGAAAATTCTGGAGAGTGCCGCCATAGTAAACTACCCAAATATTAATCTACGCCCATGTTTTTTCCCTATTTCACCTTTCTTAACAAAATTAATGCTCTTACAAACAAATATACACAACAGATTCATAAAATCAAAAGAAAATGGTTGAATACATCAACACAGTTATAATGACAATATTCTCCACACGTGACAATTACTGACGTTATTTTTCAGTTAAAAATATGAAAATAGCGTTTCTCTACAGTCCAGTTGCTAGGTACATTCTGTTTTTGTTTTTATTAGTTACTTTGTTCATTTAATTTCATTTTCGTATTTTGCTTTGATAAAGTCCACATTGGACGAAACGCGTCAGCAATTACCAGTTTTCCTATTGTCATTTTTATTCATAAATATATATATATATATATATATATATATATATATATATATATATATATACACAGGGTGTTCCAAAAGTTTTGGGAACATTTTGACATTGAATATCTCAAACTATTAAGGATATGGCACATTGGTCGCATTGCACATATCAAATCTGTCATCTTCCAATTTCTCTTGCATTGTAATGCAAAAGTCAAGATGAGCTGGTTTATCAGTGTCCTGCAATTGTTGGGTTAACTGTATCTTTTAAGGTGTCATGTGCAGTTGTCTTTTTAAGACATGACAAACAGTTGTTGTAGGAAACTGAAGTTCCTTACTGGCTCTTCTGATCGATTTATGGGGGCTCTGCTCAAAGGCAGTTCGAACTCGCTCAACCGTATCAGCTGAAGTTGAGGGGTGACCCGTTCTCTTAGCTGGGCACAAGCACCCATCCTTCATGAATTTACCACGCCATCTCAATATGGACTTCCTTTCTGGTGCCTCTTTTCGGAATTTTGCATGAAATGCACATTGAACAAGTGTCCATGATTGGGTTTTTGAAAATTCAAGGATACAAATCGCCTTTTCTGGTTGTGTGAACGCCATTACTGGATCTGAAAAAATATGAAGAAATCATTAGCATTACAAAAAACTTAATGAATTTAGTTTTAAAATGGTACCAGTTTCATTTTGCTACCATTCATAGTTCAACAGATATGTGGACTTGAAATGTGCCCCAGACTTCTGGAACATCATATATATATATATATATATATATATATATATATAAGGCTAGAATGGGGTAACAAGCCTTGTATAGCAACCTTCCTAGAGATAGTCTTTTATAAAAACACTCGGTGTACTTGGACTACTGTGAATGTTTGAGTTGTAAGCGTTCTGAAAGCAAAGGAAGTTTTTGTCGCAGATTACTTCCACAACATAAAGAAAAATCACTGTAAGTCCAGACTCGAATATCGTGGGCAGAAAGAAATGCTGAAAACTCGATTCGCCGGTACTATCTCAAATCACAATGCGTGTAACCAGTCAGAAAAATAACTCGCTCTCTAACAAACGCCGTAGCCAAAAATGCCTGAATTTTCCTCTCGAATTGAGAACACCAATTGCTTTTATCGGCAGAACCTATTTTTTCATTTGTCGACAGCTGGGATAGGATGTTCCGTAATTTGCATATCAAAATACTTTTATAGCGACTCCTGCGACGGACTTGTTTTTTTGTTTTTTTTTTAATTCAATTATTCCATTTTCAGCATGTTATGCAGAATACGTGCCCTTCTGTTTGGTAAGTAATTTTGTTTTTTGCCACTTTTTCTGTCGTAGAATACACGCGACGCACTGTCGCTTGATTTGACGAGGTAAGTCGCCATTTTCTTCGCTATAGATGCACATTTTTCTTTAGAAGGATTTCCCTATCTAGGTCGCTAGACATTAATTTTACTGTTTCAGAAAATAAAAAAAAAACAAGATGTCAACTTAAACACATGTACCCCCTAAAAATAATGTTTATAGTAAGACTAAGCTCGACAATACACTAAAAAATTGAAAAAAAAAAGCTAGTATTGTACTCTACTATTTGTCTCTGCTGGTTTGAAAATAGCACTAAGTGCTTGTGAGTTTATCAGACAAAGATCAGGGACTGACATTTCAGGGTGTCTTGAAGATATATATATGCATCAACGGCAGGCAATGCTTTTTTAAGAGACATAGAAGTACATCCACAGCAGTGAAAGTTTTAAATAAAATCCATCAAAAGACTTGAGCAATATTTACTTGGGCACAGTGAATGACATATGTGAATATGTGACATATGACATATGTGACAGTGAATGAAAGTTTCTTCTGTTTTTTTGTTAAATTTCGGAAAGGAGATTACTGCATATACTCGTGTAGCATGTGATCTTGCATATTGTGCAACCCCCAAATTTTCAGTTATAAAAAATGATTTTATCATGTATCTTTTGTGTGATGCAAGTTCATTTTTTGAGAGATCAAATTACAATAGGCTAACCTCTTTATCCCATCTTCCAGGTAAATCTACTGCTGACGTGCTTACAGCCATAACTAAATTTGTATACCAAGCACTCAACAATAATGGAGAAGCTCAAGCCGTGGCTCTAGACATCTCTAAAGCATTTGATAGGGTCTGGCATGCTGGTCTTCTTCATAAGCTTCAGGGATACGGTATTACAGTATGATATTTGACTTAATACAATCATTCCAGTCAAACCGTGAAATGAAAGTTGTCCTAAATGGGTTCTTCTCTAACTCTTTTATCATGAATGCTGGTGTTCTCCAAGGCTCTCTCTTGGGCCCTACACTGTTTCTGATCTTCATCAATGACCTTCCCGATGTCATCAGTTACCAAGTTGGCATCTACGCGGACAACACTACTATTTACTCCTGCCTCAATAGTAAATCTGGTATCGTTGACAAAACTAACCTGGCTGCTGATCTCGAAAAGGACCTCTAGTCCGTGTTTGACTGGGACAGGAAATGGCTTGTAAACTTCAATGTCTCCAAAGCGAAACTGCTCTCTTTTACCCACCACAGAGAACCCTCCCTGCCTCCTATCAGAATCGCTGATTCCCAACTCCCCAAGAGCGACTTGTTACACCTGCTTGGTCTCATGCTGTCCACTGATATGAGGTGGAATAAATACATTGAATCGATAGTTTCATCTACCGCAAGGAAAGTTGGTTCTCTGTGTTGGGCCAGGAAGTTTTTCTTGTCCGAGTCCTAAGTTCAAATCTATAGATCAACCATCCGTTCTTGCACGGAATATTGCTGTCTGGTCTGGTGTTCCCGCTGTACGTCTCGCGGTCCTTAACAAAATCCAGAGACAAATATGCAAGATGATAGGTCCTGATTTGGCATCTAGTCCACAATCACTATCCCACAGATGTGCTGTGGCCTCCCTCTGTCTCTTATACAAGTATTTTCATGGCAACTGTTCTGACGAGCTACTTTTGCTGGTTCCCAGACTACATGAATTTAAACAAGCTACCAGGCTGTCATCTTGGTCCTACCTTTTCACTGTCAAAACGGTTAAATATAACCGTCTCTTCTTTTCAAACATCTTCTCCCGCGCTTCCCGTCTGTGGAACTCCCTTCCCCTTACTTGCTCCCCCGATGACTATAATCTTCAAATATTCAAGTGTAATGTCAATCGACATCTGACAGCCTGAACTTGTTTCTCATCCTTCTCTGTATCCGGTCCTCAAAGAGGCCTCTTTACTTTTGTTCTCATTCCTCTGTAACCCCTTGCTTGTGGTGAATTGCTTAAAAAAACGTTAAAAAAAGTAAAAGAGAATGATAAAAGTATCGTTAGTAATGCTACTATAATCATTGTGTAAATGTGTACAGCTATATAAACAACCGAACGAGAAACAGCTAAACATCTTATAAACATTGAAAAGATGTATATTTACTATGTTTGTATTTTATAATACGATATTAATATGTAAATATTACATGCATTATTATTGGATACTGTTAAGTAAAACATCAGTTTTATCAAAATCATGTTTATTTTAAATACAGCTGTACTTTTTGACTACATTAAATGGATATGTAGTTTGGTCAACAGTGTAGCCAGGGCCAGCAGTACATATGCTAATTTTATCTCTCATGTATGATGTGACCCTCTTAAAATTAGCTTCAAAATTAAATCTTCAAAAGTCGCATGATACACGAGTATAGACAGTAAATGATAAAAAATATTTTTGGTTTGAAATTTGGTTTCTCTTTTTCACAGGGTGTCTGTTTGGATGCCTCTACATTAAAGGTGGATACTCTTGAAATTGATCTCTTCAGGTAAGCACACCTGACTTTTTGGCTCTTCATTATGAAAACCAACAAAAATCTGTTTTTATTTTTAGAATTGTTTATTATCCAAAATCAAAATATCTCTTTTTCAATGAACGGCTTTCAATTTAATAAGTTTTCTACATGTCAGATTTTAAGTAACATTTGTGACTCAACAAATTAGATTTTGTCTTTAGAAGAAGAAAATCATGAATTTTGAAATTAGTTGATGAGCCTCTTTTTGTAAAGTTAATGCTAGAAAGAACAAAGATCTCATTATTAAATGTGGCTAAATTTTATCCCCTTTTTGACAAATCTCTTGAGACATTTGATGGGGTTTGGCATATTGATTTTCATCACAAGTTGAAATGTTATGGCATTTGTGGATAAATTTTTGAACTGATTTGCTCTTTCTTATCAAATTGCAAAATGAAAGTTATCTTGAATGGCCATTCTTCTATATCTTTTTGCATTAATGCAGCAGTCTCCCCTAGGGCATTGTCCTTGGACCTGCACATTTCCTAATTTTCATCAGTGATCTTCCTGAAGTCATCAGTTCCCAACTTGGTATCTATGATAATCATAAAGCTATTTACTCCTGATCAGTTCAATAAAATCAAATTGGCAGCTGATCTCAAAAATAACCTACAACCTGCTCTTAACTGAAGCAATTAATTTCAAAGCCTGCAAAATGAAACTGTTCTCTTTTAATCATATGAGAGACTCCTGTCTGCCTTCCATCAGTATGGCTGATGCTAACCTCCTGGAGAGTGACTCCATGTACTTTCTCAGACTAATGTTTTCTGCTGACATGAAGTGGAAAGATTATATTGAATCAAATGCTATGTCTGCTGCTAGCAAAGTTGATTCACTATGTCATGCTAGACAATTTTTCTCAGCAGAATCTACCTTGCATATTTATAAGTCTATCATTTGTCCAGGCTTTGACTATTGATGCCACATCTAGTCTGGCACTCCTGCTGTATATTTAGAGATTCTTCATAAAATCTAAAGAAGAATCTGCATTGTTATTGGTCCTGACCTGGCATCTTGGCTTCAGTCACCACTATGACTTTTCTATAAATACTTTCATGGTAATTTTTCTGATGAACTTTCCTTTATGGTACCTAGCCTTTATGAATTTAAGTGCAGTACTAGATTGGTGGTTAGGTCTCATCATTTTACAGTTGAGATGGCAAAGATGTAACCATAAGTTCTGCCCTAAACAGTTTCTTCTATCGCACTTCTCGCTGGTGGAACTCTCTGTTGGCTTCTTATTTCCCAAATGCAATGCCAATCATTATCTACTGTCTTCTTAATTCCTGTTTTTTTTTGTTTTTTATTGTTCTCACTTTTTAATAGTGTTTTTTTTTTCTCATATTCTCTAACACTCAGTAACCATTTGTCTTAGTGGCTTTATTGCTTTGCTGGAGGTGAAATGATTAAAAAAAATGCAACTAAATATGACAAACAAAACCAAGATTAATTTTTTTCTTTTCAGGATTGCTTCACAAAACAGAATGTTAAATTCTAAAAACTTTTGAATTTCCAATTTCAAATCTACAGAAATTACTGGTTCTTCATTCTGCTTTGTAGAAAAAAATTTATAAGGGGTGAGACTATAATGGGGGGATTGTGGGGGTTGCAATGGCCTGTGAGACAAATTCATTACAGACCATTGCTCTATGGTAGAGAACCTACTAAAATATCCATCTATATTTAGCCTTATTTGGTCCAGAGCTTTAATAACAATACTATGAGAATTAAACTTGCTAACAATGGCTTGCAAGAGAAGCTTTCATCTTATTGCTCTATAGTAGGCGCCCAAATGTAAAGAGTAAATATTAAAAAAAGAAAAACAAAAATTAAAAAAGGAAAACCATCTTGATTTTTTTTTATTTTTATTTCTTTGTTTATTTTATTAATTTAAATGTTGAGGTGGAGAAGTTTCCCTTGAAACGGAAAGAAAACTTTGGCTACAGAACAACTTATGGTAATCTTTCTTATTTACATGAGTGTTTTGTCCAACTAAAAAACAAAATGATTACACAAACTTCTTTATGAAGTATGCAAAAAAAAAAAAATTTAGAAATTCTTCATTTTATCAAAACAAACTAAAGATTTTATTTTTTTATTCCTACAGAAAATCCAAAATAATTGCAGCTAAAGAACCGCCACTTTGGTTGTTGCTTTATAGAATTCAGGTAACATTTGTTGTCCATCTTTTATTCAAAGCGCTGTGCCTTTCTTTGAAGTACAAAAGTTTAATGTGAAAAAATTCTAGACTTTCATGTCCAGTGTGCTACAAAACTTTAAAATCAAGTGAAAATTTCCAATTAATTTATTGTTTTATTCATTTAATATATCAAACTGGATCATAAATTATACACAATCGTTATCTATCCTCCCTATCCCCATAATTGTCACATCCTACTTCTACTGATTCTAACTATTTTTTTATAGTTATATATTTTATATTTTTATCCCTACTGATGTTAACCTCTGGGAGAGTGACTTCTTGCTACTTTTTAGGCTAATGTTTTCCACTGATTTGAAGTGGAAAGATTGTATTGAATCAATTAAGTTTGATACTAGTGAAGTTGGTTCATTGTGTCATACGAGACAATTTTTTGCTTGCTAGAATCTATCTTACACATTTATAAGTCTACTATTTGTCCTTGCTGTGAATATTGCTACCAAATCTGGTTGAGTGCTTCTGCTACATATTTAAAAAGTCTTGATAAAATTCAAAAAAGAATCTGCAATGTTATTGGTCCTGACCAGGCATCTCAGCTCAGTAACTTTCCCATTGCCATAACGTGACTTTTCTATAAATATTTTCATGGTAATTGTTCTGAACTTTCCTCTTTGTTACCTAGGCTTTATGAATTTAAGAAGTGCTAGATTTGCAGATAGGTCTCATTATTTTACAGTTGAATGTAAGTTCTATCCTAACAGTTTCTTCTATCACACTTCTCACTTGTGGAACTCTTTTCTGACTTCTTGCTTTCTAATCAATTTTGATCTTCAAAAATTTAAATGCAATGTCTTTTATCTTTTTAATTATTGTTTTTTTATTGTCCTCTCTCCGTAATAGAGAATATGAAAAAAAAAAACTATCACTCAATAACCCCTTGCATCTTAGTGACTTTATTGGCTTGCTTGGAGAGAAATGATTAAAAAGCAAAAAAAAGAAATAGCAGGAAAGACTAGCCTCTCTAGCCTTGGTTGGCAAGTAGTCTAAGAGAAGTACAACTTTGAATCAAAGTGCTGCAATAGCATTGGAGCTAGCACAATGGTCAGCTTGCTTAGTCTGCGAGGTGGAGACATTTAAGGACTAAAACAATAAAAATGCTGTGATCATCAGTGGTGGATATCTTTTTTTGATTTTCTCTTGCAATAGGAAACTAAATTCAGATCAAGTCGTTTTTTTGTTTCTACTAATGTTCACCCAATATAAAGCCCAAAGGGCCATTCAAGGTAGAGCGTTACTGTGTGGAGTTGTATTAGCATAAGGGCTAGATGACAGGAAAGGTAAATTCAAGAGGTCAAGATTTAATTAGCAAATAAAATTTCAAAGTTCAGGTGGAGATGTCAGGAGTATAGAGTTGAAGTAGACTCTAGAAGGGACTGGAAACTTAAACACGAAACAAAAGATGGCCCTCAACTCCTGTTTAAAAGACCAGGGAGGAGTGTGAACTGGCTGTTAGGCAAACCTATAAGTATGTATCTTTATCAAGAATTTCCATTTCTCTGAGTATCTTTGTGTCCAAAAGTATACAAGACACTCCAGAGTCTTACATTTATCTCACTTGAAGAAAAGATGCTCACTGCCCTTGATGACATCAAAGAGACATTGCACTGTGTATCCTGAAAATCTGTAGGTTCGACTATTGGTTTTCTAGGAATTTGTATCATTCCTCACTTTATTTTCAGTTTTTGTGCTTATTTATAAAATCGCTTTTTTTTTTGTTGTTATTAAATCTAATTCTTTTCAACAGGATCCAATGAATTTTGGGGCTATTTTACGAAGCTGCTACTATCTCGGTGTCGACAGAGTAATATTCTCTCAAGAGAACAGGTACTGTGAAACCATATTAACTGCCTTGTTGGGATAAATTGAGTAAAGGATTCAGTTCAAAATTCTGAAAATCTCTTAAAATACGTCTCTGAAGATGGTCAGACGCTACAATGACTAAAATATTGTGAGTATAACAACCAAGATAAGGATAATAGTCTGAATATATACAGGCTTAATAATATCCATAGTAACCCCTCAAAATCTTTCAAATTAAATTTTCATATTTTTTGTCAAGAAAAATGTTTTTATTTTAATGCAAATAAAAACTTCCTCTTCAGTTTCTTTTGGTTTTTCTGAAATTTTGTAATTTTGATACAATCATTTTGACTAGTGTCCTTGTCTTTGTTGTTCTGATCACCAGATTTCAGATGACTGAGATCCAATAATCTTTGGTGAGAATCCATTGTTACCATATCTATGGGAAGTCTTAACAACTGCTTTTTCTTTAATAACTAATTTTATCATTTTGCTGAGTCCTGGTTTCCGTATGACACTCTTCTTTCTGTTTGATCTCCTTCAACTTAACATATGTACTGTCTCATTTATTTTGTACATTTCTTTATCTTTTTAATTCATAAAAAGCATTCCTTTTCCTTCCAAATGAATAAAACTCGAAAATTGGCAGTGAAAGACGGATTAAATATTTACAGGATGATTTTGCCACCAAACAGGAAATTCTCACTTGAATAAATTATTTCTTGAAAAACCTCTTTTTTATCTGCCAGAAAAAATAGTTATTTAAAAATGACAAAATATCTAATTAAAATATGCAGCAGAGACTGTCTTTTTGATATTACCAATCTCTGCTTAGTCTGGCAACGGGCCAATAATCTGGAGCACCCAATAAGAAACTTATTACCGGTTGAGTATCCTTTATTTAAAATTCTCAAATCCAAAAACCTTCAAAGCCTGAAAGTTTTTCAGAAGCTGACATGATTTGCCATAAATGGAAAATTTCATAAAGCAACATGGCTACCTATAGCATGATTATTGCATTGAAACTTAAAAAATAAAATGCTGATTTCTTTTTCAGGTTTCATTACATTTAACTGTAATCAGAATCCAAGTTTTGTTTTTTTACAAATACTGTCAGTCAGTTATGTGCCATGCGTGATACACGCATAGGCGATCATGTATCTTTCGATACATGACTGACGAGCACTATTTACATTGTTTGGACTACTGTCCTCATCTTTGTTACCATATTTATCACAATGTTGTGATAAATATGGCAACAAAGATGAAGATGATAGTCTGAACAATGTAAATAGTGTACATAATACCTCATCTCAGAAATATAGACAGATAATGACTGACAAGGCAGATTTTTTCCCACAGTAGGTTGCCATTTCTTTCTGCGGTAGACCAGTTGCCATCCAAGTCTATAGAACCCAGTCTCTCCTGCTATTTACCCATAGTTGGGGGGGAGAAGAGGATTCATACTTTTCCCAATTAGCACGTAAGTGAATGTAATGGATTCGACTGGAATTCAAACTCTGCTCCCTGATTCTTCAATCTGAGCCACTATCCTTACTCCACCATGCCTCCCCAAAATATGACTGGTGGGAGAGACTGGCAGCTTACCGAATTTTCCTTCTTGCCCATACAGTGATGTCATTGATGATGTACCCTCTCCCACACCTGATGTAGAAGTAGTGTTTGCAGTTGCATTTAGACTTAATACAATCATTTCTGTCTAACCGCGAATTGAAGGTCGTTCTCAACGGATTCTCCTCTAGCTCCTATCCCATGAATGCAGGTGTTCCCCAAGGCTCCATACTAGGCCCCACTCTGTTCCTTATCTTCATTAACGATTTTCCGGACCCTATTGATTCCCAAGTAGGCATCTATGTGGACAACACTACAATTTACTCCTGCCTCAAAAACAAATCTAGTGTTGCTGACAAAACTAACCTGGCCATTCGTCTCGAAAAGGACCTCCAATCGGTTGTGAACTGGGGAAGGAATTGGCTGCAAAACTGCTCTCTATTAATCACCACAGAGATCCTTCCCTGCCCCCCATTAGAATGTCTGACGCTCAACTTCTCGAGAGCACCTCTCTGCAGTTGCTCAGTCTCACGTTGACTGCTGACCTGAGATGGAACAAATACATTGAGTCAATTGCTTCGTCCACTGCAAGGAAAGTTGGCTCCTTGTGCCATGCCAGGAAATTTTTCTCCCCAGAATCGATCCTTCAAATCTACAAATCAACAATTCGCCCTTGCATGGAGTATTGCTGCCATATATGGTCTGGAGCCCCTACTGTTTGCCTCAGAAATAGAAAAAAGAAACAGTTTCCTATTATTTTTCCTTTTCTATTGATTTCTTGTGATAATTATTGAAAAAAATGAGATATGTTTTGTCATGTTTATTTTAGCAGATTGAGTTTGAATTGTGAAAATTTAATTTCCTAACTTTTCTTCTTCCTCAAAAAAAAAAAATAGTAAGGTTAACAGCTACATTTATATGCTTGTAAAATCTAATAAACATTGGTCCTGGAAAATTTAAAGAATGTTTGCTGCACTGACAAATTTAGGGGATATTTGAAAGGAAGAGATTTCCTAAAGAGGAAAACTCAAATTAATTAACTTATTAAATAAGAAATAGGAAATCCCATGATTTTTCTCTCTGAAAAGGGGTTTGATGTACTTATGATATTTTCTTTTTTTTAAGTGTGGCAGGTAATTTGAAAAGGATTTTTTTTTTGTGATGAATTTATAGAATTACTAAAACTGGGCAGCAAATAATTCTTTCTCCTTAAGTTTCTCAGCCTTCACTCGACTCCTTAAGCCACAAGTGTCTGTGTTTATTACAACAGAGGCTGCAATTAAGCCTTCATTACGAGACCCCCCCCCCAGTGAACAAAGGTGTAAGCATTTTTGTGTGCGGACACAATTGATTCATGTCTGGACAATGTTTTCTAATCTTAATTTTGGTTGATTCCAGTGCACCCCTCAATCCCGTGGTGAGTAAAAGTAGTTCCGGTGCCATGGAAATTGTTCCAATGTCTGCAACTCAAAGAGAACAGTCATTGGTTTACATGATCAAGGTAAGAAATCTAGATGAGGAATTCAAATACGAACGAAATATGTGAACATTATTTTTTGTTTGAGACACAAAATGGGGAAATAAAAGAGGCAAGGGTTACTTCTTCATCACCGAACAGACCCTGACTGTTCTGTGATGATGAACACGTGTACTCTCAACTGAATGTCTACCTGGACTTGAGTTCATCACATACCTGAAATAAAAAAATCTTCTATACAATTGATCACTAAGGAGACTGGAAAAATGGTCGATTCCTTTGTATCTGATTCCTTACAGGAATCATATCAGACCCAAAATGGTGTGTTGCTGCCTTATTGAGGCTGGAACTGATCAATCCTCACTTTCCAACCTTCAAAAGAGTTCAGAAGTGATTACACGGCCTTGTGGGTGATGAACTGTGTTCCACCCTACAACCCCTTTTCACACAGACAAAATGTCACAAGTTTCTTACTATTTGGTCCCTATTTTTTATGTCAGATGTTCAAAAAAAGTTACACCAGACCTTTCACTGGTCGAAACATTATGAATATGATAATAAAGATGAGGACAATAGTTCAAATATAAATTTCTTAAATAAAGAATGAGTTGCAAAAAAAAAAAAAATAAATAAATTTTAGTTTATCAATATTTGATCGTTTTTCTCTTTATAGGATTCACTTGTATTGTCCATTGCACCTAAACTGTGTTTGTTACTACAACAATTTATAGAAATAAATGATGGAATGGAGGCGCAATGTGGCAATCAACATGTTAAAAATACTGCAGAAATATTGAAATATCCCCTGCTCCCCACAAAAGAGTTAAATTAAATTCTTTTATGAGATCCTTTCATCATTTTTGCTTCTAAAATGTCTTACCATTGTGCATGTCTGTCATTACAGAAACAAAAACTTAAAAGTAAGGTTTGTGCAACTTTTGAGATCTGATGCTTTGTTCTCCATTCTTTCAGAATTGTCAAAAATGACTGACATTTTAGTATTTTTAATTACAGACTGAAAAGAAGAATGGTTGGAAAGTGATTGGAAGCGTTGGACGACAGGATATCGATCCCTTGAATCTTTCTTCAGTGATTCCCATCGACCAATTTGTTCTCAGTGACCCCACAGTCCTGATGATTGGTCAGTAAAATCATTGTTTTTTTTTAAATATAGAAGAAAACTAAAAACAGATTTTGCTTTCAGATATAGATTAAAAGTAAAATTCTTTAAAATAATTTGAATAACATTTTTAGACTATTATCCTTAAAGCCATCTCCACAAGAATTTTCTGAACAGCTTTTATTTTCTGTAAACATATATGATAAAAAAAAAATCCATAGAATGCAAAATTTAAAAAAAAAATCATTTCACCCCAAGCAAGGCAGGAGTGCCATTAGTATGCAGAGAATAAAAGTACGGGAAAAGACTGGGACTGGGTAAAGGATAAAAGATGAATGGGGTTCAAGACAACAGAAAATGGCAATTGACATTGCATTTAAATTTTTGAAGTTTGTAGTTATCAGGTATCAAGTAAACGGAAGGGAGATCCAGTGTTAAGAAGTGCGAGAAAAAGACTGTTGGAGTAGAAGTGGCGGTTGCATTTAGCTATTTCAATAGTCATCTGGCTCCCACCCTTTACTATCTAGTAGCACTCTTAAATTCACGTGGTCAGGTTACCAGGGAAAAAAAAAAAGCTTGTCAGAACAATTACCATGAAAATATTTGTAGAAAAGACAGAGGGAAGCCAAGCCACATCACGTTAGTGACTGAAGTTGAGATGCCTAATCAGGATTGGATTACATTACAGATCCTTCTTTGTATTTCTTCAAAAACCTTGAGACGAATAGCAGGAGCACCAAACCAGATATGATATCAATATTCAATGCACAGACAAATAGATTTGTAAAAGTGCAAGATGGATTCTGAAAAAAAAAAAAAAATTTCTGGCACAACATCTTGGGAATGAATGGAAAATGTACTGGTTAAAGTAATCATAAAGAAGTCATTACATTGATGAAATTTATCCAAACAATTTATAAAATTCATTTAACTTTTAATTACCAAGATTAAACTTTCCTTCATGAATTTGGGTTTTTAAATAGACTTCTTTGCTTTGGTCAAAGAGAATGTTTCTAATCATTTTATCAAATGCTAATTATACAAAAAGACCTGCAATATGAGGATAAGCAAAAAAAAAAAAAAATTATTAATCACTTTCTTTGAGAGGTAAAACTTCAATATAGCCTGAAGAAGTGGAGAATTGTTGAAAAATGAAACACAAAAAGGTGGCATAAATCCTCTTAAGAGACTGGCTTTTCAATTGACTTTTATCAAAGAGGACTTGGGATAAATCGAGGATTAAACAATAAAAAGGATTTACCAATAAAAATGCAGTAAAACTTAAAAGTAATCCTGGTCGTCTCATACACACAAAAAAAAAAAAAAAAAGAGAAAGGACATTTTTTTTTTTTTAAGGGTAACAGATAAGGATTAACTTTAGAACATTTCTACCTTGCTCTTTTTGGATAATTTGGTTTTATTGTTCAGTATTTTAAATTTATCAATAATCCTCATTGAGAGAAAAGCAAATGAATTTCTTAAACCTTTTGTTGTAGAAAATGAATATTTTTTGAAATTTTATTACTGTTAACTGCAGATTTACCTGACGGCTTTGAAAAGAGACCTTTCCTTATGTTACAAGCGGATAATTAACGTCATAAGAATGACAGTGAAAGGATTAAAAAGAATTTAAACCACTTTTTCTCCCCTCCCCCAGTAATTTTCTAAATCTTAAATTGTTGATCTTGCTTTATCCTAAAAGAAAAAAAAACAAAAGGCAAATAACTCTTTATCAAGTGACATGTTACACTTGACTGATTAAAATCTGAAATCTTTTTTTTAAAAAAACAAAAAAACAAAGTACCTACTGTTTGTTTTTCCTATAGGTAATGAAGGCAGTGGACTTACAGACAGAATGTTGCGATTATGTGATGAATTTGTGACCATCAACCCCAGAAATGATGACCATTGTTCACTTGTAGATTCTCTCAATGTTTCAGTTGCAACAGGTCAGTAAATTACTTTCTCTCAAATTGTGCTCATTTATATCACCATGTAATATGCTTATCAACAATGTGGAACTTAAAAGAAACTGATAGACTTCAGAAAATGCTCTTTAAAAGTGTAACTGGGAGGTGCTGAGAGGATAAGAGCCCCAGTGTCAAGGTGAACACAATATTTTAAACTTGTTTACATTAAATCACAAATTCTTTTAAAAGAGAAGCTTCAGATATTTGGTGCTTGATAAAACCAGCTAGCATCAATGGATGTCTACTACATTAATATACTTGTAAAATCTAATCTACAATACCTATAAAATGACAATTTTTTAGCTTTAATGTTTTGGACAATGATCTTTTGTGGTTCATAATTTTAAGAAACGTCTTATACGTTAAAATAAAAAAATTGGTTCATTTCTTGGGAAAATTGCTAGTCTCAATCTCACTGTTCACCAGACTTGGTTTCATGTTTTCAAACTTCTTTTGTAGGTATTCTTTTACATTCGATGAAGAAGTCAAGAAACCCTTGTTGAAACGTGTTTTGCGTAGCTGGAAAAATCAAAAATCTGTTTGAATACAAGATTGGAAAACACAAAAATAGAAGTTTCATATGCAGGAATCAAACTTGGAGGTAGGACCCCTCACCACAAAAAAAAAAAAAAAAACAAAAAAAACTGTTCAGCTATCAAATGATGATACTTTGCTTCAGATTTGCATCCAACCCAAGTCGACATCTGCTCTTGTGAAATAAAAGAACTGAAATGAACACTCAAAAGATTTTATATAAAAATTTATTTTTGATATTTACAGTGTGTTTAAATTAAAAGATTGTTTTTGTCACATTTCCTCAACAGAACCTGTGAATTGTTTGTCAAATTCTTCATTTGAGATCTGCAAAGAAAAGAAAGAAATGATTTTTACACGTAACTACAATTGCCAAATTGGAGCTAATTTTGAAAGCCAAACTTGCTTTGTATCTCTTTGGGACAGCAATAAGAAGAAAAATGTTGCAGTTTTGATTTTTCTAAGTAACCCAATCTGGAAACACTGATTTACAAAAGTCTCTGATGATGTTACAATACATACAAACCAACCATAACTGGTTTGGGCCAAGGTTTCTCCTTGAACAATCTTTCCAAAAATTGTTTATACTTCTTCCTCATTAAGCTATCGATGAGCTGTACTTCTTGCCAAAAATAGCAAAGGTCTGTGAAATATTTTTTAATTAGGAACTTTAGAATAAGAAAAGTATAAAAAATTAATTCTTTTCTGTAATTTATTTGAACTGGTATCTGCATCTTTGTTTTTTTATATTTTAGACAAATATTCTCATGCTGCCTTCTGGTGAGTGCTGCTCTTAATGTATAAAATGCCACCCAGTACTCCTTCCAGACTGCCAAAAAATAAAGGATATATGGTTTAAAAAAAAAAAAAAAAAATGGACATTTTAAGAGTGCATATATAACACTCATAACAAAACTGGTTAGCTTCTTTGAATTTTTTTAATTCACCATTTTATGATGGATAATTTTTTTTTATTATTATCCTTGCCCCTCCTCACTTTATATATATATTTTGTTTAAAATGTCCGTTTTAAAGCTATAATAAAATTTTGTATCCCCTATAGATTATATATACACACACAAATGGGGCCTTCTCTCAGCTTTTCACCAACCAGAAACCCTGGCACTACACTCTGGGAAGGGATTGTTTGCAAACCCCTAAGGAAAGGTGAAAATCAATGTCAGAGTGAACGTATGAACAATGTGCACATGGTTAACGGCGACTCGGCATTACCTCAATCTCGACTGCAACCTAATATATGCCAGCAATCGGAATTTTTTAATGTCCAGTTTGTTGTCACTTTTTCCAAAAGTTTTTCATTTATCTATTATTTTCTCTCTTGGTCAAGTGGGTGGCCGGTTTTGAATACCCTCATTTCACAGACTTTACTGCTGGTCATAAAACACTTAAATCTATAAGAGTGTTTTAATAGTGTAACATTAATGTCCAAATCAATATATTTGAAAAAAAAAAAAACAAACAATGAGGAGGATATTAGTCCAAACAGTGGAATGATGAAAATATTTACTTATTAAATTGAATCTTGTGTAAAACTGATTCCTGTTTTAAGGTTCAGGTTGTGGAAATTGTTTCCTTCTCCCCACTTACAAAATTGGCACAACACAGTCTTCCAACTACATGCCAGATTAATGTGTGATGACAACAGAATATAAGAAAATAGATTTGACTAATTTAAAAAATTATCAAAGAGAAAAATCACAAGAAAATTATTCTCACTTTTTGGGAACTGATTAATTTTGAGCTCTAATGCAGGAGAAAGTTTTTCAAATTCAAGGATTCTGGCAGCCCAAATTGAATAAACCAAAAAGTATACGTGTCTCTTTCAAATTTTAGCATACCTTTCCTTTTTTCTGTTTCTTCAACAATCGATAATCATCATCCAACTTCTTCAAGTCTGCCAAATCTTCAGCGCTCATCTCATCAATTTTTCTCTTCTGGCCAAGTTTCTTATTTTCTTTTCGTTTTTTTTTACTTTCTTTCTTGTTTTTATTCTTTGACCAAGCAACCACCTGCAAAAAGGCATGGTTAGAATAATTGTTAATAATTTCAGTTGCTGGAGAGATTTTATAAATCTGTTAAAATGTCTTTTGGATAGAAATGAGAGTAACAGCTCAATATTATTGGGGAATTGAACTGCTAGGGTGGATAGAGTTCAGCTTGCAACTTCCTTGTCAATACAACATACAGTAGAAAAAGTTGAATCAGGCTGTTTTTGATGGATTTCTTTTGTCTAAAATAGGTTTTGATTTTAAAGCACATAAAAATATGTCATCTTTCAAATGAATTTGGAAGGAACACCCCCCCCCCAAAAAAAAACTGCCAAATGAATTGGATCAAAACGGTCAAGATTTCTCCACCTGCTACATTTTCTGAATTTCTAAAAAATCATTGACAGGAAATGATTGCTGCATAAGAAAAAATGATTTGATTCACTGTTTAAAACATTTTCAAGTAGAAAGAATATGAATAAGTGTGTAGCTGAATTGTGATCTGAAACTTTCACTGTATAATTTTTGATTTATGGAGAAACATTGAATTAAGTGCATTGACATAGGAGAGGATTATGTTGTGTGTAAAATAAATTCTTTTTTGTTTTATCATTAGGCTGTGGACTTATTGATGTATCTATACAGTGTAACCCGGATATAAGAGAGATTTTCTCTGGTCCCAAATTAGAGCCATACTTACCTAAACAAAATAGACCAAACCCGGATATAAGAGACTTCTTCTCCAGTCCCGACAACTCTCTTATATCAGGGTTACACTGTATATGTTATGCATGACAATAATATCATCATCTTGGTTTAACAGAAACTCATTTTGCATTCATGCAAAAAGTCAAAAAAAAAAAAAAATCAGCATCAATGGTTTCCAGCAAAGAGACATTGATTATTTATTCTTAATTTGAACAGAACGAGAGATAAAAAATAAAATTCCAGTAAGATTTTATAAAACTTTTGCTCCATCTACAAAACA
Source organism: Acanthosepion lycidas (assembly GCA_963932145.1). Classification (NCBI taxonomy): domain Eukaryota; kingdom Metazoa; phylum Mollusca; class Cephalopoda; order Sepiida; family Sepiidae; genus Acanthosepion; species Acanthosepion lycidas. The sequence goes on from OZ010601.1 coordinate 1,286,347, forward strand.
CAAAATTTCCTTTTTTGAGTAATTAGAATTCTAAAAAAATGTCATGAAAATTTGGTTCTTTACTTGCAGTTCCCTGACTTCCAAATAAATTAAGAATTTTCAACAAAAAAAAAAAAAATTAAAAAAAAATCTTATTTTGATTACTGATACAGTTTTTTGTGTATATTATGTAACTAGTGAGCCAGTTCGAATGACACGACTCACTTTATAGTCTACCAATAGAAGGTTAACCAATAAAGGCGGCCATTTTGGTTTCCTACCTGAATGACCAGTGCCAACTTGTCAGACGAAGATGACAGAAGGAAGTACTACGCTCTGCTACTTTGCTGCAATATCCACTGCGAACCTGAACTACGCTTTCCTACTGTCTCCGAAATATTCACTGCTAACCTCTGGATTCTATACTCGAAGACGACCGTCATAAAATGTCTAACAATTACAACTCAAACTTTGCACTGAATTTGTATAACAAACATTCATATTTATGTCCAAGTTTTAAAGTTTGTGTAGAGATCCATCAAATACATTAAATTTAAAATTAGAAATAATTCTATAAATGCAAATCAATTCACATTTTTTTATTAAAAAAAAAAAAAAAAAAAAAAAGTTATTTTTTCAAACTTAGATTTTGAAAAGTATATAAATAAAAAAAAAAAAAAAAATTCTAAAAGTAAATGAAAATCAATTTCTTTTGTAATTTTAATAAATTGTTTTTCGTGCAGAATTTTATTTCCAATTTTATTTAATCAAATTGATTGGCAGATTTTTGGACGATGGGGTGACTAATAATTTGAAAATTTTTTTTACCTTTGGTTTGTATTTTTTCTTTTCATCTACAATTCCATCAAAAATTTTCTGTTGCCTCAACTTTTCTCTTGATTTTTCTCTGAAAAATAATTGTATTTATTTTTTTATTAAATTTGTGCTAGAAAAACCTGTGTAATAATGTTTTCAGTGGAAAAGCAATTTTTTTCTTCTAATTTCAACAAATTGATAAGCTATTAATAAAATACCATTGATATATTTATGATGAGTAATGGATGCAGTCCTCTTCATGGTTCACACCAGCATGCTTGGCCACCATAGCACACAGGAGCCACTATTTCCAGCTATACCAGTATGACAGCTCTCATCATAACAGGTGCCTATTTGCTACAGCTCATAACAAATGTGAGTCCTCAAAGGAGCTAAGTCCTGTCTGTTGAGAGAATGAGGCCCCGCATAACCTCTAAAAACTTTGGCTCTTGTGACTACTGGTGTCTCTGTAATAGTGTACTAAATAAGTGCAAGGTCTCTATTCCTCCCTTCTTAAACTGTATAATAAATGTCTCACTGTCTCCTGCTTTCATGCTTGCTGGAAGTTATTGTCTGTTGTTCCAGTTTTAAGAACTCTGGTGACCCATCCAACTATCGGCCTGTTAGCCTTCTGCTTGGGAAACTCTTAGAGGCCCTAATCAATACTGAATTGGTTCGTCATCTCTCATCACAGGGCCTTTTCTCAGACAAGCAAGATGGCTTTCGTTTCTCCAGATCAACTGTTAAATACTAATAATAAGATATACTAATGATAAGAGTCTATCATGTTCTAGGTAAAAATGGTGAAGCCCAGGCTGTAGCATTGGACATCTCTAAAGCCTTTGACAGAATCTGGCATTTAGGTCATTTCCACAAGCTGAAAAGTTATGGTATCTCTGGGCACATTTTTGAGCTGATTCAGTAGTTCTTATCAAATTGTGAAATGAAAGTTACTCTGAACAGCCACTCCTCTACATCTTTTCATACTAACGTCAGGGTTGTGTACTTAGTCTTACGTTGTTCTTAATCTTCACTAATGATCTTCTCGCTGACATCAGCTCTCAACTTGGCATCTACGATGATGACACAACCATTTACTCCTGCCTCGATACTAAAGCTGATCAAGTCTGACAAGATCAAAATGGCAGCCGATGTATAAAGCAACCTCAAGACCATCATTAACTGGGGCAAAAGATGGCTTTGTCAATTTTAACACTTCCAAAACTAAACTTCTCTTTATTAATCATCTAAGAGACTCCTCTGTGCCTTCCATCAGCATGGCTGATGCTAACCTCCAGAAAAGTAACTCGTTGCACCTCCTAAGGCTAATGTCAGCTGACATGAAGAGGAAAGACTATATTGGATCCATTGCTAGGTCAGCTGCCAAGAATGTTGGTTCACTGTGTCAGGCAAGACAATTTTTCTCCCCAGAATCTATCTTGCATATCTATAAGTCTACCATTCGTCCATGCTTAGAAAAATCCAAAGAAGAATCTGCAATATTATTGGTCCCTATCTGGTGGCTCAGCTTCAGTCACTTTCCTGGCACCCTAAGTTTGCTACTCTGTGTCTTTTTTTATAAATAGTTTCATGATAATTGTTCAGATGAGCTCTTCACTATGGTACCTAGACTGTATGAATTTAAGCACAGTATTAGACTGGTAGCAAGATCTTATCAATTTACAGTGGAGCTGGCTAGATGTAGCCATAACTTCTATGCTAACAGTTTCTTTTCTCACTTGTGGAAGTCCCTCCTGGCTTCATGCTTTCCAGCCAACTTTAATCTGCAAAAATTTAAATGCAATGTCAATCACTATCTACTGACCACTTGATTACTCTCTTCTCTTCATTACTAATGATTCCTTCACATCCTGTAACCCCTTCCACACTAGTGGCTGCACTGCCTTGTGATACTGATTTAAAAAAAAAAAATGTCAACAATCTCCTGTTCTTCTATCGTACAAGGATGATAACAAAACGGTTAATCACTTTGTTCAGCGAGAACTCTGTAAAGATTTCAAAGATGCAAAAAATATGAATGCAATAATACAAACTTACCTGTAAGGAATGTTATTGACGTCTATATCTACAGGTGTGAAGTTGGTGATTTGTTTCTTTTTCAACTCGGGCATGTGAGGAATTTTCAAAAGACCAAAACCTGTTGCTAAGCAACCAAAGTCCAACTCTAAGACAAAAGATAAACAAATCAAAATCTGAGAAACAAGTGAAAAAAAGTCAAATTCATTGATTTTTGTTTTTCTTCAAAACTTGACAAATCAAGCAAATTGAATTCAACCGTCAGATATAAAATAGAAGAACCACCTTAGCAGCCAGATTAGTGAGCTACAATCATTCATTAGTGTTAATTTTATTGGAAAAGGCATGAATCAAATTCTCCCTGTATCCTATCATTCCTTTAAGGTTACAGAATAACATCAATAATGAATGTTTTCTTTTTTTCTAATGCCATCTCCCTTCAGGTGAGCATGGCTCTCTATAGATTCCTTTATTCCTATTATCTTAATTGTCACGCATTCTTAGAAAGGATAGCGGAGTAATTTCCCATGGGTTTGCATTCAGTTTTCTTTGTCATAGACTGGCTGCCACCCAAGGCTAGAGAGCCCAGTCTACACTGCTATTTAACCCATACCTAAGAGGAGAAAAAAATTTATTGATGTGTTTCCCCATAGGCATTAGTGTGAAAGTGAATGCAAAGGACTAGGCTGGAATTTGAACCCAGATTGCCAATTTCCATGTCAATAACAGTAATCCTATTTGCACATGCATAAAAAGAAAAACAAAAGTAAATATATTTACATGCTTACAGGTTGTATTGCTTTCTGACCAAAGTCATTATGAGAAATAAAAAAACAAAAAAACGTTCAGAAAAAAAGTTGTGAAAAAAATGTCTGCTTCAAACCAATTGTAACCACTATGGTCATCATAACTGAAGGACAAACACTTTCACTGAAATTTATTGAAAACAAACAGAAAATTTCTTTATATAATGACTTATTTAAATTCCAATTTCAACAGTCTCCACTTGATGTCAACTAACTTTTATACTAATTAACACTATTTTTTTTTTTTTTTTGCAAGATCTGAAAACCACTCAAGGTAGAGGCTTACTGTTAAAATGGTTTTGATGGATGTAATATTGAGTGAAAGGTGGTGGTAGGAAATAAGGAGGATAGATAACAATTGATGCTTGGCTCGGGGAGGTCAAGATTGGAATGTTTAAGGAAGCACCAACGTGGGAGTCCATACCACAAAGTTGTAGTTCTTGGCAAAAAAGATGTCAGAGTGGAACTTTCTCCTTACAATTGGAGTAGGGAGGAAATGTGATTTGACTCTGTGGATAGAGCACGGTGTGCCTGATCTGTAATGGTCTGAATTGGTGGAAGTAAAGAATAGAGCTCATCGGAACATTTGCCAGGGAAATAATGATAGAGTAATGATCGTCTTGCAATGGTGCGTCTGTGTGGAAAAGAGGTTGCAGGGTGTGGGATATGTCACACACCACAAGACTTGCATAACCAATTTTGAACTTTATCAAGGCTGGAACGTGACAAACAATATGGCACAGCAATATTCCATTTTTGGTCTAAAAATTTTGATGCTTGTAATGTTAAAGAACAGCAAAAGGAGTTGGGTACTTTGCAAATTAGAATTATTATACAACTTAAATATTAAAATATTGTTATGGTTGCCAAGGAAAAGAGTAGGTGAATTAAGTATTCAGCTTTGCTTTTTTTTTTTTTTTAAGAAAAAGGCAGTGGGGAGGAATGACTGTAACTAGCAGTAGACAGATATCTCCTTTGGACAATGCTTTTGTTAAGGTCAATTTAAACTTAAAAATTACTCTGAATTTCTGGGATGAGTTGTTTTTATTAACTTTGTTATTCATCTTTGTTATCACATTTTGGGCTGTTGTGTTCTCCAGCCTGACTTAAGTGCTTGTCAATCCAGGTAACCTTCAAGAAATTTCAAACTGAACCCTTTATTTAACCATTAGCACTCTGCATCATTAATATTATTTACCTTTCTACTGCATTCTTTTTCAAGGCTTCTCAATTGCAGTATCTTTACTGTTAATTTCACTCAAAGTTTGTTTTCTGTTGCCATAGCAGGATATGACAACACAACTATGAAATTCAAACACTATTGTCCAGGGATAGACTTTTTGTACAGCAAATGAAGTCACATACAGTGATAAAGGTTAATCTATAGATATAGATTTTTCTCGTTCTACTGTCCATGTCTAGGGATAGCTCAACTTGTTCTTATTTAGTACTGCTCAGTTATTGCTTGCCATGTTTCGGACCAGCAGCTAATATGTTATAATAACAAAGATGAAGACAATAGTCCAAGTATAAATGAGGTAAATTACTTCAAGGTTGCTGATTTTAATGATATTTTGATTTTATTGTAAACACTGAAATCACAAAATTATTTTAAAATACAAATTGTAATTAACTTTATTTCAAGTTTCTTCTTGATTTTAAAAATATTAATGTTTCTTGTTTAATTTCAAAATATTTTTCCAATTTATTAAAACTTATTTTCCCAGCATTAAGCTGAACATTTACTGAATTTGTTCCATATTTACCATTTTCCAATTCATAAATCATTAAATTGTTACGACTTCATTAAATCATAGGCTTTGTGGAACAATCTCACAATCTGACTGATAAGACAGGCTTAAATGTCTATTTTAATAAAAACAAATTTAACTATTTAATTCAAAATGAAACTTTAGAGATAAAACACAAAAACAAAAAATCCTTTTGTTTCTTTTGAAACTTTGTACCCACCTCCCCAAGTACTCACCCTTGAGGCGGAAGATCATGCTGCACTCATGTTTAGCATAAAACTGGACAAAGGAGACAAATGCTCGCATGCTTTTTTCAAAGACTGCCCTGCAAAAACAATCAATTTGTGACTTTAAAATCTTCTATTATTTCCATTTGATAATGTAGCAAGAAATAATTCAAATTCAATTTGTAACCCTAGAAGATGAATTCTGGAAACAATGCTGGGTCAACTGTCATTTCCTTTGCAAAAAGCATCTGACAGATGTTCTACTTTGCCCCAAGGTGACCAAGAACTATATGAGACTATCTTTTGAAAACATTTCATCCATTTGTACTTGTTACAGTTGACCATGTTCAACATAGTCTATGAATATAGAATACAGCGCAGTACGTAATCTGTTCAATGAAACAACGTTAAGGATTAATACTCACGAGTCAGACACTCTACTGAATCTGACTATATCGCCAATACCACCAGAAGCTGTTCTGTAATTGTTCAGTCTTCGATATCAAAGGCTGGCAGTGCATATTCGGAAAAAACATGGCCGCCTTTATACACGTCGCATTGAATATTTTGAGCCTTCTGATTGGTTAACCCTTCTATTGGTGAAGTATAAAATGAGTCAGCTCATTTTGACTGGCTCACTAGTACACCAGGGTACCCAAAAATTCCAACAGTTACCACTTCCTGAATTGAGCAATAAACTTGCTTGGAATTTCGTGTTCTCGCTTCTCATCTCCTCCAAACCCTGTCTCTTGATGCATTCACAATGATGGTAATTTAGAAACTCATGCATAGTATGGAAAAAGCAGAAATTGACATTTGGTGGCAGAAATATTTTTTTATGTGACAAGCCACAAAAACCTCTTTCCTCCTTCTCTTTAGGCACTTCAACAAAACAAGTATCAGGCAGCCAATTGTGAATATGGTGTCCACCTGGCCAGAGAGTGTGGGGTTGAGAGTAAAATTGAATTTATTTACAGAGATCATATATTTATGATAAGATGTTAATTTTCTCTATAAAGATGTTAATTTTTGATACCAAGTTATTTTAACACCTGTAAGAAAGACAACATTATATAACAATCTAATTTGAAATTGTTTGGTTAAGTGTATTTGATAATTTTTACAAAATTGAAATTTTTCTATTACAGATAGGAATCTGTGTTAAAAAAAATTAATTTTAGGTAAATTGTTTATTATATTTAAGAATTCTATTCATAGTTTATTGAATATTACACATACTCATTTGTTTTTAGAGACAATGAAGTAACAACTTTAAAAAAATATATTACATCTGAATAGATTTCATTATCAAATTGCCTAATATGTGGATAACATATCTGTGAAACTCAGAATAGGGACAGAAGTTGAACATTGAATTTTGGGATTTTTTGTTATTATTAATGCATTATCTTTTGAGAAAAAGCATTTTAGTTACACACATATTGCTTGCTTGAAAAAGTGTTATCCTTCACGAATATAGTAGTCAACCTTTCTTTTCCTAAACAATCTTTCTTATCTTTCCATCTACTTATGTCCAATTTTTAATTGAGATTGTGTTGGAATGGTTCTGCGACCTTGACAATTCAAACAATTTGCTTTTATCAAATTTTTCATGAAACCCTGCAGATCTGCCACAGAGTCCCAAAAATGCTGTCAGACTTTTGGCAAATATTCTTTAAGTCACAGGTTTTATTTTTTTTTGAGTGGCATGTGTATGCTTGAAGATGGATCAAAAATCAGTATAGGATGAGGAAAGTTCATTTAAAAGGTGAATAATCACAAGCAAAATGTCAGAAAATTGTGGAAAAAAAAATGGTGTGACTTTGTTGCACAATCTGCTTCACATAACTGGAATCAATTATCGAATTAGCCAAGAGTTCCTAGTCTGGGAATTTTCTGATATTAACTCATATAAATATATATATATATATATTACCTGTCTTTTTGAGAAATTAATTTCAGTTTTGGTAAAACAGATGCTTCAATTTCTGCTTTTGGATATTTGTGCATGGGCACCTGTAAAAGATACCAAAATATATGAACATCTAAAAAATTGCTGATAAAATGCAGAAGCATAATCAAGGTTCCAAACTTTTTTCAGAACACCCCCCTCTACACTTTCTTTGTTAGCACATTATTTTGGCCTATCAATTCTTCAGCCTTTGTCAAGCATCATAAGAAATAATTGTATTTTACTTTTAGCATAAGAAAAAAAGGGGCAATTACTAATGTACCAAGAAATGGACCAATTCCATTTTCAGCAGTTCCGAGTTCAGAGATTGTGTCACTACAAGGTGCAGTTGGACATCATCTGTGAGAGAAAGAGCACCATGACATAATGCACTCCACGAGAAATTTGGAAACTGCGTGCTGTACTGATTGGCATTCACAATACAAACATTTCAAAATGTTTAGGTGTCAGGTGACAGTGAAGAGGATTTGGAAATAGTTGGATGAGTCTAATGGTGATTACAAAGGTACAGCAGCTCAGAAAATTCACTCTGATTGTTCTAAGAACTCCCGGATTTGTTGGTGAGGTCTGCATTTCTGGGATGAGGAGCTTTCATTATTTACACTATTTACATGTGATAAAAACAAAGACAAGGACAATAGTCCATAATGTTTCAGCTTTTGTGCCCTCTGGCTTTCATGAGAGGTACAGCAATCTAGGTTAACTTACAGAGAATTCTGAACTGAAGCCTTTATCTAATCTACAGTGGCAGACTGTTCTCCTGCCACTGCCCAATGTCCAGGGATATCTCGTCTAGTTCTTGTTTTTAGTACTGCTCACTTATTGCTCGCCTACTTTTACTGAGTCACTGCCACATCTGGTCTAGTGCTCTTACTAGTTAAAGATTTGGTCCTGATCTGGTATCTTGGCTTCAGCCATTTTCCCATCGACGTAACGTAGCTTCTCTGTGTGTTTTCTATAAATATTTTCATGGTAATTGTTTTGATGAGCTTTCCTCTATGGTACCTAGACTTTACGAAGTGCAGTACTAGATTGGCAGCAAGGTCTCATCATTTTACAGTTGAAATGGCAAAAGATGTAACCATTAAGTTCTATGCTAACAGTTTCTTCTATTACACTTCCTGCTTCGTGGAACTTTTCTGTCATCTTGTTGCCCTGTCAACTTTAATCTTCAAAAGTTTTAAATGCAATGTCAATCATTATCTTCTGTCTTCTTAATTCCTCTTCTTTTATTGCCCACTCTCCTTAATAGTGTTTTTTTTTTTTTAATATTTTCTAACACCCAGTAACACCATTGCATCTTAGTGATGTTATTTCCTTGCTCGGGGTGATTAAAAAAAAAAAAAAAAAAAAAAAAAAAAAAAAAACCTAGATCAATATACATCTGATGAAGGCAGGAGGATAAAAAGGCCAAAACATTGTGATAACAACAACAAAGATGAGGACAATAGTCCAAATATAAATAGTGTAAATAAGTGAGAATACTCCATCTCTACCACCTTCCTTGTTAAACAAAGAAAACTGCTGTCGTAAGCTTTGAAAATGGTGATGTAAAACAAAAATCTGCAAAATCTAGCAAGGGTAGTTGACTTGAATAAAGGCACAAACCCACCATACCCTGCACATTGTCCTATCACTAGTCATCTTGATCAGTGGTGTATCACAATGATGGATCAGCGACAGTAAAGACAATGTTGTAATCGCTTGAAAATCAGAAGATGCTGCACATTTATGAAAACCACTCACAAAACGTTAAGATCAGTTTTACGAACCTGAATTTTGTCTCTATTTCTGAGATGAGGTATTATGTACATTATTTACATCATTTGGACTATTGTCCTCATCTTTGTTGCCATATTTATCACAACGTTTCGGCCGTTGTACGCTCCGCCCTTCTTCAGGTTATTGGTATGTCGAACTGAACCCTTTATTTCGCTCACTGTGGTAGACAGTTATAGTTCCATGTGCCATGTTTGATGGATGCCAGTTATCAGTTATCTCCTGTTAATTTCCCTCTGAAAGTGGATAAAGGTGTTGGTTAGATCCAGTGACAGGACCCAAAGAGTGTGAGTTCAATACTCGGTCAAGGCAGTAGAGAACTTGGAGAGGGGAATTAACAGGAGATAACTGATAAGTGACATCCATTAAACATGGCACGTGGAACTAGAACAGTCTACCCTAGTGAGCGAAATAAAGGGTTCAGTTCGACATTCCAATCACCTGAATAAGGCCGGAGCGTACAACGGCCGAAACGTTGTGATAAATATGGCAACAAAGATGAGGACAATAGTCCGAATAATGTAAATAATGAACATGAATTTTGTTCATCATGAAAAGGGTAAAAGTCAGCATAAAGAGATTTTTATTACCTTTTGATTCATTGCTATAAATTGAACGTATGCATCTTCTGAAGGAGCCAAAAACACAATGCAATTCCCAGTGTTACCAATTCGAGCTGTCCGACCACTTCGATGGACAAAGGCACTGCAAAAAAAAAAAAGAAAGAACAACCACCAATTAACACGTTGGCTTCATGTCCAGTGTTGTTCGAGGGTCCAAACACTATATCTTAATTAATTTTGGTACAAGCAACTTTGTTTTAACATTGTTTCATATATGAGGCAAGAACATCAGAGGTAATATTTATTATCCACAACCCACCAGTATGTTGTCTGGTGCCTCCTGAGTCCATTTTACAACCCGGAGTTCCACACAGCCCACATTGATGCATGGTAAAGCTCTGTGCATGTAAAAATAAAAAAAAATGACCAAAGGGAGCAGCAGAAATTCCAAAAGGAAAATGAAATAAAAGGCAAAAAAATATTAAAATTTTTTAAGGAAAAAAAAAAAATGTGGTTCTGGTGTACCATGATCTCATAAGCAATCAATCATAGCATTCCACTTCCAATAGTCCTAATAGAAAAAAATTGGAAAAAATGACCCAGCAGAGGGGCATGTGGGCCTTGCAGACAAACCGTCATGGCCCTCTGGTGGATTGCGTGGGAGTTGATGTGTTAAAGATGCCAAACGAAACATAACCAAACAGAGATAAAAGGAAGAATTTAGAGCACATCTAATTCCACCTGACCCCTACCCGAGCAGAACGACTTTCTCAAAATAAAACCTAAATAAAGAGTCACCATGAAGAGTGAGGTATGCCGCCTTAGAACCCAAACAGTTGTTGTACTTACCGTTCTGGAAATCTAAAGCTAAAATCTAAAAAGTGAGTTTTTTTTTTTTTTTTTTTTGCATAAAACCAAACTTTTAAAAGTGAGCATCTTTACCTTGATGAACTTGGAGGATCATACTGCAGAACCCAGTGAACTTCAGGAATGTCCACTCCACGGGCCATTACATCTGTACACATCAATACACCCCTGGGAAATGAAAACAATCCATTATTCAATCAATTTCATTTTGTATGTGTGTGCGTGTGTGTGTGTGTGTGTGCACGCATATGCAATTTATATATTCAATTAAGAAATTAACATTTGATGATGAAAGAAAAAAAACAAAAAAGAACAGAGTAAAAATATTAAAAAAAAAAAAAAAAACATACCTTGTTTTTTTTCGAAATTCAGAAAATATCTTGTTTCTTTTCTTCCTCATTTTTCCATGAATGGCAGATATAGAATGTTTTTTCAAAATCCTAAAAGAAATAAAATTATATATATATAAAACATTTACCCCAAATGAATCCAGGCAAAATCTGGAAATCCATGCAGTAAGGTACATAATTCAAGGTCATCCAAATATTGCTGCAGTCATCAGGCCGTACTTCCTAACCTAACAACCTTCCTTTGTAGAATGAAGAGTTACTACCTAAAAGCCAGACTCCAAATTCATTACACATGTAAATGTTATGTACATTTATCTCTATTTTCTTTACAAACAAACATTTGCCAATCAAAAATTTTTTTTTTTTTTATTGCCGAGATAATTGTAAAAACATGAAATGTTAAGAAATATGATGAGTTTATAAAACAGCTTGAATCTAATTTCATTGAATATTGAATAATCAAGACGTGTGTGATGCAGCGAGGGTTGTGCAATGGCATTACACAATAATGATAAAGTCATCATCCAAGATAAACAGAGACTCAAGAAAACTACATCAGGAAGACGACAAGCCAAAATTACTGTATTTTTGAGCAATGAATCTTGAGAATAAATGAACAATTCTGAAACTCAAACCTCTTTAAAAATCAACTTCTCTGTGTTGATGCTACCAATTAAGTAAGAAATAAAAAGATCAAGTAATGACCACTGAAATCTCTCTCTTCTGTGATACATGCAGATGGCACAAAGTGAAGAAGGCAGACAACTGAGAAAATCAACTGTAGCATTAAAACCTTTTAGCATAGAATACTCTGCATTATTCCCAACATATTACTTCCTTTTCCAGGCTCCTCAGCTGTAGCAGCCCTGAAGTGGATTTGTTAAGATTGTTTTCTTTTGACATAGAACAGGGGTGGCCAAACTGTAGCTCTTTGGCCTTTAGTATGGGGCTTGTGGAAATATATTGGCTGAGCTCCTTTTATCATCAGAGTTAATATAAAAGGTAAATAAGAAAAATGTCAAGCTTTAGAATTGCTTACTGGATATGAATTGAGACCCCAGTGGATTAAAATGTAATTTTAATGTTAATGTGTAGACAATAAAAAACGTATGTGTAAATTTTGTTCATGTCTTGCAGCTCTCAAACATCTGAACTTTATTGTATGTGGCTTTTACATTAAGCAAGTTTGGCCATCCTTGCCAGAGAAGGATAGGACAACACAACCATGAAATTCATCAACTATAGTTTGATTATTAGGGTTGATGCAGCAACAAGACAAACATTTTTCTCAACAAATTGATTATAAAATGCTAAAATTTAAACTATTAAAATTTCAGATAATATTTTTTTTTTTTTTCATTATGCCACAAATTTTCTAGACTAATATCCTCATATTTCTTCAATATTGGAAACGGTGTTCAAATAAGACCCAAATAATGGTTATTAAAGATTTCCATCAAAAACAATTGGTGTATCCATCAATTGCAAAAAGGACAGCATGTCTGGTTGTCTACAAGAGTGACAGCTTAAGATGCAAGCTGCGAATTCAAAAATTCAGAATCAAAAAAGTCCAAAAATTTAAATATCTGGGAAGTAATGAAAGAATGTGACACCAAAATCTGAAGTCATATTGGAATAGTTAAAAGGTGCCTTCCAAACGCTAAACAAAGTATTAAATAGAAATCATTAGACACAAAGAAAAGAGTTAATATCAATCTGGTATTGAATACAAGACGACAGACAGATAAAGAAGAGGCTTCAGGTAATAGAAATGTGGTACTACAGAAGGATACTGAGAATTTCATGTACAGAGCATGTGAGCAACGAAGAAGTTTCAAGGAAATTGGAACCAAGGACACTAACAGAGTCTGAAAGAGACGGTTGAAATTTCTAGGACACATAATGAGGAAAGAGGGCTTAGAGAATTTGACACTCACAGGACATATTGAAAGCAAGAAAGACAGAGGGAGACAGCAAATAATGTACTTAATGATCTTGTGCAAATGGATTGCAGAACATGGACTGAAAGGGGACAAATATTACTTAGAGCTACAAAGGATAAGAAGTTGGGGAGAGCCATGATCATGCATGGTCTGAATGGATGGCACATAAAGGGGAATAGATATTAGATTTCTTTATATATATATATATATATATATATATATATATATATATAGAGAGAGAGAGAGAGCGCAGTTATTTTTGTCAAATTTTCTTACCTGAGCCCAAGAATGATATTCAAATTTGTGAATTGTTTCCCTTAAGGATACAAAAGTATTTGGCTATACAAAAGGATCACCAAATGCAATAAACAACTGAAGAAGGTCAGAGAACAGGTTGACTAAGAGACTATGATAAAAGCAATAAAGATGAAGATATTAGTTTAAATAATATTTATTATAATAATGCTTTTTCTCATGACTTCAGAAAATGCCAAAAGTTTGTTTCAATCCAAGAGGAGATAATTTTGCCAGTTATTGCCCATGTACAGTGTAACCCGGATATAAGAGAAACTCGGATATAAGACAGATTTTCTCTGGTCCCAAATTAGAGCCTGTGTTAATGCATATAGAATAGAGAAACCCCGGATATAAGAGACTTCTTCTCCGGTCCCGACAACTCTCTTATATCTGGGTTACACTGTATATTTTGTGTCTATTGGGAAATCAGACAAGGAGAAAGAGACTGTAAATGGCAATTAGCAACTTACTGTGCAAGGGCAGCTGAGAAATAATCAACAGAGACACAGGTTGAAAAAAATATCATCACTTTTTGATTTTTGCGGTCACGCAGGAACTGTACAAGTTGGTCCAACTTTTCATCATGGTCACAAATCTTATGAAATATAAACAAAAATTGTCAATCATTCAGTATTTTTATTGAGCTTTTCAATCAGGTTTGAGGGCTACAAAATTCATCAAAAGAAAAACAGCTTAGAAAATGGCTGCAAAAATTAACTTGCGTTTCTAATGGTGAAGAAAGCAATTATGGTTATAGAAAAACAAATTTGTTCAAAAGTTATTTTTTCAAGAAGGAAAAATTATTTTTAGTTATTTCTTGGATATGAAAATAATTCTGTTTTATGTCCAATGGGAAAAAATCAAAAAGTAAAAGAGATAAATGGCATAGAATATAAAATGATAGAATGCTTCAATCAGTTGAGAGAAAAAGCATAATTTTTATTAACAAGATTAAACATTTTACAATTTCAAAAGATTAAAAAAAAAAAAAAAAAAAAAAAAAAAAAAACTATTTAAATTTTTTTATAAGTGTGTTTCTCTAATTATTCTTGTTCATCTTCAGGGTATATATTGCTCTCAATTCCACTGTCATGTCTGTCATGACATTTTCACCTTCATTACTTTCAGGCTCATTATACAATTCTTCATCGCTGTTGTGTTGCAATCTAACTTGGTCTGCATGTGCTAATATCCAATTTCCATTTTTTTTCTATTATCATAATGTCCTGCCCACTTTGCATTATGAATCTTGACGCTTTGTAAATTAGATTCACTATTTTTTTTCATACCATAGTTTTTGTTGGTGGCATAGGACATGATCAGTAGGGCTCTGATTTGTCTACCCATGAGGGTGGATGAGCTTTTCGATATTCCAGCATCTGGTATTATCCTATGACAGCAACATCTTTTAATCCATTTGATTGCAGATGGCAAGTTAGGGTTTTATATGGTTTGCATCCAATTTTGTTCGACCATTGGCATAGTTGAGGAAGCTTGTTGGTTGCATCCAGAAGGAGATGCTAAGCATATTAAATAAGCACAACTCAATGCAATGATAAAAGGCTTCAATCTGGCCTTTCAATGACAGATGATGTTCTTGTACCTGCTTACCATTCATCACTGGGATATCAGACACGGGAAGGCACATGTAAACATGAAGTCAGCCAGTGAAATGTTGATGAGACTGTGAATGAGAAACACTTTGCACACTGGTGAACGAGTATGCCTTGACAATGGATGTGATGCGAGTCAAATCTGTGCTAAATTGAACAGAGTGCCTCACTGGTGCCCCCCCCCCAAAAAAAAGTGGTTAGAACTGCACAAGGAAGGAACCAAATCTATACAACTAATGTCCAGCACTGTAAAAAAGTTGAGTGAGTGTCAGGTGGCTAATGTCCATGAACAAAGTGGGCACCTGGGTATGAAGAGGATACTGAAGTGTTGCCAGGACAGTCAACACTTCAGTATCAGTAACAGTTATAAAGTTAGTCATCAAGAATTGTGAAGCTTGTCAATCTATTGATCCTGTGCCAGTATATTGGCAGAAAGGAAAGCTGGAAATGAAAAACAACTGGAGCAGATATCATGCGCACTATAGCAGTGGACACTTCCTAACCCCTTATTGATTGTGGTCCCTTTCAATGTGTACAATACAGCGACCGTTTCGTTGACAAGATTCCAACCAATGTCACTAACCAATTAACATCTATCTTTTTCAGGCGGGGTCCACAGACTGAAATCTTAACTGACAAGACAGCTTTCACTTGTGGGCACTTTAGACAATTCCTCAGTAACTGTGGCATACAGCTTCGATTCTGATGTGCATATGTGCTAACTGGGAATGGTATAGTAGAACCGAGTTACAGAAGCATTAAAACCATTGTGGCTAGAAAGCAGTGCTCCATAGAAAAGCAGTCTACTGGCATAACATCACACCTAAGGACAACCCCTCATCTTCTACAGTGCTGGCAGATGTGCTACATAAGTATGACATCTGTATATGAGGCATTGATGCGACGCTTCTGCTGAAAACATGAAATGCTCAAGGAGCATGCAAGTCACCTCCGGTGGGTAACCCGAGGCGACATTATGATGCAGGCTGTGCCAACTCCTCTCTGCCCACGTCACGGTCGATAACTGTATGCTTCTTTTACTTCAGGCCTTCTCATCTTCCAACCATAATTCTACATGATGACTTACAAAGACCGAAAAAGTAATCCTAAACCAGCCCCTCAAAAATCACCTAAACCCCTCAACATTTCGTTCTCCAATATCTGTGGCATTAGAACAAACTTCTGCAGTATGGAATCTTTCCTCACTGCAAACTGCCCGGATATACTGGCTCTCTGTGAGACCAACCTATCATCTATCCCCTCCTCTGATCTCTCAATCACAGGCTACCTTCCTCTCCTCAGAAAAGACTCTCTAACATACATGCACAGCCTTGATGTCTACGTCAAGTACCATCTCCCTCTGGCCAGATAGTTGTCTTTCGAATCGCCATACCAGTTGTACATGTGTCTCCATCTATCTCTTCTCAATGTGGTAAGCTATCTCTTCTTCCTTTACCGCTCTCCATCCTCTCAAGACTGTGGGATACTCGATAGCATTTTGGACAGCATAGATACAAATATGTGAGCAAACGTGTGGAGCCTTGCTCTCCCTCCACCCGTTTGCTCACATATTTGTGTTTGGCGACTTTAACGCCCATCATACCAAGTGGCTTAAGGAAGCTACTACTGACCTTGCAGGCATTCAAACACTTAATTTTTCAATTTCTCAATACCTCACGCAGATAGTTAACTTCCCCACTCGTTTTGCCTTCAACTGGGAAGGTAAGGCCTCTCTTCTCGATCTGTGTTTTACCTCCATCCCCGAGTCTTGTAGTGCCACGCAACACTGCCCTCTTGGTAACTTTGATCATGCAGTAGTATCTGTTAACATCTCCTTCAACTCCACCCCCTGCAAAGAACCTCCTACCACTAGCACTTTGTTCTATCAACGAGCTCACTGGGACGCGTTCCGTGATTTCCTCCGCGATGTCCCCTGGGATGTTGTCTTTACGCTCCCCGTCCAAGATGTGCTTCTGACGTCTCATCCTGGGTTAAAGCTGGAATCGACGCTTTCATCCCCTCAACCCTCAAGGAAATATAGGGTCAAGTCGTGCTCCTCCCCTTGGTTCTCCGCTGCTTGCTCAGACGCCATTGCCCATAGGAACCAATTCTTTCACCTATTCCGTAGCGACATGTTTGACTGCAATAGACGTCTCTTTGCCTCCGCCCGTAACGAGTGTAAGCGTGTCCTCAACGATGCTAGGTCACTATTTGATGCTCGGATGGAGGAGCGTATTGCATCTCGCAAATTTGGCTCCAAAGATTATTGGCGTCTCTGCAAGAGTGTATTGAACAATTGCAAACCCTCTATACCTCCCTTGTTCAACCAGTTCGATGTCCTGACCTCCTCTGCCGACAAGGCTGAATGCTTTGCTTGGAAATTTTCATTCAACTCAACGCTCAACTCTTCCAGTGTACCAATACCCGACTTCCCTCTTAGAACTGAGGCCCTACTGAGTGGGTTACACATAATGCCCAATACCAAAGACGGGGTTATCTCCAATTTAGACTGCAACAAGGCTAGTGGTGGGGATGGGATACCAGCCATTGTCTTGAAGAAATGCGTGCCTGAACTGGCGCCAGCCCTCTCTAAACTATATAACTACTGCCTCAAGGAATCTGCTGGAAGTCCTCTTCGATTGTTCCTGTCTTTAAGAATTCTGGTGACACCTCTGACCCTTCTAATTACCGTCCTATCAGTCTCCTACCCCTCTTCGGCAAAGTCTTCGAAGGCTTAATCAATACCGAAGTAGTTAACCACCTCACATCCCATGATCTGCTCTCAGACAAGCAATATGGCTTCCGCTTTGCCCGATCTACAGCTGATGTGCTTACGGCCATCACTGAAACTGTCTACCAAGCTCTTCAAAATAATGGGGAAGCTCGTGCCATGGCCCTAGACATCTCCAAAGCATATGATAGGGTTTGGCATGCTGGCCTTCTTCGCAAGCTCCAGGGTTATGGCATTACGGGTCGATTGTTTGACCTAATACAATCATTCCTGTAAAACCGTGAATTGAAGGTCATTCTCAACAGATTCTCATCCAGTTTCTATCCCACAAACACAGGTGTTCCTCAAGGCTCCATTCTAGGCCCCACTCTATTCCTTATCTACATAAATGACATTCCTGACATCATAAATTCCCAAGTTGGCATCTCCACAGATGACACCACAATTTACTCCTGCCTCAAAAACAAATCTAGTGTTGCTGACAAGACTAACCTGGCCGTGCATCTCGAAAAGGACCTCCAATCAATTGTGAACTGGGGCAGGAATTGGCTGGTCAACTTTAATGCCTCAAAAACAAAACTGCTCTCTATTAATCACTACAGAGATCCTTCCCTGCCCTCCATTAGAATGTCTGACGCTCAACTTCTCGAGAGCACCTCTCTGTGGCTGCTCAGTCTCACGTTGACTGCTGACCTGAGATGGGAATAAATACATTGAGTCAATTGCTTCGTCCACCGCAAGGAAAGTTGGCTCCCTGTGTTGCGCCAGGAAATTTTTCTCTCTGGAATCGATCCTTCAGATCTACAAATCAACAATTCACCCTTGCATGGAGTATTACTGCCATATATCGTCTGGAGCCCCTTCTGTTTGCCTCGGGGTTCTTGATAAGCTCCAGAGGCGGATATGCAATATAATTGGCCCTGTTCTGGTATCTCGTCTACAGTCGCTCTCTCTCACAGATGCGCTGTCGCCTCTCTCTGTCTTTTTTACAAATACTTTCATGGTAATTGCTCCGAGGAGCTGCATTCACTAGTTCCCAGACTTTGTGACTGGCATCCCACTCTTACCCTTTCACTGTCGAAACTCCTAAATGTAGCTGTCTCTTCTACTCCAATAGCTTCATGTCTCGCACATCTCACCTGTGGAACTCCCTTCCCTATTCCAGTTTCCCTGAGAGCTATAATCTCCAACTATTCAAATGTAATGTCAATCAACATCTCCAGTTGACTTGATCTATCCACTATCCTTCTGCTCATCCTTTCCTCCATCACTCCTATCTGATCTTGCTCCAAATCTTCTGTAACCCATTGTGTCCTAGTGGCTTCCTGCCTTGCTTGAGGTGAAATGCTTAAAAAAAAAAAAAAAAAAGGATAAGGGATATTGTCTGGGTTAAGACTTCACAAGGGAGGTGTATGACAGAGTTTAAAACGGGCACATAACCAAGGTTAACAGTTCATAGTCAGTACAGATTGACGTAATCCGCCATCATATGAAAGACTCCCTTTTGGGGGTTGTATTCTCTATTTGAACATGGAGGCAATTCAACAGAAAGTGAGCTGTTGACTTGAAATTGACTTTGCCAGACAATTCTCCTGATACCCCAGCAGCATAGCATCTGGCACAGGAGAATCTAATTGTTCGTCCAGTTGGTCATCTGGAGACAAAGCATATGTTGCTCCCCCTCAAAGGGGTACCTGGTAGAACAGGCCTCAACCTGGTTGCTTTTGCTGTGATCATGAGATTAGTGTGGAGTGTAGTGAATTACCACAAGGGGTAAAGAGGCTCAGGGTTGTATGCATTTTTGGCAATGATGACTTACCTATAGGGTGAACACAGAATTGAATGTGTCTCATGTGTAAACTATCCATAAAGGAAAAAAAGGTGGTTTTGTGGGTCACATATCTAAAACAGATAAATCCTCGAGTTGGATACTCTCTCACAAGACTATCTTTTCACATATATAAATTTTCGCTGTCAATAAGGACATAAAAAGTGCATAGTGAAGTGACAGGTAGATGGTTACTACTATATCAAATAGGAAACACGTGTTGCCGAGTAATTGACTAGACAGGAATTGTTAAGAAGCAAGAGAAGAAAGAACAAGCAAAGAGAAGAAGGAACAATTTTTACACACTTTTCTCGCTACAAAAACGTCCAGTAATACCAGAGTCATTATTCAAACTTAAAATTTGAAATAGCATACCATATAATGAATAGTTAAAGTGCTTGGGATTTTCTGGATCACATTTGCTGCTTTCTGCTTCTCTTTCACAGATATTCTAACTGGATTTCTCATTCCAGCACGGATTAAGTTCTCAACTTCATTAGTTTGGGTGGCAGAAAACAGACCAGTTCGACGTTGCTTGGGAAGATAGCTCAAAATTGTATTTAACCTGAATGAAGAAAAGGGGAAAAATGAACAATTGCATAATTTTATAGGAGGAGGGGAGTATGAATATGTAGCTAAAAATGTGAAGAAGTTCTAATCCTTAAATAACATTCTCCATTAACGAATAAAGTCCAAAGATCTATGTAATCATTTCAGCAAGTCCCATTAGAATTGTTTAATGTAAAAATTGGTCAAACAGAAATTTGGATTATGATCAAAACTTTTTGCTTAATTTTGTTGCTTTGTAAATGTTTTTCACAAAACTTTTTTAAAAATTACTTACGTGGCTTCAAATCCAATTTCTAGTAATCGGTCAGCTTCATCCATAACAAAAACTTCCTGAAATGGAGATAAACTTATTAAATATAGAAACAAACTTTCAAAACGAAGTAAGAACTTTTCAAAATTACTTAAGTAAAATTAATAAATTACTTAAGTAAAAAATATTTTAAAATTACTTAAATTAAAAAAATAATTTAAGAAAGTGTTGTAACCTTGCTTGCATCATTTTAGAACCAAGGGAGATAAATCGAGTTGAAATCTGGAAAGAAGTAGTTTATAATGGAAGGACAGAATTTTAGCAAATAAAAGAATGAAACGAAAAATCTTTGAGGAAAAAGAAAAATCAAAGAAAATTTACACTTACAAGAGATTTAACACAATTGGCCATATTAATAAGAGAGTTTTTACGATTCAAAATGTCTTCCAATCGACCAGGAGTTGCAACAATAATATGACCTCTGTTAAAAGATGAGAAACAAAGAAAAAAAAAAAAAAAAAAAGAATTGTTTGAAAGAATATATATTTTAGATGCACAAACAAATATTACAGATTCCTTCAAAGAAGTTTATATTATTTAGTAATGACAATCCTAAAACCAATCCCTCCCACATTTTGCCTCCTTCCATTGTTATTGTTCTTGGTAGGAATATGAAAATTAGTTTTGTCAGCACAAAAATGTGGAGCATTCAGCATACAACTCTTTACAGTTTTAATTGGAATGTGAGAGCTAACCAGTGCTTCTAGGTGAAGCACTTAGGTTTTTTTTTTCCTATGAAGACCAGACTATTAGAGCTTTGGAACCACTTCTTAACTAATGACCTGCATCTACTGATTAAATAAATTCTCACTCAACTGATTTCAAGACAATCAATATCAGTTGTTTTTATTGTTTTTATTGTTTTTACAAAACAATAATCCTGGCTTCTGTTGTATGATCCATTAGGCATTCATTGCCAATTTGTTGAATGACAAAGAATTTGTTGTACCCCATATATTCTGCCCAGCAGTGAAACAAATAATCAAAGACAGATGATAAAAATTTTAAAAATCTAACTACATTTTTATTGAAATAAAAAAAAAAACTGCATAGACTCAAAGAAGCAACAAAGGCATTTTTCAGATGAGTTTGGCTTTTCAAATGGAAGAGAAAAAAATCTTGATATGATACTTTTTTTATGTATATCTTCTATAGATTGAATTTTTGGTAAATGTATGCCTAGCAAAAATTCAATTGATTGAAGATACATGAAGGTCCAAAATTGTCAAATTTTTATTTTTTACTTTTCATTTTTTTGTGGTTTTTGTCATGGTTCTGTTCAGTCAATTCTCCAACCTACTTTGTACATTAACAAGCAAAAGAAATGAGTCATCTTGATAAAATGTCAATTTGTCTAAGAAGCTGTTAGCCTTAGACAATTTAGTTTCAGAAGTATTATCTTTGGTCATTCAAGAGTGTAGTGTAAGTTGTCACATTCACATAGAGGCAATAAAAGGTGACTTATTGAACTGAATGCATGGTAATGCTGAAAATAGGTCATACCAAAGTTATGAGTCACAAGAAAAAAAAAAAAAGTAGAATTAAATTTTTATTTATATATTTAGGAACATTAAAAGCCATCATCAGTATTTAGCATGGCACAAACTACAGCCTCAACTCAATGTGAGATGAAAAAATACCAATTCCAAATTGTTTCATCTGGAATATTCTATCATTCTTCTTGAGAGTAAATCTAAGATTCCTGTAAGTTTTTTGTTTCTGTTATCCACACTGGTTTTCAACTCTCTCAACATGAATTTTGTTGTTAGATTCGTCACTCAGAAAAAGAATTTTCTTTATATAATAAAAATAAAAATATAAAATTACATAAAATTATATAAATTTAATGTTTGTCAAGTCAAACAGAATTCTTAACATTCTAATGCACAATAGCTATTTAGAGTAATAATTATTGTATGAAAAATATTAAAAGTTCACAATACTTATCAAAGACCAACTCACAGTTTTGTGATATTTCACTTTCCAGGCTCTAGATCAGAATTCTTATAATAATTCTAATATAAAATAATATATAATCTATATTATTATTAATTAATATTAATTTAATACTTTTCATAGAATAATATCCATACATACATGCATAAAGTATTGGTAAGACCAACAGAGCCTACAAAGCGATCAAAGAAAATAAAATAGAAAAACAAATAAATCAAGAAACCAAGAGAAAAATCATCAAAAAAGATGAGGAAAAGTAAACAAGCCCAAAAGACAGACACCTCGTGATGTAATAATTGACAGAGCTCAATGTCTAAATGACCAAAACAGAGCAATTATAGTTAACTCAGAAAAAAACAGACTTCAGCCCACCACTCTAGTTTCTCACTAGTATGATCATCAGGTGACCTGGTTGATTGCAGTAGTGACAAATTTGAGTAGTGGTCTGAACTTTTTATCAAGATAACTCAATCACAATTTGCGATGTGCTCATCCAAAAAATTACCATGAAAGTGTTTAGCAAAGGGAAGCAACCTTATGGCCGTGGGAAAGTGACTGAAGTTGAGATGTCAGATAGGGGGCCAATAATATTGCTGATTCTTCTTTGGATTTTATCAAGGATCTCTAGATAGATAAAAGGAACACCAGACAATATGTGGCAGCAGTATTCTAAGCATGTATAAATAGTAGATTTATAAATATGTAAGATAGACTCTGGAGAGAAAAATCATCTTGCACAATATAGTGAACCAACCTTTCTTGTAATGGATTCAATATAATCTTTCCACTTCATGTCAACAAAACACAATGAGTCACTTTCGTGGGAGTCAGCATCAGCCATGCTGGTAGAAGGCAGAGAGGAGTCTCTCAAATGATTAATAGAGAGCAGCTAAGTTTTGGAGATGTTAAAATTAACAAGCCATTCTTTGCCCAAGTTAACAACAGAGCAAAGGTTGTTTTGGATATCAGCTGCCATTTTGACCATATCAAACTGATCAGACTTACTATCGAGACAGGAGTAAATTGTTGTGTCATCAGCATAGATATGAAGTTGAGAGATGATGCAATCATGAAGGTCGTTAATGAAAATTAAAACCAAAGTAAGTAGGACCAAGGATGGAGCCCTGGAGGACACCTGCATTAATACAAAAGGAAGTGGAAGAGTGACTTTTCAAGATTACTTTCATTTCATGATTTGATAGGAAAGATTGGATCAGTTCAAAAAATTTGTCCTGAGACATTGTAGCATTTTCCTTCTTCCTTGTTGTTATTTAATAAATATCAACATAAGGAGCAACTAACCAAATGGAGTAAAAAAAAGTTGACAAAATCTAAATTACTTGTTGAGAAAACAAAGAAAAACTTAAAATTCCCCACTTTTTATAGGGGGGCCCCCATAAAATAGGGGTAGTAGAGATAAAATGAGTGCAGTCACCCATTAGATTGAGTGGGGTTGTTGTTGGTTTCAATCTAAGTGGGAATGACCACAAAACACTTTCCCTTCCCCAGTTTATAGGCAGAAGTACACAAATGCATGCTGGGATTTTTTTCTTAGCCAATAAAATAGGCCAGTTCTCAGTTTCATCTGATTCAATCCCAGTCTGTCTTGTCTTGAATGTGGCGTGAACTTACATTTGCATGGCTTAAGCTCACGCCACACTCAAGACAAGACAGGTTGAGAGTGTGTTAGATCGAATTGAGAATCAGCCTATTTTATTGGCTACGAAAAAAAACCCAGTATGCATCTGTCTATAAAAGGGGAGGGCAAGTATTTTACAGTCATTCCCAATTGGATTGAAACTAACAAGAAACACACAAATGCATGCTGGAATTTTTGCCAAGCCAATAAAACAGGCTGGTTCTCAGTTTCATATGATTCAGTCCTGGTCTGTCCTCTCTTCAAGTCAGAATGCTATGTTTGCTTGTCCCAACTTGCTTTTGTGTGTCAACACCAATTCTTAGCTTGTGAACTTTTTGCCTTATTACTGTTGTTTTGCCTTGCATATATTGTTTGCTTGCTTTATATTATTTATTGCCCTCTTCTTTTCCTTTTCTTCTTATTGCAAACTTTATCAATTCTGTTTGTTGGACAGTACTGTCACTTATTTTGCATGTAACCATGGCTACTCACTCCACAGTTATCCTCTTTGGGGTACATGTATGTCCATAGGTACAATATACCCATAACTTAATGAAAAAAAGCATTTATTTTACACAACAAATATTTATCTGTAACAATTTCCTTCCTTGTCAATGCACCTAAACTTAGTGGTGATTATTATATATAATGTTTAATTTGTATCATACAAATTAAGAATAATTCGCAAATACACTTTTAAGTAGGCAGCCAAGGGGGTCATCAGTGATGTTTGATTTGGTTCATCAGGGAGTTTCGGGTCTTTCAACATCGTACTCCCCATCACCAAATTGACCCAATCAGGGGAGATCAACCCCTGATTCCCCCTTCCAACTAAACGCTAACAGCCACTCTGGCCTTTTTAAAGAATAAGAGGAAGAAAGATCACATATTCTGCACATCCGATTGGATGTTTGTAACAACCAATCCGGTGTGCGAAATAACTTTTAAATGGCCCGCGGTTGGGACTGGCTTCTTTTCTTATTTCGGTGGATTGCGGTTTTGATGGATAACCAAGGAGGTAATCTTAATCTTCCTAAATCTTACCCTTCTCCTTAAGTATTGTATGGTTTAATTATTTGCCATTTTTATTTTATGCGTACTTTTTTCTTTTCTTTTGGCAGGGATACTTAAACTCAACCCTATTATCACATTTTATTGTTTTGCCTGTTTCTTAACATTATTGCAGGTTAACTTTTATTGGATGTATTCGCAAAATTAAGATAATAATTGCCCATAAAGATGGCATGTATATATATATATATATATATATATATATATATATTTCCCGTACATACAAAAATGAAATTAAAAAAATAAAATAAAAGTACAGTAAGCACTATAATATTCCTTAATATAGATTTAAACTATATATAAATTTGAAGTCGTTAAACATAATAGATGACGAAATGATCTTGAAGTATATCAAGTATTAACGAAGCTTCATATTATATATATATATATATATATATATATATATATATATATATATATATATATATATATATGTATGTATCGCTAAAAACCGCTGACAATTAAACTAATAAAATAAAAATAATATACAAACAAATATATATATTGTAATGATCAAGAGAAAAAACACTATAAATACACTATATACGTGGTTATGATTCTGATCTAAAATATAAAAATGTGGAATGTTTGTATAAATGTGAAATTAAAAAAGACAAAAGGTCTTATGTTCAAAAAAAAAAAAAAAAAAAAAAAAAAATGGACAAAAAGGTCTTACGTTCGAATATAAAAAAAAAAGAAGAAAACAAAAAGGGAATAATGGACAAAGTCTTAAGAGATGTGTCATGCTGAAACTGCTAAAAAGTTAAATAGTAACTTAAAAAGTAACTTAAAAAGTACCGCGTATAACATGGGTTTAACATAACAACAACATATTTACAAATTGATGAGATATATTCCTTGGCTGTACTTGTACAAATCAATTCGTATATTTACACACATACTCAAAAAAAAAAAATAAAATAAAATAAATTAGTAAGTAAAATAATAAAAAAACAAAAAAAAATAATAATAATGTTTAACAATATTGCCATGTTGCAATTATATTAATAATATTTACAAATTTACCCGGCTTGATAATTATTTGTTACATTGATGTCCAAGAACTTTCACGCTTAATCCATAACCATTTTGCTGTCCTTTCTGCTGTATTAGTTATGGTCTGGATCGCCTTTCTTTTGTTAGCACCTACTACGCCAATGTCCATTAGAGCTTTGCATAGGGACCTTGCAGTGAAACCCCTTACACCCACCTCGATTGGCAAACAGCTTGATTTCCACCCGTTGTTTTTGCAGCTCACTATTAGTTCGTCATATTTTAACATCTTCCCTTCGTGGGCTTCTTCTGCATGCTCTTCCCAAGGCATTGTCAGTTCCCACATTATTACTTTCTTAATATTGTTAGAGAAGAATACTAAATCTGGACGTAAAGATGTTTGCGGGATGTGGTCCGGGAATTTTAGTCTTTTCCTTAAGTCGACCCTTCATTCCCAGTCTGTTGCCAGTGACAGAGTATTTGCTATGTTCTTGTGCTTTCTTTTGGGTTTCTCACCAGCTCTATGAATCTCTATGGCTCTTTTATCTGTGTTTAATGTATTGGTGCCGATGACCATACTAACTAACTTTGCTATATCTTTTAGGATTTCATTATACAATGAACATTTCAGATCAAAATTCAGCTTATGAACACAGTAGTGCACTCTTGTATGTAAAATAGGGAGACATTTTGTTAACACTTATATTTCTTTCTGTTCCAACATTTCAGAAGAAATTTTATTTACCTCCAAAATTCAGTATTTATTTCTAATTTCTGCCTCCACCCCTACAAAAAAATGCTACAACAGACAAAAACTCTCAAAGATATTTCATAATGTTGCTCTCAAAAATAAGTTAGTAATGAAATTTAGAGATAAGCTGGATTGCAATTTTAAGAAACAGACCCATTTTTGTAGAATTTCTCCACATCTGCTTGAACACTCGTGCCTCCAATGAAAATTAAAGAATTAAAATGTGGAAGATATTTCAAGAAAGTTTGCAGAACCTCCTCAATTTGAATGGCCAGTTCACGAGTCGGCGTCAATATAATGGCACCAATCTGGAAATAAAGGAAATCCAAGTTTTAATCACAATATACAGCAGAAAATTTAAATAAATCATTGTCTTTTCTGTTAAGTAAAATTGCTCAATATCTATCTTTCTCTATGGATAAATAACAGACATTCTATTTATAGCTACCATTATGTTGGTTTTTTTTTAAACCCAATAAAAGGCTTGTGAGTCACTCAAGGTAGATGACTGCTATTAAAATGGTTAAGATGAATGAGGAGTGTGATATGAGTGAAAGAAGTGTTAGGAATTGAAGATTATGAGGATAGATAACAATTGACCCTTGACCTGAAGCGGTCAGTGAAGTACTCACGTAGAAGTCTGTTTCACAGAATGTCAGTTCTTTTGAAAAAGTTGGCTGAGTGGAACTTTCTTTTTACATTTGGAATATGAAGGAAATGAGCCTGATTCAACTCTAGCAAAGTAGCAGAACATCTCCTGGCTGTGAAAGTCTGAACTGGTGGAACTAAAGAATCAAGCTCGTCTGAACATTAGCCATAGAAATAATGATAGGCTTTCAACATTGTGTATGTGTGGAAAGAGGTGGCAAAATAGAAAGTAAGTCATCCTCTACAAATCTGTATAGATGATTTGAAACTATCAAGGCTGGAAAGCAAGGACTGAGCAACTCCAGCCAGATATGGCAGCAATGCTCCATTTTTTGGTTGAATGTAACTCTCGTATAGATAACCATGGCCGAATGGCATATACTTTCTTGAGTGATAAAATGAGCTGACCATTTTTCCAGCATCTTTGGTAATGGATTGTATAGATGAGTTCCACTTGAGATCTGGATTTATTTTGTTGGTTGATTATTTTTTATGGCTTATCAACCCTTTGCAGGTTATTTAAAGCCAGGAAATATGTTCTATATTATAAGAATTTTTATTTGAGATAATAATGGTTAGTGATACAAGTTTTACTAATTAATCCATAGTTGGGGGAAAGAGGTAGGTTCATACCTTTCCCAAGGGTATTCGCACATAACGAATCCAACTAGAATTGGAACTTGGTTCTCTGATTAACAATTTTGAGCCATTATCCATTACAGCACATTCACATCCAAACTTACAGCACCTGGCATTCCCAAGTGGTCACCCATCTAATTTCTTAAATTCAGTGATCATATGGAAACCAGTGTTGCAATGCTATATGGCCATAAGCCTCATTTATCTTGAGTAGCTCTTGAACCTTGTGCGTCACTGAGATCTCTAGAGATTGATCCAAAAAAAAAAAAAAAAAAAAAAAAAAAAAAAGAGAGAAAGAAAGGAGGTGGAGAGAGTCTGATAACTGAAATGATAATTGTTGAAATTGCAGAAAGATGGATTGAAGAATTGAGAAGAAAATTAAAAATGAAATGCATTGAAAAATCATGTTTTGAGATAATTCCAAGGAGAATTGAACCCAGATTTAACTAGATGAAATTCAGTAAGATTGAATAAACCTAAGAATGCCCATCCTTGCCCACCTCCCACCAATAAGAAAGAGACTATTAAGGTATCTGCAGAAGATGCAAGATAAAATAAAAACATATGCTTCAAATTGACCACCCAAAAGAAAAGGTAATTTCTGTAACATTCTCGTTGAGAGAAAATTTTATATCCAAACATTAATTCAGATTCCCTTGGATACAAGTAGTAAGGAAAAAATTAATTACTATTTTGAAATGACCATGGTCAAGAAAGCTGTGTGGTCCAGTCGATCATAAAACAAGAGAAAAGGTAAACTTTCATTTTAAGGATAGTGAAAATAGAAAATTTTTCTTTCTCCAATTCTCGGGTTGTCTGGATGTTCAAGAGAATCCCAGCATGGGGCAAAAGCTGATAGATAAGGACTAATGACTGAAAATCATTTTTTTGTCTTTTGGCATCTTTTGGAAGTTGGATTTATCACTACAGCCCCAGGAAGCTGAGCTGAGGTTGGCTGTTGAGAAAGTGGGAGAGGAAAGAAATTAGCACCACCTATATAGAGTGATAGTATAAGGCAAAGTATAAAGAGAGTAAGAGTTGGCTTAATTCTTCTGACCACTCTCAAAAGGAGGCTGGACAACTCCAAGTATGGAAAACCACTTGAGTAGATGTATTTTTATATATGTAAATTTACAAAAGGTTGATACCTAAAGTAGAAGACAACTGAACCCAAACCCTAGTCAACCCCACCTCTGCCGGACGCAGGACTCCATATAAGCTGAAGATTTTGGAATCAAAGAAAGTTAAGAATGAAGATAACAGAAGGCACAACAAGAAGAGAGACACACTGGAATACACATCGTTTTATGAAAGTTCCTGAAAAGATCTTGTGTTGGACATGAAAACAAGAACTTGGAAATTTAAGTTACTACTAAAACAAGCTGTGGATTCTGAAGGGGGATCCCAGTATCATTTGTTTATAACAACAAGTGGGATGGGTTAAAATGGCTGTATACAGCAAATCATATATGAACCAAACTGTTGTTATAGCTTTATCCAGAGTTAATTCTTTATTCCAAATGATTCTTGCTTTTTGTGTAGCTCCCAAAATGACCAAAAAGTCTTCAGCTTGCTTCATCAGTGATCTTCTCACCCTCTGAGATCAAAAACAATATCACGAAGGAGTGAATGGTTGTGAATTAGACAAACACCAGCTAAATCGAGTGAAACTGTGCCACCAACATGATACCAGCAACAAAACAAATCATGTGTTAACAAGTGAAGAGTCAGCTAAATGGTAAACATGTGAGTCTGAAGGAAATTGAGGACTGAGGTACATATTTGGTTACTGCTGATTAGGGCCAACACCAGGAGTTGTGCATACTTGTATTGGATGAACTTTAGTATAAAAAATAAATAATTTCCTCATGATTTATTTTAGATGCTGTTGTAAACTTTGAAAATGGGAATGTGAAACAAACATCTGCAAAATCTGGCCAGGGTAGATGCCACTCGTAAATAGCCCTAAATAAAGGCACAAACCCATAATACCCTGCATGTTTTCATATCACTAGTCATCTTGATCAGTGGTGCATCATAATGGTAGATCGGAGACAGTGAAGACAATGTTGTAATCACTTGAAAATCAGAAAACAGGGGATGCTGAGCATTTATGAAACCACTCACAAAGTATAATAGCTTACTAATACAATTACTAATTAACCCATAGCTGGGAGAGAAGAGGTGCTCAGCTCTCCAATTAACAATTTTGAGCTGTTATCTATTAGACCACCTGTACATCTAAGCTTACAGCACCTGGTATTCCCAAGTGGTTACCTATCCAGGTACTGACCAGATTGGATGTTGCTTAACTTTGGGGATAATATGGGAAGTGGTATTTCAATGTGATGTGCACTTGAGATCTGGAGTGAACTTGTGACCCTATAGATATTCAAAGTATGGAGCCACATTTTGACTGGATAAAACTCAGGGTTTTTTTGCTGAAAATAAAAAGGAAAATGAAAAATTTTACTCCCTGGTATATCCAGCCATTGGATAAGTTGCTCTAGTTTGATAGAGTTTCTAAATTTCACACTTTAGCCCTTAATCTAACTTGATGAGTTTTTCCAGCGCGCAAACCCCCCTCTTACAAAGAATTGCTACAATCCTAAATAAGAATTAAGAAAAAATGGAAAAAAAAAAAAAAAAAAAAAAACTACAGAAAATAGCACGACAGATAACAAAAAGAATTAAGTGGTGTGCATAAATAAAATCCAAAATGTTTGAATATTCATTCGATGTTTCTTTCCATATTAGAGACAGAAGAAAAAGAAATAACTTTGTAAACATTTTAGTCAAATAAAATTGTAAGCACAATGGAAAAGTTTCTATATTGGAAGGTATGACCAATAATGACATTGTTGTCTCTTTTTGGATTCCAATTGGCTCAAATAACCTCAGTGTGAAAGCAATGTGTTTAATCTATTTTATGGTCTCAATTGTCACTAGTGTGTAGATATAATTTCTGTTTTCAGAGTAAAATTAAATAAACTGTATTTATAAAACTGTAGAGAGACAGTAGGTAAAGGGGATGTATTAAAACATTAATAACTTTATCCTTTGATGTCTGTTGGTGTGAGGTGGACGAGCGAGTTAAGAAAAGCAGACATAGTAACAAATAAAAATGGCAGTTGGCAAATCTGATTGTTAGAAAAAAGAATTTTTATTTACAGAAAGCCATTAATTAACATACAGGATATGGGGGGGAAGATGCTCACCTTTTTTTAAAAATCATTAATTGAGAGAATTCAGTCTTTGCCATCATTATTAATAAATTTACAGATAAAACTTTTTTTTGTATTATTAATTTTACTTCTCTAAATAAATTCCTTATAACAAACACTATAAATTTCCTTTATATTTCTTTAACTAGTCTCATAATCTGAGCTTGCCTTTACCTCTGAAAAGTAATAATTTAGAAGTGAAACAAAAAAAAAAATAGAATATGAAATTCAATCTATTTTATTTGTTTTTTTCAATAAGTAAAAACTAAAATATAAGTTTGACCCTGTGAAGGAAAAAGAAAGGGTTTATTTCAAATATGTACGAGACCAATAAGTTGAGAAAAGCAGGAAAAATATCGTCTTTTTTGGAAAACCAATTTTGAATCTGATGCAAGAATTTAGAATTTGAAAATATGGCCACACTTTGGAAGACTGTACCTCTTTTTCCCCACTGATATCAATTACTATAATATATAAAATCCAAAGAGGTTTAAGTTATGAGACTAGTTAAGAATAGAAAAGGAGGTAATTCTTTGTTTACAATATGGAGATTGGTTAGAGAAGTAAAATTTGCAAAGTATTCTCATTCTTACAATGTTCTAATCATACTTGACATTGAAATGTTTCCAACTAAAGTCAAATAATCATGTAAAGGTGTTATTGCAAATTTCAACATGAGGAAGAGCCGAAAATGGATTGAACTCTTGCTTAGCTGCTTCACAACCCACAATGGTTTCATTTTTTTCTTCCCTGAAAACACATTCTTTTATTTCTAAATTTTATTTTTAACTATGAATTCAAAGGATTCACCCATATCAAAATATACAGAGTCCCATATTAAAAAAAAGGTCACATGACACATTATGCCTCATTATCTACTTAACAGTGACTTTCTTGAATAAGGTGTCATTGGCTGATATTGTTTAGTAGCATATCAACACCTCTATGGGTTATTTAAGGCCGAAATCTAAATATTTTGAATGCAATTCTATGGCTTCAACTACAGATAAACTGTATTGTTGGCCATTTTACTATAAATATGTATTACTGGTATATTTACTATTAAAAAGGTATTTTTATACTTTAATGGTGTTTTGTTTTTTTTCACTATTTGCCCATAGATGGGATCCTAACAGGTGCTATAACCCCAGGTCAGGGTGGACCTGGGAACAACAGCAATTAATTGGTGGTTTCATGCTCCTGAAAATCTCCAATCTCCTGATCAAAAGTCTTGCTGCTGGATGTAGTTTATCATCATACCCAGAACTAAGGTGATACTAAGTACTTTATATATTTTTTTTTATCCAGAATAAAATGAAGAATTTCAAGGCAAATAACTAGCATAATATTCTAAATGCTGGTTATGTTGAAAAGACTGATGTGGCTGCGTGTTGAAGAGCATTTAACATTTATACATTTTTGAATCAAGGAAAAACAATGGAAAACAGATTTTTGTTTCAACGATAAAATATATATTAAAATCAACAAATACAAAACAATTTTTGTAATGTGTGAATATTAAGGAGAAAAAAGTATTCTCCCTTTTTCTGTTACCTTGAATAAGAATAATTGTAATTAAGGAAGTTTCTTGAATAGAATGTTGTAGTCAGAACATACAGTTAATTCAGTTATTTGTATAACTAAAAGTGTTGTGTGTAACTTGGCTTTTTCACAGAGAACTGATGGTGAAAATGTAATTCAAGTTCTGTGTGTGTATGTGTGTGCGTGTGCGCGCAGTGAGTAGAATGAATAGTCTGTGTAGACGCGTGTGAGTTGCTGAATTCTACTGTCTATTTTTGGAACAAAACCCCGCTTTTGTTACTACCGGTAGGCCCCGGGAACAAAGGATGGAGAATTTTGAAAGAACACAAAAAATATCGGTGATTTTATAACAAAAGCATGTTTGTGAATTAACAGTAGGAAAAATTCAGTGTGGTGACTGCGATCAGTAAATTGTCCTGTGATAATTAGTATTTATTATTTAACCAATCACAGTTGAGAAAAATGTAGGCGTGGCAAACGTAGTAGTAGTCACTACAATATTGTAGTTTAAGTTTAGCAAACTGACAGCTCAAACCAGCTAAGTTCTCCAATTCCCCAATGTCAAGCCAGGCATTTGATATACTTTTATGCATATTTGCATTTTTTCCTTGTGATAAGGTTAAATCAGTGATACTTTTATTATCAAACTGAATAAAATCAACTTTTGATGTTTTTTGTGGTAAGCTATGCTTTCCATTTTGACTACAAATATAAAACTAAAAACTACCCTATTAGGAATTTATCTAAGCCAATTTAGCTGATGACAAATTTTCAAAATAGACAAAGACGATTCACATACCATCTTCACATGTTTTTCATATGTTCATTGTTTTTTTAGATCTTAAAAAATTTTCTTAAATTTTTTGAGCAACGAATTGCAACTTGATTAGATGTCCCCGGAAACACTGTTGTAACATTGGGATGAAAAAGAAAACACAGTTATCTCCCTTGTTAACAAAACGATTCAATTCAAGACATAACCAGAAAAAGTTTCATGTGGACGAAGTAGTTGCATATTAACCACAAATTCCACAGATGCATTTTCAAGTCCAAAAGCCAGTATCTTAAATATTAATTTTCAGAACAGGTAACTGCTTCTCATGTAAATAATCAATGTAATGCAATTTTCCATTTAACCTTGACTAGCTCAGGAACGTTATTTTTAATACAGTGAACTAATGATTCATATCCTTTTTCTACGCTTTTGTTGACCCAAGAAAGTTATTGAATAGACTTGTTTTGTTAATTATTCCAACTAACGAGTTTTTCAAAATATGAGCTGTCTCTAGGCTGATTTTTTGCTTTAAGTTGAGAGCTAAATTTCAGATTACAAGCCAGCTTCAGATACTCTACTGCTAGCTGGCACAGCAAACGTTACAGTGAACTTCACAACATCTGTCCAGCATCCCGAGTTTCAGTTGTTCACTTTAAGTGGTTCGCTCAGTGGAAGCATCAGTCTTAGTGCTTGCATTTATGCGTGCAGTTAGTTTGTTAAACTTTGTTTTTTCCAACTATAGGCCTGAATAAAGTGAGGGTGAAGGACAGTGCTTAGAAGAAGAAGCGGATGATGTGCATTGAATTAAAGAAATTATCGAAAAACATAACCATGGTGTGTGTGTTGCTGTCTTGGCAAAGGAACACGAGCATAGCACTTCTATAATCTGCACTATACTGAAGCAAGAGTCAACAAAGGCTATAATGCCAGCCAGGGGTGTTAAAATAATTTCTAAACAGTAAACATCTATCCATGAAAATATGGAGAAGCTGCTGATAGTGTAGTTGATGGAGAAGCAGCTCACAGGTGATACTATGATGGAAGCTATAATCTGCTATTTTTGCATTCTCAATCTTGCATGGAAGGAACCTCTTCCATGAACTGTCATAATAATATATGATAATTATTATTTATAATATAGTTTTTTTTAGAATTCTAACAATCTTTTGTGTTAGATTTCAACTCTCTAAATTGATTGTACGCTGTTTTTTAGACATTAAATTTTGCACTTGATTTTTGCGCAAAGTGTAAAAAAATCAGTATTTTCATTTTTTCATCTTCATGGTTGTAATTTTTCCAGCCAATTTGGACTTAAAACCGGCACTGAAGAATTATAAATTAAACAAAAAAATTTTAATTGAAATCAGATGAAAACTATGGAAACACAAAACAACATCTGATCACACACACACATGCATGCATACATTTTGAGAATTATAGATATAGATTCATTATTTATAGGTACATTATTCTTATTTAAAAACATGTAACAAAAAAATGCAATGTTTTTTAGGTACAGAATAGATTAAGGAAATTTCAATTGGGAAAATTGATTTGACATACAAGTAATTTGAGTTACTAGCTCAGTTATAGAATGAATTAAATGCGGAAGCAAAGACATCACTATCTATATATAATGCTTTGAATAATAAAAAAATAAAAATTTTCAGAAACAATGGGTTGTATATTAATATTTTTTGTTTTATTATTTCAATTAGGTTCCTCAACTAGTTTCGGCCAGCATAGCCATCATCAGAAAAAAAAAAAATCCCTGCTTGTTAGTAGCAGTAAGCTACAGTAGTGAATGACTCTCTGAAAAAATTTAACTTTATCTGTAGTTTTCATTTCTTTTTTATTGTTAATTTTGGTCAGTCCTTGTATTAGTTAAACGGCCTCTTTCAAGTTGTTTTTAAGATAGAGAATGGAAGATTCCAGACTCTCAGAATTCCCTCCTTGATTATTTTGACAGTTTTATCGATTGCTGGGAATAGGATATGGTTAGGCATATGCTATCTTTTTAGTCTTTTGGGAGTGTGTGTAATGTGTGTATGTGTATATATTTGTGTGAGTGTGTGTACAAGTGTGAGACCTCAAAACCTCTGCAAGCACATTTGTCTTGTGTGGGTGAGAAATGTGGGTAGGATTTGTGGTTAAGCCCATCTGAATGAAATATTCCGAGGTGCAAAAACCATTTGTCTTCATGTTCCTCTAGTATTTTTCTAAAATTATCTTTTCTATTTTTATTTTTTCAATTATAATGAATTTTGCATGGCTTTTAAAATCATGTTTTTCAAGGTAGAAATGTTGTTCTACAGGTAATAATCTTTTGTGGGGAGCCGACTTGATCCAATTTTGATAATTATTAATTCTGTAGTGAAAGGGATATTCTGATTTTCCCACATATTGTTTCTGGCATAGTGTGCATTCTAATAGGTAAATTATGTTATGACTTCTACAGTTAGAGTTGTGGTAGATTTTGAAAGTAGATTTAGTGACTGAGCTAGGAAACGAATTGGTATGACTAATGTGGTTATAACATAGGCTCCTTTCGTTGTTACATGATTGGGAAAGTCCTGTTTTTATTTTTGGTTTATTATGAGTTATCTTCTCATCTGAAATTTGATTACTACCTATAATTTTCTTAAGGTTCTTAGGTCTATGATATGCTAGAAGGCTGGATTCTTCAAATTTTTTAGGTCTGGTTTGAGATGTAGTACTTCCCAGTGACTTGATTATCTGTGTGTGTGTGTATATATATATATATATATATATATATATATACATACACACATACATACAAATGTAATGAGAATGAAAATAATAAATAAATTTTAATGTCCACAGCATTAATTCAAAAGAGGGCCCATTACCAATAGTAGAGCAATAATTATTTATTATAATTTTTTCATATAGACAAAAGCAATTTACTCACTACAAAGATGCAACTTTGTTTCAGTGCATTTAGTTTCACCTCGATTGGTGAGAACCAAAATGGTTATGAGCAATTCTGTTTGTAAACTAGCTGCATGTGGAACATCACTTCCTTTTTTCCATTTGTTTGAAGGTAAAAAAAAAAAAAAAGGTGCATTTTAAGAGGGGACATATAAGGATAAAGAAAAGATAGGAAAGGCAAAAAGGGTGACAGAGTGAAACAATAGTGCTTGTTGATAGCAGTTGGGTGAAGGATTGTTGAGGTGTCAAAGTAATGGCCCAACCACCAAATTATTTTTTTAAAATGACAACATTCAAGGGTAAAGGCACAGCATTTCCAAGCCATTTGTAGTGAGTAAATTGTTTTTGTCTATATGAAAAAATTATATATATATATATATATATATATATATATATATTTAATTTCAATTAAAAAGGTGCAAATATAATTTATAAATTCATGAATTATTCATACAAAAAAACAAATATTTAAATCATTAACCTCTATATTTTTTTTTTTTGTATGAATGATTCATGAATATATATATATATATATATATATATATATATATATATATATATACATACATACATATATGGGAAAACAATATATAAATTTTTATACATCAAGAAAAATGTTATGGAGAAAGCTATGAAAAAGTTTTCATGTGATGCATTTTGCCCTTCAGTGAACTATAGTGATGTTTACTTTGATGTGACTATTCAGGCACATAAAGGAAAGGGGATGTTGGGAATTTTTTTTTTTCCTTCTTCTAAATATGTGATTTGGGTATATATAGTCTGTCCAATTTTGTTTAGTTCCTTTTTTTCTTTTTGTGGTTGGAGAACTGAAAGAAAAAAACAAATCAAGGAAAAAAATGACTTACTGTTGGCACAAAGACTTTGCACGTGCATTCAATATAAAGAAGTCCAGAGGCGGGGAGGGAACAAAAGAAAAAAAGACGGCTGCTCATAAGTCAAATATTTAAGAATGTTACATTCTTGCAAATAAGATTTTACTTGTAACATGTAAATTTCTGACCACTGAAAAGAATGTAAAAATCACATAACCAAAAGGGGGAAAGGTGGCAACTGTTTTAGATCCTATGGTTCTCACATGGTCAAGTGTGGGTTTTATGTGGTGGAAAAAATGGTAAGAGCACAAGAGATTGTGAAGAGAACAAGAGGAGGAAGAAAGAATTGTCACCAAAGCAAATATCAAAGAACTGACAAGAAAGACAGTGAAATTAATTCTACACTTTTTACCCAGGTTTCCATCAATTTTGTTATTAAATATCCCATATTGTGACAATAGATAACTGGCAGGCCTTTTATTATCTTAATGTTGGACATTTAATAACAAAAATGATGGAAAAATAAACAAAAAGAAATTAAATGAAATGATTTCCCCCAGCAAAATCATGTTTGGATATTTGGGCAAATTTTATGATGTGGGATGGGTTGATAACTTTTCAATACCACCTCATGTGTGTGTTTATGTGTATTATAGCTTTAAGACGTCATGTTGTTAAGTTTGTCATATTGCCAAGTGGATGCAAAAATACCTCATGCTTTTTCCATGTTTCTTCTCTCTTCTGCAATCGGTCAATGATTGGAATGAGAAAAGCCAAAGTCTTTCCACTTCCAGTGACAGCTTCTGCAGCAACATCCTTATTCTGAAGAAACAGTGGAATACAGGCTGCCTAAGAAATCAAAAACAAAAATGAAGAAATAATAGAATCAATAAAATATGAAAAATATTTTTCTGCATCACTTAACATGACTGTTAAAACTCTAAGAAAGACATTATTTCCAGATACAAAATTGAAATTTTCAAAAGGTCATCTTCGACACAATTCATAACAAGCCCTATGTAGGGAGTAGAGGGTCACTTGACCAAGGTGAACTTTTTTTTGAATGCTTAGCTTATACCACGTAATTTCTTAAAATGTAAAAAAAAAAAAAAAAAAAAAAAAAATTAATTAAAAAAAATAAAATAAAAATAAATAAATAAAAATCGTAGTTTCTTTTTCAAAATCGATAAAGCATTCCAGATGGCAAAATTCAAAAATATTTTAAAAAATTTAAGAAATCAGGTCATAAGTTGTACGGGGTGGGAGTCGATTTACTTATACATAGCAAACTGTTCCCCATTATTAACTTTTAAAATTTAATGATTTTTTTAAATAATAATCGTAATCTGGAATGCTTAAGCCTTTTGAGTTTAATGAGTAAAAAAAAGGATAATTTTTGGTCTCAGTGTCTGTAACACTCTTCTTGACTCTACCGTAACTTAAACAAAAAAATCTTTGACTAGAACTAACAATAGAGGAATACAATTTTTGTGAATGAAAAGCTTCATTTAATAAGGTGAGGAATATGTTTCCAAATGATAACAGAAAAAAACAATATAAAATTGTAAAAAGATTTTTGTTATGAAAGAAAAAGTTACCGGTTGTTCACAAGGATAATACTAGAAAAAAGCATGAATCACACCGTTAAGAAATTAATGCTAACTAAATTATATACTTTATGATATTGAAAACTATAATTATAAATTGTATTATAATGACAAGCTGAATAAAAAGTTTTAACAACAAAAAAATAACAGTTGAAAAACAAACGACACGCGGGTTATCTATCATTGAAAAAAAACTTTGGTTTGTTTCAACGTATTTAAATGAAATTGTATTAAAACAGAAAAGAGATGGGAGGTGGAATAAGTTTAATATTTATAGAAAGACACAAAACTAACCTGTACTGGGGTCATTTTATTAAACTTTAAGTCTTTAATTGCATTTTGACACGCAGAAGAAAGAGTCAAACAATCCCACGTGTCGTCCATGTTGCTTGAGAAAGGTTTTATTTTAATTCGTTTAACAGAAGAGTTCCAATGAATTCCTTCCCTTTAAAAAGATTTTTGTTTGCAGCTTTGATTTTGCTACGATAATTTGTATTGCAAATAAATCTTTTTTAAGTAAAGAACGCAAAACAGAACAAAGACTCGCCACCAAAAACTCTCGTAGTTTCTCAGTCTTAATCTTATGTGAACGAAGATCAAAATAACAACGTTTGTTTGGTATCTGTCTATATTTCTGAGATGTGGTATAATTCGGACTCTTGTCTTCATCTTTGACTTTATCGCTATATTTTTATTACAACGTTTCGGCCGTTGTACGCTCCGGCCTTCTTCAAGGATACATGGCACATGGCTTAAGTTAGATCCAGTGGCAGGACCCAAAGAGTGTGAGTTCAATACCCGGTTAAGGCAGTGGAGAACTTTCAGAGGGGAATTAACAGGAGATAACTGATAGTGATAACTGACATCCATCAAACATGGCACGTGGAACTAGAACAGTCTACCCCAGTGAGCGAAATAATGGGTTCAGTTCGACATTCCAACCACCTGAAGAAGGCCGGAGCGTACAACAGCTGAATCATTGTAATAAATATGGCGACAAAGATGAGAACAATAGTCTGAATAATGTAAATAATGAACGTTTGTTTGATTATCAAATCACTTAATTTTTGCACTTGACAGTTGACGACACTCAGTAGAGATAATTCTTTTCTGCTTTCAGAATTACTTTCATTCGGCTTTACTGCAAACAAACATTTTATAGAAAAATGCATGAACTTTTACAGAAATTTACAGTTGCTGGTGGTGATTTATATATAAGAAAAATAGTTGTTTAGTTATTTTGTTTTAATTTTTAATTTTTTTATTATGATGTCCACTGTGTACAAGGCCCGAGATCTACTCGAGGTAGACTAGGGCTACAGCGGATATGTGGGGAAGATGACTGTTAAACATAGATTTGAACAGGTTAAGACTTAAAATTGTAGTGATCGGAGAAGCATCCCTTTGGTAGTCGGTTCTACAAAGCAGCGGTTCATAGGAAGAAAAGCAGTGAGAGTCTTGCGACGTTTCGTCTGTGAGAAAGCGGTTGTAGAGTGGAATTTTTTTTTGTTGCCCACAAGAACACGGAAACGCTTTTGGACTCTATCGAGTCTGGGCAGCTCCTGTCCATATACGTCAACAGTATTCCATTTTTTTTTATTTTTTTTGGGGCCAGATCTGGCTCTTGTAATGGTAGAGGATAGCAGGAGGAGTCAGGTACTTACTAGAGCGGTACAGGGAGCTGACAATTTTTCTAGTATCTTTAGTGATGGATTGTATGTACATGTTCAACTTAAGGTCTGGGTTGAAATTAAGTCCCAATAGGTGCTCAGGGCACGGGCCTTCCTGAGAGGACATCCATCCATCGTGATTGGTGATAGTTCAGGGTCCAGTCAGTGATGATGGAATGTAACTAGTTTGGTTTTTGAGGCATTGAATGTTACCAGCCAGTTTCCCCCGACTGATGTGGGAATCTCAGGTAGTTTAGGTTTTTTGGAGGTTTACCCATATATCTTTGTATTTTAGTTGCGCGGAGTTTGGGGGTTAAAATGAACAGTTGGTTTATCCACGCCAAGAAGGTTACGGATTATAATGACGAGGAAACATACGGGTAATTTTAACAAAACAAGATAAAGAATTTACAAGCTTGAAATACTGTCAGTAGCTCGTTTCGGGAAAATAAACCAGAATTCTCAAAGTCCGTAGTTTTAACATATTGCCAAGAAGAGGAAATGTTCATGCAACAGATTAAATGATCTGATACAAAATAAGACAAATAAGACAAAGAGGTAAAAGAATCCGTTGCTCACCGAAGGGATTTTATATGGTTTGCATACATTCGAAAGTAGACGAAGACAGATAGTTTGAAATATTTAGCTTTCTTGGATTATTGAGATAACATTCTTTGAAGTGTCGTGTGCTGGTTAGAGGATGATAATATAATTGGCGAGTAATTTTACACTGGCAAGTACTTCAACGCTGGTCGCGAGGAACCGAAAAGAAACCTTTCACATGACTTCAGACACTTTAATTTTTATCCTCATTTTATATTTAAAAAAAAAAGAACTTCTTCTTCTTCTTCTTCTTCTTCTTCTTCTTCTTCTTCTTCTTCTTCAATAGTGACAATGGTAACAGTCTTTTATCATCCCACATCACCACATGGTCTATTACTTTTCTCAGCTGCAGCAGAATTTACACGCTAAAATGGTTATGACTTTCTACCTGATAACAGCCTGAGTCGCCTAACCCATTCCCCGCAGTAGCAGCAGACCGGGTGTGGTCCCTACTCCTTTCTAGGCTATCCTTTTCTACCTTTGCAGTCAAAATCTCTCCTCTTATATAGCAAACACATTGATCAAAACAGACTCACACAAACAATTCCATAGGTGGGGCCAATACCTTTTATACCTATTGGTTAATAAATCAAGTTCCCATCAAACCGCACCCATTTTCAATTCAAATTTGTCTGTGTGTGTGTGTGTGTGTGTGTGTGTGTGTGTGTGTGTGTTTCTGTAAAATTTTGCCACAAGAAAGTTTAAACTGCCTGGCTTCATTTGGTAGGGTTTTTATGACATCAATTTGGAGTCAATTTTTTTAAAAATCTTTACACACACACACGCACGCACACATACACACACACACACATATATATATATATATATTATTTTTAAATATAACTTGTCTTTGGAAGAGTAGTTTAAAGTAGGAATTTGTATTTTTAAACTTAACCTCATCTATTTAAATGAAAAAAAAAAACCTTTTCGTTCCTCTCTCACTTTTAAATTATCACTTCATTCTTCATACAACCTCAAGTTAA
Organism: Acanthosepion lycidas; assembly: GCA_963932145.1. NCBI lineage: Eukaryota > Metazoa > Mollusca > Cephalopoda > Sepiida > Sepiidae > Acanthosepion > Acanthosepion lycidas. The sequence continues at coordinate 1,328,672 of OZ010601.1, forward strand.
TGTCATACAGTTAATATCCAAGTTTAATTTTATAAAACCCCTCCCCTTTAATACCTTACATCATCCTCTGACCACTTACCTTTCGTCTTACTTAAACATTGAAATGGATAAATTCTGTATTATTTTTTCGACAGCTGTCCAGTTAAATTTCTAATTCCGACACGAACTTAATCTATATACCGGGGTTGAATAAAACTGACGGAGTTTTCGTAGGTTGAAATAGTTCTATTTCCCATATAAGGTAATTTAGTATTTTTCATGTACTAATTTATTTGCTCTGTAATAATAAAGACACTGAGCTCTTTTGGCGGATCAGTTTTAATATTTTACATTACTAGGGTCCCCTTGGATTAACTGGATTTATTACCTTTACTATATATATATATATATATATATATATATATATATATATATATATATAAAGTGAACACTGAAGTCAACACTCAGAGGCAATAGACTGTTTCATGCTAAACCCAATCATCAGGCCACGTGCGTCGTGTTTTTTCTCGACTGTTTATATATACAGATCAGTGGTGCATTGTGGGTAGTCTATTGCATTGTGGATAGTCTATTCTAACGGTTATTTTGGCGGGAGTGCTTTATTAATTTTTTTATTATTTACTTTATTTATTTGGATTAATTTATTTTACTTGTTTTTGCCTATTTATTTATTTTTATTTATTCTTCTCAGTTTTCGATTTTTAAGTAACGTAGTAAAAATTTGTTTTCGTGTCTGCATATTAAGATGAGTTCTGATCGTTTATTTAATAGTTTGTTTTGGTCTAGGAAGGTAATTATAGCTATTTTTCCTCCAAGCAGAGTTTGTAGTTTTTTGATTAATTCATGGTATTTTGGGTGTGATTTACTTCTTGTTTTGAATTTCCCAGATATACTTGAAAATAGATATTTTGTGTGCGTAGTTTCTTTGTTTCCGGCGTCCTTCAGTTACTCCCATGCATATTTTTTCCTAGTTATCTGATGATTTTAACGTGGCTTGGTATATATATATATATATATATATATATATATATATATATATATATATATATAACAATACAATTGCCGTAATAAAAATATTAACGTGGAAATGATTTAACAGAAAATTAATAAATTCTGAATTGTTAGGAAGAAAAAAATCATGCAAGAAAAGTTATGATGTTTCTTTTTGTTGGGAGGAAAGTCATAAGATGAACTATGATAGGGTAGGAGAAATTGTGTGAGAAAATTTATATGGGTTGGTTTGTTAGGATTAGAAAAAGTCATGGAAGAGATGTCATAGTAGAAAAGTCATAATGTAGGGCTTGATAGAGTAAGAAAAACAAGACAAAAATACTACAGAATGTGTGAACTGGTTATTGCCAGAACTCAATCGTGGAAAATAATTTTTTCTCTTTTTTTTCTTGCCTCTAATTTTGTATTGCCAACTATTATTTTCCTTTTTTAATTGTGTCTTTTTTAATCAATTCCCTCCAATCAAAGCGATAAGGCCACTAAGACGCAACGTTGTGCTACGAGAAGTGAAAAATAATGAAAAAGACTTTGAAAGGAACCAGAAACAATACCATAAACTGGAAACAAGGGATAAACCTCTACTCCTGTTCAAAATTTGAGGAGGTCTTTGAACCGGACGATAGACGAACCTATCTATCTCTATTTACCTATCTACTATAAAACCTATATTAAATTGACTTAAATTTTGTGCCTCTTATAAGATCTCAAATGCATTAATACATGCTTTAATTGTTTCTAAATACTCACAAAAGACCTTGAGCCAGATTTGAAATCTAATAAATTCGGAGAAAGTATAATGATCTTCAGAAAATTTTTTGTTATTCTAGGTGCTCAGTAAATATGAACTTGTGTCACACTTGCTCAGCTCTAATCAAATGAAAACTTCTTTTTATAATTTTTCAGATTATCCTGCAGATTTGAAATTCCTTTTGCCATTGATCAACGTCATTACATTCGTTACAAGACGCTTGAATTTCAATTTAATTAACCTGGTACTTAATTAAACAGACTAATTTATATATTGTGTACAAATCTTGTGTAATTATGCAATGACCTAAAACATACCGAAACTTAATTAACATTTTTGTACTAATGCACCTTTTCCATACTAAAATAAAATAAAATAAAAAAACAACAACTAAGTCTTCATCTTACAGTTGTACTTCTCTCTGGGGCTGAGATTAATCTCATCCCGCAGACATTAGAACTCCAATTTGGGATGACTAGCCCGGTTTTTTGAGACAATACAAATTTTTTTAAGTAAAACTCTTTTATATTTCTTCTAATAGCAACTAATTAAAAATTGTAAAAAAAAAAAAAAAATCTTATTTTTCATTCCACCAATATTGGTGCATTTTTAAAAAAATGGTGCATGTATGCGCGCATACATACACAAACATACATACACAAACATGCGCACACCAAAACAAAATTGAACGACTTAATTTTAATCGTCCTGGGTAAGACGTTAAACTAACATCCGTGTCCTGGGTAGGACGATAAACCACGTCCAGCAGCAAGGCCTATGATCAAGAGGTTTTGATGAGCGTGCAACCACCTCTTAATTGCTGGTGTTCTCAGGTCCACCCTGATCCAGGGTGGTAACACCTGTTAGGGTCCCAGCTATGGACAAATAGTTAACTATTACCAGCAATACAATTTTGAAGGAAAAATATTACCAGAAACAGATTTTTGACAAAAAAAATATTATCAGCAATAAAAAATGTTGTCAGCATTAAATAACCCATTGAGGTTGATATGCCATAAAACAAAATAAACCAAACCAATCTAAATCAAAGAATACATATTCTATTCATACGAATCTATCCTAAAAATGTTGTCGGCATTACATAACCCATTGAGGTTAATATGCCGTAAAACAAAATTAAACCAAACCAAACCAAACCAAACCAAACCAAACCAAACCAAACTTCATTTTAAACTGCGGAATGAAACCCGAATGGAAAAAGAAAATTGAAAGACTTAAATTTAAATATTTCTATTATTTTTCTCTAAATGTGTAAAACGTTAGGATTTAATTGTAAGAAAAATTTTTGCTTTAATAAAGAAAGCAAGAAAATAATATATTAAAAAATCAGGGTGAAAAATTAAAATTGACTGATTGAAATTGAAATATTTCTACTATTTATCCCTAAATGGGAGAAACATTTGAATGAGATTGTAAGAATTAATTTTTCTTTAATAAACAAAGCAAGAAAATTACATTTTTTCTGTTAATTTTGGTTAATAAATTTGAATGAGACATTAACAAACAACATTTATGTGTTATGGTTTTTATAAACTTAATTGAAAATACAAGAGAGAATTTTAAAAAATGATAAACAAACATGGAAAATGAAGTGAATAATATCAGGCAGTGATTGTACGTGAACGTTTTTTTATAAAGACTTTAAAAATGTTTTGCTTGTGGATAGGTGGAATGCACTAATATTCTTTATACAAAATATGCATTGAGCACAATTTTTAAATACTGATAAAGGATATTCTAAGCATAAAAATTAACAAGAACATATCAGTATAAAATTGTGGGATAAGATTCATATCCGAACGTTGCCAGTGTGGATAGGTATAGGATAATTATTTTATTGGAAACTTTGGGAATAAAATGAACTGACCCAAGGAGATAAAATAAATAATGTATTCTTATTTATTTCCTTTAAAGTGAGGAGTTTGTCCTTTGGTATTTAGTATAGCAAAAGGTTCGTTAATAAGACGGATTTTGATAGCAGTCTGGAGAAATGTCCGTTTCTGTAATTTAAAGTAAGATGACAGTATGGGTAGTAGTAATGTGAGAAATTAGGTCGTTGTTAATCTACTGTCAATAGTCGATGACCTCTTCACTGCTTCTTCAGATGTCACGCATGGCTGCGTTTTTTGTTCCGTCCTTATTCTCGACGTGTCGGGTATTTATACATTTGAATAGGCTCGAGGATTTGGGCGCACACATCAAAAAGTCACTTTGTGTCAATTCTTTTGATTGGCCAGATTTTTTTATTTTATGTTTTTTTTTGTTTTTTTTTATAACAGAAGTTATGCATGTAGCCTCCCTGATTTTTGATAGTTTTCAGTCACATGTAAGCTTTGCTCCTGAAAACTTCCGTTTTTTTGGGCCGGGTTCAGTCTTTTGTTCTTCTTTCTCTTTTTAGATTGAGAGACGTATAGAAAGAAAAGTTTAAAGAGAGAGAGAGAGAGAGAGAGAGAGAGAAAGAGAGAGAGAGAGAACTAAGCGTTTTAAAGGAAAGCGCAACTCAGTCAGTTACGTGCCATGCGTGATACACGCTTAGGCGATCAGGTATCTTTCGATACATGACTGGCCAGGCAGATTTTTTCCCGCAGTAGGTTGCCATTTCTTTCTGCGGTAGACCAGCTACCATCCAAGGCTATAGAACCCGGTCTGTCCTGCAATTAATTACTACTACTTCTCACCCCGGGTGTGAGAAGAAGAGAATTCATACCTTTTCCCAAGGGTATTAGCATGTGAGTGAGTGTAAATGGATTCAGCTGGAATTCGAACTCGGCTCTCCGATTCCTCAATCCGTGCCGCTATCCATTGATCCAACTTTTTATTTTTGTTTGTATATTTTATTTTTATATTTTTATTTCTGTCAAGACTCAATACAAAATTATTCCAGGTGATTTAAAACAAAAGGTTGAAATAAAAATGTGAGTTTAATAAAATATTACAGTGAAATTTAACGAATTTGTTTTTGTTTTTGTTCATATTTGAGACTTTAATATTTGAACATTTTAAAATTAATTTCTTAAATATTTTAATAGTGTTTTTTTTTTATTATTATACTAGTAGCAACTATTAATGATAATAATAATGGCTGGATGTTCGTATTCTAGTATGTCTGCCTACTAGGGCGGCTAGCTAATCCCTGTTGCAGACCCCTGCTCAGGTACATTTCTGTTCAACACCCACAACGCCTACTTGCGGTTTATGCTGCAAATATGCACATTATCTGGCGTGATCAATTATCTGAACAAGACCAGCACACTCAAAGCCTCGGTCATGATGACTTGTGACTTCGTACTAGCGCAACCATCAAAGGATCCCAAATACTTCCGTCTCCTAATTTCGTTCACATGTCTTGGGTCAACTTTCAGGCACTTTCCACAGGTGCCGCACCCTGGGATCATCCTCCACCCCACCTCAGGCCGATAATATCAAGAAGTAATCTTCCTGCCAAATCGACCCCAGTGAGATTCGAACTCGGGTATCATGGTCAGAAAATGAATGTTCAAATCAATCGTCCACGTGCCCGTTATTCATGCTAACAAAGTTATAAATAAATAAATAAAAAAAAAAAAAAAAAAAAAAAGGGAACATTTTCATTTGGGGATGGTTTCAAATTTTTGAAGACAATTTTTTTTTTTTTGAGTGGTTTCAGCTTAATGATAAAATAAGTTTGTCTGAAGACTTGATTTCTCTAATCTATGATTCGGCAAATCTAATAATCCAACATCCGTTTGAATCTGCTGCAATTGCTTTGTAAATCTACTTCCAGAGTTCTTAAGATTTTTATTTTTAATTTGACAAATTTTGATGCTTATTTTACCATCAAATTAGATTTTTTCCCTTAAAATTTATTTTCAATAAAACCAATTAAAATAACTCAAACACAGTTTTCCCTTACTACAAGGTGTCCATAAAGTTCGTGTGCACTTTAAAAAATTTAAAACACTATTTGTATTTGCGATAAAAAATAATCTGTAAAAGATGTTATAATGTTTAAAGTACCTAGTTTTAAGTATAGCTAAAATAACTCGTGATTTCAGGCATTACTGTAAATCAGTTGGCAAATGTTTTCCGTGAATTACAAAATCGTATTACCCTTTGTATTGCTAATGCTGGAGGACATGTGGAAACTTAAATAAAATTTCAATAAAACCTTAAAAAAATATAGATTTACTTCTTTCTAATCCTTTTTACAAATTATTTCTATCGCAAATACAAATAAAGTTCTAAATTTTTTAAAGTGCACAAAAGCTGTATGGACACCATATATATATATATATATATATATATATATATATATATATATATATATATATATATATATTAACATAATTTCAATCCTTCATGAGCTTCTGATCCTTAGCCATGATTAATTAATGATGAACATGTCATTTTCGTTTATGATCAATTTCATCACGATATTTCTGTTAAGCTTAGAGAGTAATTATACATTCTTATTGGTCAAGGTAGAATCCAATAATGTTATAAAAACCTCGGAGAATTCCAGTAAGATATCTTTAATCTTGAAAAGGCGCGTTTCTGAAGAAAAAAAAAGCCTTCCAAAGATTTAAAATAATTCATGGAGATATTTATTTTTAACTGACGAGAATTCTCACACAAAAGAACATAAATTGATATTTATTATTGTTTAATACAAATTAGATGCGCGGGTGGTGTAACGGAGAAAGTGGAATCGGCAAGCCGAGTTCAAATTTTGTAAAGTTTTGAGCGATTGATTCGTTTTTTACGGCTTATCAACCCTTTCCAGGTTATTTAGAGCTAGACAATATTTTTAGATTGTAAGATTTTTTTTTGAGATAATAATGGTTTAGTGACACAAGACTTGCTAATTAACCCATAGCTGGGAGGAGAAGAGGTGGATTCATGCCTTTACCAATGGTATTTACACGTAAGTGAATATAACAAATCCAACTGGAATTGGAACTTGGTTCTTTGATTAACAATTCCGAGCCATTATCCATTACACCACCTGTAAATCCAAATTTACAGAACTTGGTATTCCCAAGTGGTCACCCACTTAGTTATTGACAAGGCTTGATGTTGCTTAACGACGGCGATCGTAAGGGAACATCTGTTTTAACATGTTGTGGTCGTAAGTGACAAACAGTGGAAAACAACGAAACTTGATGATTTTCATAAAAAAAGATACCAAGATATTTGACAATATAAATCATGATTGGATATGAATTCACTTATAAGAATGAAATACAAATTAAACAAATAGCAAATGCAAAATAACATGTATAGTGGAACGATACAACAAAGAAATTTCGAGATTAGAAATCTCTAAACTGTTGGCTTACGGTCATACAACGTTTGCATACCAAATTTACAACCGCACCCAGCTACTAAACCTCAAGGTCCTTGAGACTTTTCATTTAAATACAACAGCGATGCAAGAAGGTCATTTTCAAAGTGAAGTATTGTTTCTATTACTATCTATTTTTTTTTTATCTTTGGAACTCTTCGAGTATTTACCCTTATGTAAATTAGCAATATCGAATACTAATGAATTTGCTTAAAGGTATTCGGGTACTTACTCGTTTATTTTTGCAATAACCTGAGTAATCATTTTCTTCTTTGAAAGTGTATTTCTGTCCCTCAAGTTTAATTTGATTTATGTTCTCTTATTTGTAATGGAAATAAAAAGTTTTGATATTTTAAAATATGCATAAATGTACTCGCCTTTTTCTTATTACCACAATTTTGTTATTGTTGTAGCATACCTACGGACGATAATGTGTATATCTCCATTCATATAAATACAGTAGTAAATACTGTATGTTGGTCTGCAATCGGAGATTAGTTTCCAGCTGTGCTGGTCAAACTCTCTGCCTGAGAGCAGAGAAGACCCCCAGACGAGGCTATGTCTAAGGGAAGAGTCTCGTCTCTGGAGACAGCTACTCGACCCCGTTTTATACGGGCTCTACGGAGAATTTTTGACCTAGCCTATGGGCTCGGATACTCCACATTAAATTCGGCCTTGTGCCACATCTGACTATCCTGCAGTTGGAGATTCGTCTCCAGCTGTGCTGGTCAAACTCTCTGCCTCCGGGAAGAGAGGATCCCCATATGAGGCTATGTGTAAGGGCAGAGTGTCGTCTCAGGAAACAGCTACTCGACCCCGTTTTATACGGGGTCTACGGGAAATTTTTGTCCGAGCCTACGGGCTCGGATGCCCCACATTAAATTCGGCCTTGTGTCACGTTTGACCACGTGGGAAAAATATCCTGCAGTTGGAGATTCATTGTGGAATTCACTTGACTCACTTCTATTAGGTTGGTGCAAAAATAATGACGTAATAATGTCGTTTTTTGACGTTAAAAATTTGTCAAAAAACGACATTATTACGTCATTATTTTTGCAACAACCTAATAGAAGTTGACTTCTTTCTTCTACGCGCCGTTGGCGAATCTTATATGAGTTGTTCTTGTCCTAAGTATTATCGTTCATTACCAACCTTCATTTGATTATTCTATTTAGTAACCTTCTCTAGGTTACAACAGTTATTGGCCTAACATTTCATATATTCGATACACAAGGCGCTAACATTATGTCTACCCAGGATAACCTGTAACAGTTTTAAGGACATATGGCACAGTGGATAAAGGCGTTAGTTAGATTCAGTGACAAGACCCAAAGAGTGAGTTCAATACCTGGTTAAGGCGGTGGAGAACTTGGAGAAGGGAATTAACAGGAGATAACTGATAACTGACATCCATTAAACATGGCACGTTGAACTAGGACACACTCTACCCCAGTGAGCGAAATAAAGGGTTCAGTTCAACATTCCTACCACCTGAAGAAGGCCGCAGCGTACAACGGCCGAAACGTTGTAATAAATATGGCGACAAAGATGAGGACAATAGTCCGAATAATCATAATGTAAATAGTGTACGTAATACCTCATCTCAGAAATATAGACAGAAACAGTTTTTTTGCAATAAACTTTTTTTTAATAATTCTCCACTGGTGTCTTTTGTGTTGCTCGTGTTGTTAATCTCCTTTTGCCTCCCCCGCCATAATCATCTGAAAAATGATTTGTTTAAGTTAAGGAAGCCAGCTAGTATCTATAGCGATATTTTAAGTGAATAGGAATCAGCTTTGGTTGTTGAAGAAGTATTGTCATTACCAAATGAGCCATGACCCGAATTGCTGAGCAACATGATGGTAATAAGCAACACGTTTAGCCTTATAAGCTGTCAACAGCCTTCCATGAATGAGAAGTGGGTGTCAGTCTCAATAGAAAAACATTTCTTCCTTTACACCAAGGAATGCAGAATAAATACAATTTCTACTCCTGCTGCTTACATTTTTATGTTCTCAGATTTCTTTTAAATGACTGGTTTCCTTGCCTACCTGTTAGTGTTATGCTTTTTTCTTCTTTTACTTGTTGTTGTTGTTGTTGTTGTTCCTCTTCTTCTTCTTCTTCTTCTTCTTCTTCTTCTTCTTGCACCAATTCTTTCTTCTTCATTTTTCCCGCTGTCCTTCCTCTGTTTCTTTCTTCACACCTCCCTTCTTCATTCTCTGTTCTTTCTTTTCTTCTTTTCTTTCTTTCTATCTTTCTTACCTTCATTTTCTGCTTTTATTTTCCCTTCTTCTATTCACTCCCTTCCTTCTCATTTTTATTCTCGCTTCCCCGTTTCCTTTTACGGCTTTTTCTTTCTTTCTTTCTTTCTTTCTTTCTTTCTTTCTTTCTTTCTTTCTTTCTTTCTTTCTACTTCTACCCCTTTCTCATTGTTTCACTCTTTCTTCTCCCATTTTCCTCCTTTCCCTTTTCTCTATTACTTTCATCATTATAAAAGCTTTTTCTGCCAAAACGTCGTTTCAAAACACAGACAATTTAAAACGAAACAAGTTTCTTTTCATAATTACTGATTACAGAACAAAATACCCGAGTATAACTCTTCAAACCTACCAGTTTAATGACCACTTCATATATTTTACGCATTTTCGAAGGCCAAATAAAAAAATGTTAGTGTTAAATAAAAATGAATAAAATTTATATGAATTAATAATAGCTTTTATTTATAGATCTTTTTATTTTTTTATTTTTGCGACAGGGAAATGTGATAATTAAAAAACAAACAAACAACGCTTTGTTTTAAAATGAAAGATGTCAAAGATTAGCAAACCATCTGATAAAATAATCAATTACTTATCTGTTTTTGCTTACATCGTAATTCGGGTTGCCAATCACAGTCAATAGACAGCATAGGAACGGAAAAAAGGTTCGAACACATTTCCTTTTTTGACACACGGAAAAAAACTGCTTGAATGTAAACTACTTTTATACGGGAAGATTCTATTTCATTTTTTTTTTATTTTTTTTTGCATTTATTTGTAGCAACAGGTTATTTTCATTACACCACACATTGTTGTTCTTGTTACCATTCTTATTAATCTTTTGTATTTACTTTCATCATTTTTCTGTTAGATGATAAATTGTCAACCATTCTTATTCATTTTTCGTTAACATTATTACTTTTTTCATTTATTTTAAAATTTATTCCAGATCGAAAGTTAAAAGAAGCTCTCGGCGAAATTCTAACATCCTTATTAAGGTTATTTGTTATACTCAGATACTTTGGGTCTCTCAAAGAGTACCTCTTCAGAGAGAGAGAGAGAGAGAGAGAGAGAAAAAGAGAGAGAGAGAGAGGGAGAGAGAGAGAATGAGAGCAGGGGTCATCTTTGTCACCTTAGGCATCTCCTAGTAGTGAAATGACGAGGGAACGTGATTATCTTCTGTCCCTAAAGCCATGTACGCTGGAGATTCCCACTTTCAGCGATGTAGACGAACGGATAAATCCCGGTTCGACAGTGTTTTCATTTGTTTCTTACTTTCATTTCTTTCTTTCGTTTCTTTCTTTCTTTCACACTTTTTGCATTTTCTCTTTCTTATTTTTTCTCTTACCTTCACGTTTTCTTACTTCCTCTCTTTCTTTGCTTCTCTCTTACTTTTTCTCTTTCTTATTTTCTCACTTTTTACTTACTCTTATTCTTACTTTCTTTCTTTGCTTCTTTCTTACATTTTTCACTCTTTCTTACTTTTTTCTGCCCTTTTTTCTTTATCTCTTCTTTTGCATGTCCCATATAATCACTCGATGTATCAGTTGACTAGAAAACACATCTTTTTGGCATTTTCCCCACCTCCCCAGCGAACTGTCACCGTAATTTCCTTGGCTCACTTTTAATCCAGATTTACGTAACCCAACCCATTCTTAGTCTTACTTCGCACATCGGCTGATTTCTGCGTGTCTGGCATTTGGCCAACGAAATGGAACCGAAAGAGAAAGAATTAAAAATAAAACAAAAAAATAGGAATAAGTAAGCAAAGAAAATGTGCCAGTTTTATTGAAGAACTGATATTGTCAAGTGTTTTCGGACGCCATTTATGATGGAAGCAATTCTCTCCACTTTTTGCGAAGAGGCAGAATTTATTCAACGAACGTTTATTGTATTCGTTTTTTTAATCAAGTAAAAACAGAAATTATTTCAGAAGAATTAACATTAATTAAATTTGAAAAACAATTTTTTTTTTTTTTGTGGATCAGTTTTAATATTTTGGATTAAATACCAACGAATTTGTTACCTTCATTATATATATATATATATATATATATATATATATATATATATATATATATATATATAGTTTTAAGGTATGATATATTTATGGGTAAAAGTGATCAATATCATTAATAGAGCGTGTTTACATTCTGTTTCGTGGTTGAATGCAATCATCTTCAGGCGAGAATAAAGATGGCCTGAAAATTGCATTCAAACATGAAACGTCACCTAGCGTCCTCAGTGTCCACTTTTGTATATATACAGGGTGTATCAAAATTTTACAAACTTTGGGGGCGGATTCCTTACACCAAAACAAGGGCAAAATTCCATATAAACATATATTTGTAAATCCTTCGTTTTTGAGTTATTAAGTGTAAAGTGCACAATCCAAGATACAATCCAAAAATACATTTACAAACTTTAGGGGCCGGTTCCCTGACACAAAACAAGGTAAAATGCCATATAAACATATGATCAAAAGGCCTTTGTTGTACCTCAATACAGAAATTCATAACAAGTGTTCAAAATGTCTTCTGCTTGCTTCTACACACGCATGCATCCGTCGGATCATCGACTGGCGGACCCTTTCAAATAATCTCACACGGTGTCAAATGGTTTCATTCCCCACCCCATGACATGGTGATGTAACGTCTCTGCATTATTAATGTCTGCTGCATAAAGCAATTTTATTAGGTGGCCCCACCGATAAAAATCCAAAGGACTGAGGTCGGGGAAACGTTCAGGCTATGGAACCAGTCCTCCCCTACCTATCCTTCCTTCATGGTAGATGTTAGCTAGTGCATCGCGAACAATGTGACTTATTTTGTATTAGCAGGGGTACATCCACTAACAGGTCTGGAAGTGTGTTCGAAATAAAATCCCTGTAAACAGCTCATGTATCACGTGCTGGGAAGACATACGTACCTACCAGACAGTCAACTACAATTCCAGGCCACACATAATTCGTAAACTGATGCTGGTGTTTAGCCTGTATTGTACCATAGAGAATCCGATCTGCCCACAAATGTTGGTTGTGTAAAGTTGTTTTTCCCTCTCTTGCAAACCTTGCCTCATTCATAAACAAGACTGAAGAGACAAACAAGAGTTTGTGCAATAAACTATCTTCAAAAGTTCTCCCGTGGTGAGTGTTCAGAGGGCGAAAGACCCTGCACCCATTACAAATGATACGGATACAGGAGCTGCTCTTGATGTACCCTCCATGCTGTAATATGTGGTGTACGACATGCTAGGGCCACTTGATATGTGCTGATACCTGGATCTTCTCCAACAACCTGTAGAAGGTGTTCTTCGTGGTCAGGAATGATGATCTCGGTCTTCCTCGATCCTTAGTTTGTGGTGCCACTGATCCTGTCTCAGCAACACCACGATAAAGAACAGCAAAGGATGGATGACTCGGCTACCTTCGGTCTGGAAACGCAATCTGATACATCCGTGCAGCCTCGCGTCCATTACCATTCGCGCGGTCGTATGTAAAAATCATATCTGCCTTCTCACAATATGAAAATCCTGCCATTGTTAAACGGAACACTTCTCGGTTAACTCACTACTACACACGTTAAATGTTGAAGACTAGCCACAAATGTATATGAGTGACAAATGTAACCTAGTCTACATGGCAGCACAGCCCCGTCTAGCGTAAACATGGTGAACGTATTCATAGTTGAAAAAAATTCAACCGCCACAAATACACAATATATATATGTATGTATATATATATATATATATATATATATGTGTGTGTGTGTGTGTGTGTGTGTGTGTGTGTGTGTGTGTGAATTCTAGGCAGTTTGAGAGTTATTTGTGGCGGTTTCACTTAGTTTATGAGTCCTGGGTATGACGATAAACTGCATCTGGCAGCAAGGCTTCTGACTGGGAGATTGGTGGTTTTGAGGTCTGTGAAAGCACTTCATAACTGCTACTGTTCCCAGGTCCACGCTGACCCGGGGTGGTAGCACCTGTTAGTGTCCCAGCTGTAGACAAATAGTGAACCCCCAAACAAATAAAACACTATGAAAGTATAAAAATACATTTTTATAGTAAAAATACCAGCAATACATTTTTTTATGAAAGAAATTACCAAAAATACCTATTTAAATTTAAATTACCAATAATACATCAAATAACACGAAAGAAATCTTTCATGACATTAATCCATATAATATCCTACAATGTCTTAAAGAAATCAAACTGTATTCCAAAATATAACTTCAACAAAACAACATAAAACACACATATCACCGACTAGCAGTAGAGCCCGGCGTTGCCCGGGGATGTAACACTAAGAGATAGATCAAGTATCGACCATCATAAAGACTGAAAAATAAAATTGACAGGATTATTTTTTAAGGTTGATGGACACGCATGTCCACGCTGTAATGAATGAATAGGTCGTGAATCTGATTAGCTAGGTATAATAAGATAGTGACTATCAGCCTTTCCCCCTTTTATTACTTGTGCCACAATTGTTGTATTTTTATACGCAATAAATCTTTATTTGCTCTTTGCCCCGTAGTGGACAATGTTTATTAAAGTCTCCGTTCAAGGTTGTTCTTTAGTTCTGTTTCTTCTTACAATTTAACACAGTAGATTGAAGGATGGACAAGCTTTCGAAACCTGAGTGATTAGACGTGTATCCTAATGCGACTAAAATCTTCAATCATTGATATCGGACCATCACTTCATTCCTACGAAAAACTACAGATGTTACAGTACATGATGAACAAGACAAAATGTATATCTTAATTAATAGCATTTCCTCGGACATCTACGACCATATTGCCGAGTATACTTCTTACGAATCTGCTGTAAATCGCTTCAAAGAATTATACGTGAAACACACACACGAAATCTCCGCAAAATATATTCTAGCAACGTGTGGGAAAAAAAACGAAGATATTGATTAATATTAAAGAATACAATTTCAAAGATATTAACGCTGCTCAAAACTGAGACGATTTCGTTAGAGACACGTTCATTACGGGTTTGTGCTTTAATTCCATTCGACGACATCTTTTAGAAAACAGATTAATTTGTTGACGATGCGTGAGCCTTAACAATATTATTTTTGTAGTGGATCATGTCACAGTCGGAAAGTATGCCTCGGCCAGAGAGGCTATGTGTCACAAAGGCAGAAAAAAGGGACACTTTTCCAAAATATGTCGGTCGGTCGGTTGGTATTTCGGCCACCATATTTATTCAATCTTATTCACTGGTGACCAATACACTACTTAGTTTATTAAAATAGGCTACGGTGTACAATTTGATTGGTAAAAATGAGACTACTGCTCTAATAGAAATTGTTAGTCCTGGATCCTTTATTTCGCTCGACTACGCGAAAAGACATCAGATAAATATAAAATCTGCAGTCGGGAATGTGTCCATGGTTTCGTCGCCCCTTAACGCTTCAATAAAACGACAGTGCACCGTCAAATTAAATTTATGAGGTGAGTGCAATTGGAATGTTACACTTTTTGTCCTTCCAAATGTTTGTAGTGATGTAATTTTTAGGCAAGACTTCATGAATCAACATTCTAGTGCATATTTTGCATTTGGCGGTCCTAAGAAAAGCATATCTATTTTTAGTACAACTGCTTGCAGCCTACCATCTGTGATGGTAGACAGACCTCCATTATTTTCGAATCTCGATCCTAATTGCAAACCTATTTCTAAAAAACTAGGCGATTTGGAACTATCAATAAACACTTTATTAAAATTGAGGTTAATAAAATGTTAATAGATCGAATAACTGGGGAAAGCATGTCTCCTTGGCGAGCTTAAATTTTATTTGTTGATAACGCAACGGCATAAAGAGATTAGTTGTGAATTATAGAAGAATTATTAATAGAGTGACTTGACACGATGCTTACCCCTTACCACGAATGGACAATCTGGCTGCGCAAATTTCTAAATATAAAATTTATTCTTCATTAGATTTGAAGAGCGTAAGTATCTGGGAAGTGAGGACGGTAGGTGCGACCCTGAGATCCGAAGACGGATTGGGATGGCCAAGGACGCATTCCAAAAGCTGGGCAGAGTACAGGAGGAAAAGAAAAGGGTACTGACATCTGTCCTCCTGTATGTCAGCCAAACTAGGACGGTACTATCAAGGATGAAGAGACTCGAAGAGGCGGAGATGTGATTCTACAGAAGGATGCTGAGGATATCATGGACTGAGCATATGAGCAACGATGAGGTCTTGGAGAGGATGCTAACAAGGAGGAAGCTTATACTTAACATAAAGAAGAGGCAGATGAAATTTCTGGGACACGTGATGAGAAAGGAGGGCCTGGAGAATCTGATACTCACGGGACGAATAGATCGAAAAAGAGACAGGGAAAAGCAGCGCACGACATACGTGGCTGTCTTGGGCAGGTGGATGGCGGAGCGTGGTGTGTGTGTGTGGGGGGTGGCAGAAACACAAAATCTGTTGAGAGCCACAAGGTATAGGGGGAAGTGGAGGGCCATGATCGCCTACGTCCTGAAAGGACACGGCACATAAAAAGAAAGAAAGAGCGCATATTACCAAGTACCCATTCGAGGAGAAAATAAAGCCACGTACACGACGTTTGAAGCTAATGGCAAATTATACCAATTTTGTCATATTCCGTTTGGGGTCACTAGAAGGGGGTATCCTGCTTCCAACGCATAATGGACACCATTACCACGAGGAATAACTTGCACGGAATATATGCTTATGTAGATAACACAGTTGTAGCTGGCAAGACTTAAGAGGAGCACGATCAAAATTTCTCGAAATTTCTTGAGATAGTCAAAACTATATACTCTTACTTTCAATGAAAAAAGTCCTCCCTATCAACCACTTCTATTAATTTTCTTGGCTACCCCATATCTCATTACTTAAAACTGATGCTGACCAACTACGCTCATTTAAAGAATTATTAGGTTGGTGCAAAAATAATGACGTAATAATGTCGTTTTTTGACGTATTTTTTAACGTCAAAAAACGACATTATTACGTCATTATTTTTGCACCAACCTAATACTTATTCCTAAAGATAAAGCAACCTTTTGCAAGGTCCTTGGTTTTGTTTTCTTATTCCCAATGGATACCAAAGTTTTCTGATAAGATTCCCAACCTTTAAATACGTCTGACTTGTTCCTTTTAAATCGCGAGTTTCGTGGAAGTATTCCGAAAGCTTAATGAAGAAATCGAAAGTTCCTTACTTCACGTCATCGGAATCCAGAACATTAAAAAATAGAAGAAAATGGAGGGGGAGAATGTATAAGCATTAATTGCCCTCAATATGTACTATTCCGGAACCATCCACCTTTCTGCTGTACTATATATACACAGATCCTAGCTTTGCTTGGGCAACTCGGCGTGGTGTAATGGTTAGCAAGCTTGTCTCGCTAGATCAGTTACGACTGAAAAGTGAGTTCCATCCTCACTAGGTGTCCCATACTTTCGGCCTTGTGCCACATCTAAGCTACGCTTAGTAAATATTAGCAGTAGAGCCCGGCGTTGTCCGGAGATGTAACAGTAAGAGATAGATCAAGTATCGACCATCATAAAGACTGAAAAATTAAATTGACAAAGATTATTGTTTAAGGTTGACGGACGCGCATGTCTTAATTAGTTGTTTTTTTTACGAATTGGTCAAACCCAAACTCAAACAAAAACATTGTTTTCAATCGTTATGAGTCTACCGATTGAATAGAATTTTATTATAAACAATTGTCTTGTAAATGGAATTTGTAAAGCATTCTGAATGTAAAAATAAAGAAAAAAGTGTGCAAGACAATAAGAAACACTACCTGCCCCAAAAAGTGAAGTTTTGTTGAAATCGGTTGAAAAATGTAGGAAATCCGATCCCATATATAAACGAACACACATACACACAAACAACCTGGGTTTTATAATGAGTATAAATCGATATGAGTTGGCCCCCTTTCATTCTGGCGACAGAATCGTGTTTTATTGTGTTTTCAAATTGATTTCGTGCGAAAACAATTGTTTTTCCAATTTTGGGCGCTGTCAGAACCACCGCAAGGTAATTTTACGTAGTCCTGTGAAGTTTTGTTGAAATCAGTTGAAAAATGTAGGAAATCCGATCCAATATATAAACGAACAGACACACACACAGACACACAACCTGGGTTTTATAATAAGTATAACTCGATATGAGTTGTCACCCTTTCATTCTCGCGATGCCTCTTAATCGTGTTTTCAAATTGATTTCGTGCAAAAACAATTGTGTTTTTCCAATTTTTGGCGCTGTCAGAACCACTGCAAGGTAATTTTACGTAGTCCTGTGAAGTTTTGTTGAAATCAGTTGAAAAATGTAGGAAATCCGATCCAATATATAAACGTACAGACACACATACAATCTGCGTTTTATAATAAGTAAGATCTATATACACAGATCCTCTTTTATTTATATTCTATGTTTTTATATTTACTCTTATCTTCATCGTAGACCATTTTGTTTGGTCGCCGTACTTCTTTAGTTCTGTTTCTTATTTACACTGAGTTTCTTAAATATTTTGCCTATGCTTAATTTTTTTTTTTTTTTTTAGCCTGTGAAGATTTGTGGTGTCGTACCATGGAGGGGAATCAGCCATTACCCTATGGCACTGGCCTGATGTGTGTTGATGGGGCGGAGGTGATCTATTTCTTGAGCCTCTGACCCAACCTTTCCAACATCAGCGGACGTGCTTTAGTCGACCTTGGCCTCCCAGGCCTCGTTACCGCGTCAAGAACATCCGTTCTACACTGTGTGTAAATTTAGGTTTGCTGCATTGAGTGAAACATTAAATTTCTTAAAGATAAACTCTGCTTGCAACAGCGGGAATTGTGGAAAAAGAGAATATAAGACTATTTGTGTTCATTTTTGCCACAGAAATTGCATTTGCTATTTCGAGCTTAGAATGGTGTTGTACTGAAAACCAACATTGATTAATATTCATGGAATTAAAGTTTCGTGTTGGTGTATGAAACAGGATGCATATTCACACGTAAACAAAGAACCATCAACAAAAACTTGTGATTCTATTATAGAAATTTTTTTATAGTATTAGGTTGGTGCAAAAAATAATGACGTCATAATGTCGTTTTCTGTCCAAAGTAAAATCATAAGTGAAGCCGCAAAAGTGAAAAGTCCAGAAGTAAGTTAGGGTAAATTATCATAAGAATGGTTATATTTCTCAAGCTCAAGTCAACCATGTGTTGAGTTGGAACGACCAAATTACAGGTTGCACTTACTTCGTCCGTAAAAGGAGACGCTTCTCAGTGTGGCTGTCATCATCTGCGTACTACTGGAGTAAAGGGAAGACAAATTCTCTGCTTAGCTTTTGGAAGGCATTTTTAGCTATCCCAATCCGTCTTCGGATTTCAGTATCACACTTACAAGATA
Source organism: Acanthosepion lycidas (assembly GCA_963932145.1). NCBI lineage: Eukaryota > Metazoa > Mollusca > Cephalopoda > Sepiida > Sepiidae > Acanthosepion > Acanthosepion lycidas. Next base: position 1,347,431 of record OZ010601.1, read on the forward strand.
TTTAATTTTTTCGAATCAAACGGTACGCTGTTTTTACACAAACTGTACTGTTTAAATATATTTAATATACAAATAGAAAAGAGAAAACTGGGCAAAAAGAAATGGGTTGCAAACAATTTACGTCTGCTGACTTAGCTTAGGTGAAAGTCATCCGGTTAACTTGTCAATGGGTTTGGTTGAAGAAAGTCGCTTTCAGTACTCGGATACCTCCTTTAGGTAGTCGTAGCTTCTCTTGGGGTTGCTCGGCTCCTTCCTAGACCTGTGGTGAAAAGGAAAGGAAAAGTCTTTGATATGGCGCTTACATAACCAGAGTCATGTAACCCTTACAGGGAGAGTGATTGGTCCTTTTTTTGCTATTCAAATTTCACGTTTTATTCTGTGCTTATTTTAAATTTCAATAAAGGCTCAACTCCTGGCTTTCAAGAAATCGCTGACGTATTGCGTCAGTCCATTTATAAAAACATCTTGAACCAATTCGCGACAATATTATTCTATGGTAATGTCTATATGCTGACAATTCTTAGTTTGTGACATCCTAGAATGAATCCGTCAATAATTTTGGTCACTAATTCTCATAAATCTTTTCAAACTAGAGACGATCGTATGCCATTGAGGAATGTATTTGTTGTGCCAGGCTAGTGAGCTTTGTTAATAGCACACAGGAAAATTGTGGGGATGAACAGGTGGTAATGGTTAAGACAAGAAAATTTATGTTGTGTTTCTAGAGTAGTGTTTCTCAACCCTTTTAAGCAACGGCACACTTAGGAACACATGAAAATATCACGGTACATTTAGCTATTTTTTTAAGTGTATTTAAAAAAAATGAATATTAAAATAAAGTATTTAAAATATCATAATGGAAGAATAGAGAAAAGAATTATTTGAAAAAAAGGTTAATAATTATTCATTTATTGAAATACTAACGTTGTACCATTACTACTTACACAAACACACACACACACACATATATATATGTATGCTGTGACAATATTTCGCGGCACACTTAAGAGGATGGCGCGTCACACTAGTGGTACGGTGGATGAGAATGCCTGCGCTAGAGCAAGAAGTGAATATTGGTTTCGGTTAAAGAGAGCGATGCATTTCATAGACAATGTCGGATCTGCATGTAGTACACAAATTAAATTGGTCATTGGTTTGTCGATGTTAATTGATGATGTCGAAAGATGGAAAGAAAAATGAAACAAAACATCAAGCATAAAAACAGAGTGTTGATCAAGGACGGAATAAAATTAAAATTCATATTTCTTGCCGTTTTGAATTTTGTAAAAATTAAAAAAGTAAAATGTGAAGGTGTTGTAGAGTAATTTTGGAGAACAAAGAATCCAGAGCTATTAATCTGTCAAAATAAACTGTCATAAAGGAATGTAAATTGAAGCATTATGAATTTAAGTACGGTCGTCGTAAGAAAAAATGTTTATTGAAGAATGAGGTGGATTCATTTAATTGAATTTTTATTTTGATTCACACACAGGCTTAACACTTCCAAAAAACAGTAGCCATGTAATCATTGCCCAATGAAGTAGACGCGTAAAGGTTTGAAAGAATTAATTGAATCCACCTCATTTTTCAATAAACTTTTCTTTTCTCTCTCTCTCTCTCTCTTTCTCTCTCTCTCTCTCTCTCTCTCTCTCAGGAGACGAAACCCAATTCTTTCAAACCTTTACGCGTCTACTTCATTGGGCAATGATTACATGAATTAAATGAATTAACCTCATTTTTCAATAAACTTTTCTCTCTCTCTCTCTCAGGAGACGAAACCCAATTCTTTCAAACTCTTGCATTGAATTTTCTGCATTAATAAACCGTCCTAACATTCCAAGTTCTGGTTACGATCTTATATTACGTTTATAATCTTGAAACACGGGACCGACTTCACAAGACATCGTGTCTGGCTGACTACTGGTTTCCCCATCGCTTTTATAGGTACGAGGCATCTTACATTTAACCAGTTGCAGAGAGGCCCGTATCTAGACAGGCCAAAATGTTCCGCTGCTAACAGCCAAAACCCGGATGTTACTGGTATTGATAAACATGTCCGCACGTGATCGGTAGCTCCTTTTGCTTCTGTATCGACGGAAGTCTTGCTTGTTATTCTGATTGTGCTTCATCTTGTAGGGATTATTCTCACCTGGTCTGCCAAGACGTCCGCTAGGTAGCGCTGTTGCAAGACTATAAAGGGACAGGACAACTTCCAATATTTTTTTGGTGATGGGAGGGATCTCCAAAATGTAGCGGCGTCAATGTATGCCTTGTACCCGCTGGAAAAAAATTCTTTACCCCCATGCAGCCATCTACTAGATCGCTACTTGTATTGCAATTAGGGACCGGCAACAGTGTCTCGGAGGAGGGCTATGATATCAAATGTGATATAATAAACTGTCTCGACCTGAGACCGCTCCGTCCAGAAAGCTGCGTTGGTCTGGAGGTTTAAAGAAAAACAACAAAGTTAATGTTATATTATTTAAACAAGGTTCCTTATTTTATTATAGCAGTAACAGGATAACAACTAGCACAAACAACAAAAATATGCAAATTCCTTACTACAAACTAAATAAAGTTAGAAATGACAAATTATTTAACGAAGCACTTGTTTCTGTTTATTGTTCGATAACTTCTTCACCTCAGGTGAAATATTTGTCGATGACAGGAGAAAAACATCATAAAGGTGTTCATCACCCAACCTTGTTCTTAAACGACTTTTACTATATTACATTTTCGTAAAAGTTTGTTCACAAACGTATGTCCTTCCAAATAATGATACCATCATTTTCGCATTATTCAATAAGCTTTTATATTTTCTGTTTGACAAAACATTTCTTGTAGAAGTCAGCAGTGGATTCGCAATTAAATTTTGATTTAAAAAATACATCGCAACTGATATTTTTCTGCCACTTGCTCCGCAAATTAATTAGATAATTAGTGTCTAGGTGTTAAGCTGGCGGGGCATCCTTCGCGAGCAGGATGTGACCCGGGGGCGGGGGTTTCCGACTCCTGTGCTATTCTTTATATAAAAATATGTGTAGAATGCGTCCACGTCTTGAAAGTTATTTCTTTTTAAAATTTTCAATTCAATTTCAGCTGAAGTTCTCAACCTTAGCCTCGTTCTGATACAAGCCTATAGATAAATGATATAGCTCAACTCAACAGCATTGTCACAGGTTGAGGTCAACAAGAGAGATTTACCTTTCTGTTTAATTTTAACACCTCCAAAACAAAATTACTCTCTATTAATCGCCTGAGATATGCATTTCTGCCTTCCATCAGCATGGTTGAGGCTAACCTCCAGGAGAGTGAATCAATTGCGTTTTCTCGGACTAACATTTTCTGCTGAATTAAAGTGGAAACATGATATTGTATCAATTGCTAAACTTGTTGCTAAGAAACATGATATTGTATCAATTGCTAGGCTAGTTGCTAAGAAACATGATATTGTATCAAATGCTAGGCTTGTTGCTAAGAAACATGATATTGTATCAATTGCTAGGCTTGTTGCTAAGAAACATGATATTGTATCAATTGCTAGGCTTGTTGCTAAGAAACATGATATTGTATCAATTGCTAGGCTAGTTGCTAAGAAACATGATATTGTATCAAATGCTAGGCTTGTTGCTAAGAAACATGATATTGTATCAAATGCTAGGCTTGTTGTTAAGAAACATGATATTGTATCAATTGCTAGGCTTGTTGCTAAGAAACATGATATTGTATCAATTGCTAGGCTTGTTGCTAAGAAACATGATATTGTATCAATTGCTAGGCTTGTTGCTAAGAAACATGATATTGTATCAATTGCTAGGCTTGTTGCTAAGAAACATGATATTGTATCAAATGTCAGGCTTGTTGCTAAGAAACATGATATTGTATCAATTGCTAGGCTAGTTGTTAAGAAACATGATATTGTATCAATTGCTAGGCTTGTTGCTAAGAAACATGATATTGTATCAATTGCTAGGCTTGTTGCTAAGAAACATGATATTGTATCAATTGCTAGGCTTGTTGTTAAGAAACATGATATTGTATCAATTGCTAGGCTTGTTGCTAAGAAACATGATATTGTATCAAATGTCAGGCTTGTTGCTAAGAAACATGATATTGTATCAATTGCTAGGCTAGTTGTTAAGAAACATGATATTGTATCAATTGCTAGGCTTGTTGCTAAGAAACATGATATTGTATCAATTGCTAGGCTTGTTGCTAAGAAACATGATACTGTATCAATTTCTAGGCTTTTTGCTAAGAAACATGATATTGTATCAATTGCTAGGCTTGTTGCTAAGAAACATGATATTGTATCAATTGCTAGGCTAGTTGCTAAGAAACATGATATTGTATCAATTGCTAGGCTAGTTGCTAAGAAACATGATATTGTATCAAATGCTAGGCTTGTTGCTAAGAAACATGATATTGTATCAATTGCTAGGCTTGTTGCTAAGAAACATGATATTGTATCAATTGCTAGGCTTGTTGCTAAGAAACATGATATTGTATCAATTACTAGGCTTGTTGCTAAGAAACATGATACTGTATCAATTTCTAGGCTTTTTGCTAAGAAAGTTGGTTCGTGCTAGACAATTTTTCTCGACAGAATCTATTTAGATTATTCGGACTATTGTCTTCATCTTTGTTGCCATATTTATCACAACGTTTCGGCCGTTGTACGCTGCGTAATTCTTCAGGTGGTTGGAATGTCGAACTGAACCCTTTATTTCGCTCGCTGGGGTAGACTGTTTAGTTCCATGTGCCATGTCTAATGGATATCAGTTATCTCCTGTTAATTCCCCACTCCAAGTTCTCCACCACCTTAACCAGGTATTGAACTCACACTCTTTGGGTCCTGTCCATCGAGCGAAATAAAGGGTTCAGTTCGACATTGCAACCACCTGAAGAAGGCCGGAGCGTGCAACGGCCGAAACGTTGTGATACATATGGCAACAAAGGTGAGGTCAATAGTCCGAATAATGTAAATAGTGTACATAATACTTCATCTCAGAAATATAGACAGATACTGAAAGGCCGAAACGTTGTAATAAATATGGCAACAAATTTTGATTGTCTATACCATTTAGGCGCATATATATATATATATATATATATATATATATATATATATATATATATATATATATATGTGTGTGTGTGTGTGTGTGTGTGTTTGTGTGTGTGTGTGTGTGTGTAATAAAGCACAGTGAGTACTGGTGGTAATAAAACAGTGCTCAATGTACAATAACAGACTTAAAATTTATGTAAATAATAAGTATGCGTTATGTTCCTCACAGTTTGGTCTGAATTTCATGCACGTGCCAATCGCTAGGCACGGATTGAAAACAATTTACAAACCGTGTCTGACGATTGACCCGTGATATGAAACTCAGAGTTCTACCAAATAGTGAGAAGAATATGTATATTTATTATTAGTATATACAGTGTTCCCCCTCCGCCCCCCAAATGTACTCACTTTTTGACTCCCTATAATTTCTTGAAAGTTTGAATAGTTATAAACATTAATTTAATTTATTATTTAATTTAAACCGTTGATCTTCTTTGAGTCAATGAACATCAATATGTCTTAATTTGAACCATTAATCTTGAATCAATAAACGCAGCATTTATTGTCATTTAAAGTGTATATGTATATATTTGAATGCAAACGAACCTATCGATTCGAGGTGTCTTTTAAAATTTCAGGAGAAATCAATATATTTCTTTCAAGAATCTGAATGATCATCTGACACGACGAAGTATGCAAGTTTTGGCAAGTAAATATATTGATCCGAGAAAGGAGAGATAAAAATAAGATGATAATTTGAAAGTCGCTTTCCATGGGAGAAAAGGATTGAATAAACAGTGGATCAAATGGATTGTACGCTTTGTTCATGAATAAAATAGATAGATAGATAGATAGATAGATAGATAGATAATTCCGGATCAATAATTCCGTAACCTGGAGTTATTTTTTATCGAAATACTGAACCGATATTTTCACATAATTTTTAATATTTTAATATATTCATCACCAAATTAAGTGTATTGATAATGTACGAAATTATGTTGAATTAAAAACATTTATTGTGTGAGATTAATGACTTTTTCCTCGTCAGGTTAGGAACTTATTGGTAATGCTAACATTAGCCGTTTCCCTGTAAGGAAACATTCAGCATTCATTCATCAAGCAGTTGCTACGGATGTCGGTTGTAATTTATAAAATCTTTCTCTTAAAACAATTTTTCCGGAAAATTGGTTTCTCAAGTCCAGAAGCAGTTATCGCTCTTTTCCATATTAATAGGGGTTTCCTTCCTAACATTTTGTTTGAATTAGTGTGGAATGTCAACATCTTGATTATGCCATTATTTTCTCTTTGAGTTATATGGGATGTTCATTTTAGTTGCTACTATTGAAAGTCCTAAAGTGATGTGGTTTCTGTTATTTGGTACATTTCTTTGTTTTTGATTCTATCTATCTATCTATCTATCTATCTATCTATCTATCTATCTATCTATCTATCTCAGTCTGTTCATTATCTATCTATAAGATTAGGTGACCATCTTCACTTGAAACATTTTTCAACAGATTCGTGTACTTGCAAAATCAGAGATACCAGCATGGTGTCTTTATCGCAGACGATGTATATCTATCTACTTCCTTTCCACTCTCTCTCTATATATATTCCTCCATCTTCCCCTATCTACCTATTTCGACGTCTATCTTTAAGTTTTCTCCATTTGACATAAACAATCATCTCCATTTGTTTTCTCGATATCAAAAGGTCATTGCGCCCCGAAAAACACGTTTATTCTCTGGCATTTCGCCAATGTATAACCTTTGCTCTGAAAACTTTGGCAATGTCATTTTAATCCTCAAGGTCAATTCAGTCAACTTCAAACGAAATATAGTCATAGTATTTCTTTTGAAATTTTCTACCTTAATTAATTCAAATTATTGCCTTCGATTATGAAACTATTTTGTCAAATTCGACTTATTATTCGTTTTGTTCTAATTGATTACTCTCAATACGCAGCTGGTCATAAATAGAATTTACTCCTATTTTCAAACCGCCTGGGTACCTCTATGTGGTGTAATGGTTAACAAGCATGTCTTGGTAGAATAATCTTCACTAGGTGGCCCGTTTTTTCGGCATTCTGTCACATGTATATTAAGCTTAGAAAATCAACATATTTTCAAATTGCCTTTTTATTGACGGCAATATGAATATATATGAAATAATTATTGGAAGTAAAATTTAAAAATGTATTCCATTTTTTTTATTTATTTTGAAATATGAAAAAATAGTAAAAATTAAGGCAAAGAAAACAATATAATTCTTTACTAAATTTACTATATTTACTTTAATTATTTACTAAAAGACATACCGGAATTTATCATTGATTTTTAAGAAATAAACTGAAACATAGGTTCCCGTACGATCACCGAGGTTAAGCAGTGTTCAGCCTGGTCAGTACTTAGATGCATAACCGCTTGGAAACACCAGGTGCTGTAAGCTTGGATGTGCGGGTGGTGTAATGGATAATATCTCGGAATTGTTAATTAAAGAGCCGAGTTATATTCCCTCACGCGCAAATAATCTTGGGAAAATTATGAATCCACCTCTTTCTCCCCCTCCCGATGGGGTAATTAGTAAGACTCGTTTCACGAAATCATTATTATCTCCAAAATATAATTCTTGCAATCTAAAAAAAATAAATTCTGGTTTTAAATAACCTGCAAAGGGTTGAAAAGCCGTAAAAATCTAATCAATCAATAAGAACGTGTAGCTACTTCCTTCTCTTAAATAACAGCGGCTACTCGGCGCCATAGAGTTTAAAAAATGTTTTAATCGTTACGTGTGTATTTATTCGGACACGCTCTGAAGTTGTTCATAACTGAATAGTGGTTCTTGAACGTCGTTGAAGTAAATTTAGTGAATTGTTTTGAATACGTATGTCTCATACATATTCAATGGCGTTTAAATCTGGCGGGAAATCTACCGAGTGGAACCAATTTCACGTCAATGATGAAATATGAAGGTTTCTGTTTTCTTATTTTAAGAAATCATCAGCAACGGGAAACATGGCAAGCAAAAAGGGGTGCAAATGATCCGCAAAAAGATTAGTGAATGTCACACTTATCAAGACAGATTCCAGATTTTCAAGTGATCCTTGCGAACAACAGAAGATAAATCCACACTATTAGAGAGACTAGTTGGAATAACACTGATGGCAGGCAGGATCCATAGCCTCGTACGGTTTCTTCCACACACTAACTCGATCATCCGTCAGAAAGATCAAGAAAGTTGGCTCGTCTGACCAGAAGACACAACGTCAGTCTTCCACAGTCTAATGGCCCAGGTGAGATGTTGTGGTCTTAATAATATTACAATCTATCTATCTATCTATCTATCTATCTATCTATCTATCTATTATGGGGTCCACCCTTTTCTGATATAAATGGACTCGTCCTGCTGCCATAAAATAGCCACAGTCAGCCAGTCAGAAGGTAGACGAAGAGTGTAGCGGAACAGGGTGGAGAAACAGAGAGGAAAGTACATAGACACTGTGATTGAGTTGATGTCAGAAGTCAGTTACAAGTACGCCCGACTCTAAAGAAGTTTACTTCGAGACTGTATATAGCGATCTTTGATTAATACTGACCGGCGTTTCTGGATTTTACTAACAGCATTACCTTTTGTATTTTGTGTAAATACATTTAATTTCTTAGCTTAGATACTTGCGTTTGTCATTTATTGGAGACCGATTTTTCACGCGGAATCCACAACAACTTGACGAACGAGGATTCGAAACTCACGCGGATAACCCACAACAATTTGGCGAACGAGGATTCGAAACTCACGCGGATAACCTACAACAACTTGCCGAACGAGGATTCGAAACTCACACGGAAAGAAAAACTTTTCGTACGTCTAACAACAAACAACTTGGCGAACACACGCTGAAAAACTAATCAGCAGAAGAAAAATCCTTCCCTCGTCGTTCAACAACAAATTAGCGACAAACAATTTCGAGGAGTAATAATACATAAAATTGAGTTTTTAAAAATATATTGGTAGAACTGATAAGACACCAAAATGAGCAACAATTACAAATTCAGAAATACCAAAATGATCAACAGTTACAGCTACAGGAAAAATGACAAAAGCAAATATTACAAACGCAAAAGGAAAATCAAGATAGACAAACAGGAACTAATATTGAAAGTAGCGGGCAGCAAGCAATTAGATATTGAAAAAGAAGCAACATTTTCGCAAGACGCAGTGTGGAAAACCATAGAGATTTTCAAATATTCTCTAGATGAGGACAACAATTTTGGAGATTACTTCAGAAGACATCTTTAACAGACTGTCAAAATTGGACAGAAGCAAAAAAGCTACGTCTATTGCTTAGAAAATTAGGAACTGAAGAATATACAAAGTTCGTGGATTATATCTTGCCAAAAAAGACGAACGAATTAAAATTTGACGAAGCAGTTACATGTCTTAAAGAACTCTTCAGCCCCAAAACATCACTCTTCCATAGGAGGTGGAAATGCCTTTACCTGGTAAAGGTCGATAATGAGGATTATTCCACGTTTGCCGCAATCGTAAATAAATATTGTGACGACTTCAAACTAGCGGAATTAACACCGGACAATTTGAAATGTCTCATCTTTGTTCAAGGGCTAGTTTCTACAAAAGATAGCGAAATGCGCAGTAGAATGCTTGCAAAATTACAAAATGAACCGGGTCTAACATTACAGCAATTATCGGAAGATTGCCAGAGATGTTTAAGCATAAAGAAACACGCAAAGGACATTGAACAATCAGCTGTTTCTCATATACGTAAGTTAAATAAAAGTCTACGTTCTTCACCCTCCCCGGAAAGAAAACTAAAATTTTACGACAATAACAAAAGATTCTCACCCTCCCCGGAAAGAAAAATAAAATTTTATGATAAGAGAAAAAATACAACATACAGGACAAATTATGACGGATATCGAAAAGAATATAAGCCCCCTCCATCAGCATGTTATCGATGTGGAGGATTACATTGGAACAAGGATTGCCGCTTCAGATATAGAAACTGTCATGAATGTGGAAAAAAAGGCCACAAGGCATCCCAATGTAGAAATAGAAAAGATACTAAGAATAAGAGCTACAAGGATGAATAATGATGACAACACCAATGTAAGGAAATATGTAGAACTGGAAATTTTAAACAAAAAGATTAAATTACAACTGGATTCGGGTTCCGACCTCACGATAATCAACTTACAGACATGGAAAAAACTCAACAGACCTACCATGATACACACGCAAAAAATTGCCAAATCGGTTACAGGCAAACGAATAAAATTTGAGGGAGAAATAATAGTGAATGTTAAATTTCACGGCAAAACAAAAAAACTTAAGATATACGTCATGAAAGATACTGAAAATTTAGTAGGTATCGACTGGATGCAGAAATTCAACGTTTGGGACCTACCTATCAACTCGTTTTGCAAAAAGTTAGAGGTTGAACCATCAGATACCATAAAATTGAAAGAAGAATTATACAAGCAATTTCCTGAGGTATTTTCAAGTGGGTTGGGACGATGCAACAAATTTAAGGCCAAAATAGAATTAAAAGAAAACGTCCAACCAATTTTCAGAAAGAAGCGAAATGTACCGTTTGCTACTATAGAAAAAATAGACAAAGAATTGGAGAGACTTGAACAAACTGGGACTTTATCTAAAACAGAGTTTAGCGAGTGGGCTGCGCCGGTGGTTTACGTAAAAAAGAAGTCAGGAGAAATTCACGTATGCGCAGATTTTTCGACGGGACTCAACAAGGCAGTAAAAGACCACCATTACCCACTACCGAGCCCAGAGGAGATATTTACAAAGCTCAACGGCGGTAAGATATTTTCAAAAATAGATCTTGGTGAGGCTTATTTACAAATCCCAGTACAAGAGAGTAAGAAAATCCCTTGCATTAATACGCACAAGGGATTGTATAAATTCAACAGACTACCATTCGAAGTAAAAGTTGCTTCTGCAATTTTTCAACAAGCAATGGACACAATATTAACTCCCCCCACCAAAAAAAAAAAAAATGGGATCTAAGGAGGAGGGTATTATGGGATCCACCCTTTTCTGATATAAATGGACTCGTCCTGCTGCCATAAAATAGCCACAGTCAGCCAGTCAGAAGGTAGACGAAGAGTGTAGCGGAACAGGGTGGAGAAACAGAGAGGAAAGTACATAGACACTGTGATTGAGTTGACGTCAGAAGTCAGTTACAAGTACGCCCGACTCTAAGGAAGTTTACTTCGAGACTGTATATAACGATCTTTGATTAATACTAACCGGCGTTCCTGGATTTTACTAACAGCATTACCTTTTGTATTTTGTGTAAATACATTTAATTTCTTAGCTTAAATACTTGCGTTTGTCATTTATTGGAGACCGATTTTTCCCGCGGAATCCACAACACTATCTATCTATCTATCTATCTATCTATCTATCTATCTATCTATCTATCTATCTATCTATAGTGTGTTCATTACCCATCTATCTATCGCTCTATAACAATCTGTTCATATCTATCTATCTATCTATTTATCTATCTATCGTTCGTGTGTTCATTGCCTATCTATCACTCTATAACAGTCTGTTCATATCTATCTATCTATCTATCTATCTATGACAACAAAATCCCATGAGATGCAACGTGCGCCGTAAAACGCTTTGACATAGAACATAAACTGTGTTGAATTGGGATGTGATTTAATGCAATGTTTTCCTTCGTTGAGGGTATTATCCCTGTCAACCACCGATGGCCTCGTTCTTGTCTCACCTGTGGGCACCTACAGTTTTCAAGTACAGCTGATGTCAGTCTAGAATTTACAATTTCATAGTATTTCCTTGCTACTGTTTTCCAGAAATAATTGTCATCTTTGGAGAGAAGGGCTCCATCTTTCTGATTCAAACCACCAAAGTGCTAATCGTAGTCAGAGCTAAACTGTCACAGCTACACTACCACTCTACCTATTACGTCACACATACATCATTTGGCCGAGTCATATTTTTGCAAGTGGTCCAAGGCAAAGCTACTCTATGTAATTTTTCGTTATTTCCGTTTATCGACCGGTGTTTATTATGTATTCAGTCACTTCCGGATAAACAGCAATGAGTTGGCAGATTATTAGAAGTAACCTGGTAATGTCCACGAGAGTAATTTCCATATCTACAACTACACAACTGTCGTTTATCTGTGCATCTGCCTGCAGTAAATTCAATAAGCAAGACATTTTGAGTTTCATTGAAGATAACAATAACTGTTGTATCGGAACATACGCACAACACACACAAAAAAACAAAACAAAACAAAAAAAACAAAAAAACAAAAACAAAAAAAACACGATACCTCAAGTCCAAAATGAATTTTTAAAAAAATGAAAAATCTTCCTTGAAGCTTTTATTTGAGTTTTAAATTCAAGCTAATAGATTCAATATTTCCAAAAAGCAAAATACTTTGCTGTATTTCAAAAACTAAGTTGACTGGAAAGATTTTTTCCTTTTGCTAAAATAGCTGATTATCTCCCTTTTTAGCCGTCTTTCATCGTAATGTAATTCTCTTTAAGAAATTTTTCAAAAATAAAATATACTTTTCTGAAAATTTATTTGAGGAATATTCGCTGATTTTAATTATAATTAATCTGATTTGAAACATATTATTTACTTTAAGTTTTAAATGTTGCAAAAATGCATTTTCAACCCGATAGTAGCTGTATTGACGTGTTGACAGCCTGGTGACAAGTCTAATGATGTTCTATGGAAATTTTATCTGTAAAACATAATTGAAGAAAATGACGTGAGCGCTTTTTTTTTTATATAATTTTTAAGTGATCAGTAATCTTAAACATTTAGGAAAATATTCTCTGCAATCTAATGTTTTATTGAATTTTAGAAATGTTGACTTTAAATTTACTTTAGTCATCGCTCTTATTTTCTGATTATGTCGTATATGGACAAACGTACTTACAAAAATCGGCAGGTTTATACACATACAGAAAAATTCAACATCTCTTAAGGTTTTCCAGTTATGATTAGTAAATATAGTTTTACTTAATAATATCATCTAAAAGAGTGAAATTAATACAGAATTTAACAGATTTAAAACTTAATAAATTTATCTAATTAAAATTTTAAAAAAAATGAAAACGATTCTTGTAAAAATTCATTCTTTATTGATTTCTTTCTTAAGTAAATAGTGTTCTTAATATATCTAATTTATAAAAGTAATTAAAAGATTTTCTAATTAAATATCATAGTTTTATTGCATTTTTAATTTTACGATTCAGACCGGATTTTCAGTAAATGGTGTTTTTGTTTGACAAATACAAATAGATGATTTAAATTCTCCAAGGAGTCCTGCTTTTAACTAATACAAACATGGAGGTTCTGAAATTTGAATTTCTCGAAATTTCATAAATTTAAGTGGGGGTAACAGATGTAAAAAAAAAAAAAAATATTTTTACCAGGATTTTCTAAAAAAAACTAAATTTCAAAAATAATTTCATTCATTTGTTAATAAGTCCTGAAAATTTCATTAAGATCCGGCAATTATTTGATTTTTGCAAGCATCTGAAAAACAATGTATTTTTAACCTAAAAAATGACGCTAAAATGTCCTATCCTTAACTCATCTTTGCCTTCCACCCCCGTCGACTCAAGAAAAAGAAGATTTTTTAACCAAAATTTCGAACATGTTAGAGACGATTAAAAATTGAATAAAATAATCGCAAAATACTTTGGTCTTTCCTTTTAATAATAACATAAATATTTTCACGATAAAACTTTGTCTTTGTCAAGTTTTGGGCCTTTTTTTCATCATGGTATTCTCTTTTTTAGTAAATTTTTGAAGTTACTGTTGTTGTAGTTTCAACTTTAGCAATGTAGGTTGAAATCATTATATTTCAACTGTCTATCATTTTAGCTAAGATGCGCCATGACACTTTTTCACAGTGTCATGGCTTCAAGTATTGACGTCCACTGACAATTGCAATTTGACACTAGCAATGAAGCTTTGTATATATTATGTAGATGTCATTTTATACCTAACCATGCTTCACGATGTTTTTATTAAAAATTCATAGCAATAAAAGTAATAGTTAAAAACAATAGTAATAAAAAGCTTAATGAAATCGGTTAAGTTTAGGCTTGTCGGGTGTTTGGGGGGTTGGGAGTGTGGTCATTAAGTAGGTGGGGCGCGAGTAAGAATTTGTCCAGTAAAATTAGTTCACATCAGTTTCACAGGGAGAGCAAATGATTTTCTGTGATGACAACTCTACAGACCCGGTGACGGGTCTGGCTAATTTAAACATTTAGATACTGGACGTCAAAATTTAAATTTGAAGCTGAGCATTTCTGTATCGTTAAGGTTTTCTTTTTCTTTTTTTTAATGTAAAACTGTTAACTGGCGTTTGCTATATTTCTCTCTCCCTACCTTTCCCAAATAAAAGACTAACTCAAGAAAAAAAACAAAAAAACAAAACAAAACATTTCCTTCGGGTGCCAAATAAAAGGGTGTGGTCGTAATAAATGTGGAGTTGGAAAAAAAATCAGAAAATCTTATAAACAGGGTGGCATTGAATAAATGGGGTAGTTGGTAAATACTTAACGTCTTCCAAATTATAATAATACTGCGAAGAAATAAAACTAAAAGTAAATGTCTGTCAAAATATATTTATGTAAAATGAAGAAGTTCTTTTCCTACTTTGTTATTCGATTACCCCCCCCCCTTCTACTCATGCATATATGGGAGGTAAGATAACAGACATTGTGTCCCTCTGGAAAAGAGTTAAACTCTAATCTGTAGAATAAGAGGCAGTTAGGTTTACAACAATGTCACTGAATACTTGTTCACATAAAGCCTCTACAATAGACTATTTTTTTTTTCGTGGCGTTTACTGACAGGAAGGAAGAATAAAAATGGCGCAGTGCTTATCCAGACGAGAGTCTGACGAGAGTGTGACGAGATTATTAAATGAAATGAAGAACGAAAAAAAAAAAAAAAAAAGAAAAGAAAAGAAAAAACCTAACGCGTGAGGTAAAAGCAAAACTCACGTGAATAATTTTACAAAACAGATTTCTAACTCAAGTTTACACTTTACAGCAGACATGAGCAACCATTTCCATGCAGTGAACCTCATGAGATATGTCATAAGTTGTGTCTCACCATTTGAGAATACTGAAGTTAATTTTTCGTTCACGGCACTTCAATCAATTTTATTACAGAAGACGATACGTGTAAAGATCTGTCTTAGAAATGGAGAAAAAAAATTTTTTTCTTTCGAGAAAAGATTTTTATATAATTAAAAAATTGAAATCTTTGTATAATATTATTATTTACTATAATATTATCATAGATGACAGGGTTTAATAAACTATGGTCTCATTTTTTACGACATTGGTAAATTAGTATTAATATGAGTATTAATATTAGTATAATATCATATAATTGTTTACTATTTACATTATTCTGACTATTGTCCTCATCTTTGTTGCCATATTTATCACAATGTTTCGGCCTTTGTATGCTTCGGCCTTTGTATGCTTCGGCCTTCTTCAGGTGGCTGGAATGTCGAACTGAACCCTTTATTTCGCTCGCTGGTGTAGACTGTTTACGTGCCATGTCTAATGGGTATCAGTTATCAGTTATCTCCTGTTAATTCCCCTCTGAAAGTTCTTCACTGCCTCAACCAAATATTGAGGCAGAGAAAAACATATCTTCATGTTTTTCTCTGCTCCATAAAAGCAAAAACGTGTCTTTAATAATTATAGTAAATAATTTCTGGGCAGAACTAAGCTAAGAGTCATATAAAGGTAAGAAGATGTTAACAAAGGAGAACTGATTTTTCTCTCCTCGTTG
Source organism: Acanthosepion lycidas (assembly GCA_963932145.1). NCBI lineage: Eukaryota > Metazoa > Mollusca > Cephalopoda > Sepiida > Sepiidae > Acanthosepion > Acanthosepion lycidas. The sequence goes on from OZ010601.1 coordinate 1,363,353, forward strand.
AGATATGCGGGCCTGATATATAATTAAAATGTAATATCACTAAGTAGATAAAACTAGAAAAATAAATAATGAATTATAACATATTTTACATATTATTTATATAGTTTCTGTCTATCAAGTCTTTTCAAGTGTCACTGTCTTTACTATGACTTATATAATAATATTGTCTTCATGTCCAGTAATGTCTCATATTAATACTAATCTAATACCAGTAATGTCTCATATTAATACTAATATATTAGTGCTACACACAATATTGTTATATGAACATATGTGACATTGCTTCCTACTAATAAAAATTTTACAAATTGATTATTGGTCTCATAGACTATACTACATTCTTATTTGACTGTCCCGGTCGTATATATTATGATGTATCTAATATATTATGATGTATCTAATATATATGATGTATCTAATATATTATGATGTATCTAACTTATGCATGTTTTTCTTTAACATTTGGTATTAAATTGTTCTCAATTATTTCATAGGCATTTATTCTGTAGAGGACTGTGCATTTGCGTGATGTTGTATTAGAAACACGTCTGTAACTCCTGGTAGAATATTAAAAGGTCCAACTACAAGAAAATGGCCGGACTTGAATTAAGTCCAACTGAAGATGTAAAGAAGACAAAGAAGACTCGATATATATATATATATATATATATATATATATATATATATATATATATATATATATATATATATATATATATAAACAAATATAGGTATTAGTTTGGTTTGGTTTGTTTTAGTGCATATCAACTTCAATGGGTCATTTAATGCCGACAACATTTTTTCCTGATAATATTTTTGCTTTGTCAAAAATCTATTTCTGTTAATATTTTTTCTCAAATACGTTTAGCTGGTAATATTATTCTTTCAAAAACGCATAGCCGGCAACACCATTTTTTCAAAAACGTACAGCTGGCAACATTATTTTTTCAAAAACGTATTATCAGAGGCCTTGCTGTTGGACGTAGTTTATCGTCTTACCTAGGACGCGGATGTAGTCTGAGTGTTAACCACTTGCCCACAGCTGGGACCACAACAGGCGCCACCGTTCCGGGTCAGGGCGGACCCGGGGACACCAGCAACCAAGAGGCCGCTACACGCTCCTCAAAACCTCCTGATCAGAGGCCCCGTTGACGGACGCAGTCCATCGTCTCACCCAGGACACTGATGCAGTTTATCGTCATACCCAGGACGCTATATGTATTAAACAACACCATTTTACAATGGACATAGACAATGATATTTGAGTGTGTGTGAACATTTGTGTCTGTTCTTTGGTGAATGTTCGTACGTACGTGTATTTCTGTTTAATGTTAACGGCGTCTTCCCACAAGTGGGGAGACGCTATCTTTTTGCGAGAGCTTACATTGTAGATGTGTTCGCTGAAATGAAGAAATGAAAAAGAGAACAAGGCGAGAAGTCGCCCAGTATTTATAGTATAGGGAGAATGACCCCTAGTGACAATTTGGGAATTAAGAAGAAGCTAACTCCGACAATTCTTTGGATCTAAAATATTTTTACCTTTCGAGAAACTCTACAGTCAAAAAAAACCACAGCCTTCTGGAATGAACAGAAGAATTTTTCAATAATCACATCCTGGCGGATACACCAGAATAAACAACTAGACTACCTCACATCCGGAGATCACATCCGGGCCACAGCACCAAATGTACACCTACGATCGGCTGCAGTGCCAAATACAACCTCTTATAGTCACTGGGATGAAATATCAAGTGAAGTGTAACGTGTTACGAGTGTGGGTGTTTATATCTGTTCAGTATTTTCCCCTGTCACCAATGTAAAAACCGCCAAAAATGTTAATAACACAGACTAGTGTTTCTTGACCTTTTTAAGCAAAGGCACATTTAGGAGCAAATGAAAACACAATGGCACACTTAGCAAGATCTTTAAGGGGTACACATTTAAATGTTATGAAATAAAATCATAGATTTAAAAAAATACAATCTCCAAATGTGAAGTTTATTTCTGTTTCTATTTAACTATTTGCGTAGCTTATTTAGTGTGAAACCTGTGCCTGGTACTTTTTTGTTATTTCTTCAAAGTTTGGTCGAAAGTGCGATAAGCAGACCCTCATTTCTTCTTCATTTGAGCATAGTCTTTCTTGCTTGTTATTTTTGATGTTATTTAGGGTTGAGAAGCCTAATTCACATAAATAAGAAGTATAAAATTGTAATAAAAATGATAAAGTCTTTTTAGCGAATGTGGGAGATTCCTTTTGTATTGAAATCCAAAATGTATCAATGGGTGATAAGCAGACCGTCTTTTCATCTTCATTTGAGCATAGTCTTTCTTGCTTCTTATTTTTGACTAGCAGCATTGCCCGGCGTTGCCCGTGCTTGATTCAAAAATCGTACGACTCATACAGCAATCGCTATCACTTGACTTAAAATATTTTTGCCCTTCCTTGCCTTTAAAGGAGTGCCCTTTGCCATGCTGATGTTGCTACATGCCTTACTTCTTGCCTCTTACACTGCGAATTTTTTCTAAGCTCTATACTAAACATTAAATCTGTTACGAAAAAAGAACTAAACAAAATGAACACAAAAAGATCAGCTTTAAAAAAGGACTCGTAACTGGAAAAACCGAATGAAAAAAGAATGTTAACAACAAATACTTTTTCACACCCATCCCAGTTCTGCGGAATCAGTATCAACGTTGAGTTTAAGCAAGCGAATGAGCCAATTGGAGTAAAGTGCCATGCAGATTTAAATTTTTCCCACTTGTGACGAATGCAGCTATCGATTTTTTTTGCATGCTAGCATGCTAGTTAACATTCGTGTCAGTCAGCTGTTGGTTCTCACGCTGGCCAATAGAATCTTCCTGCCTATTCGTGGCAGCCAGCTATAGACTCTCACTCTGGCCAGTAGAAAATGGCCGCTAACTACATGAAAACTGCCGTAGAAGCATGAAAAAAATCGATTGTTTCCACTTTCGATGGGATTTGGGAACTGCAAAGTCGGTCTTGGCCTTCTCGCTAACTTGGAGCATGTACATGTAAATTTTGGTGCAAATCCGTCGAAAATTGCGGCCGTGCATTCGTTACACACACACACACACACACACACACACACACACACACACACACACATCCTGCCTTTTTTAGATAGAGATGCGAAAAAACTATAAGGAATCTTTATTACTTATCATTTTTATAAAGTTCGAATCGATTGACATTTAGCCGATGTTTTACCAACCATCACAATAAACAATAGATTTAATAAATAATGTAAATAAAAATTCTAATAAATAATGTTTATTTTTCTTGTCAATTCTCAAGAACAAAAAAATGTATAAATTCACTTTCATCGTATGTTAAGGTTTTATTACAATTCTATTCGTCGCTTGATAAAACGAACATTGCCGAGGAGTGAAGGTCGTTAAAATAACAGCGGAGTCAACAGAAAAACCGTCCTTTTGACACTCCGTCTTACTGAAATTCCAAGTTTGCCGAACTTCCTATCAGTAACGGCTATATTCAAAAAATGACCTTCGACCAAATATAACCTGTTCGAAAATGTCTTGGTCAGATTCTGGGTTCAAGGATATTGTCAAGAATCAATGTAAATTTAGTTAAATAGTTCGTTAAATAAACACTTCTCAGATTCTGCTGGGGTTTTCTAGAATTTTGTTAAGCACGTTAATCTTTTCAGCACAATTTCCTTGGAGATGAGAAGTGGAGTAGAGAAAATTCAATTGTACTGTATAAATCTCATCAGCGCCATTTTCCTACCAACGCTGATATACCAGTGCCAGACATGGCCCCTAACAAAAACCCTCGAGAGGAAACTGATCACTTGTGAGATGAAATGCGTGAGGAAAGCATTGAACAAGACGAGGCGAGACAAGATCAGGAATGAGGCAATAAGAGACACGGTAGGAGCAATACCAATCCTACAACACATCGAACCACAGAGGATCAAGTTGTTCGGACACCTCACTCGTATGCCTATCAACCAACCAGCCCAACAAGCAACACCCTCAGGTACTCTGGATGGAGAGAAAGAGGCAGACCAAGAAGACGCTGGAGGAACTCAGTGGCAGACACTCTCAGATATCTCTCCTCCAGGCTACTTGCCTTGCCGCTGACAGACGACTGTGTCTCACCGCGACGCCTAACAGCACAAGCGGAAGGAAAAACTAACACTAAACTAACACAGAATTTATTAGATCTAAATAAGTTTATTTTGTGTCAAATTTCTACTGATGCCTTCCTAATAACTTAAGCATTTCATGGGTTAGGGTTAATATTTCTAAACTGAAACTCTTTTCTTTTCAGGTTCCAATATAGTCAAAAAATGTTTACACTTATTTTTATCTTATCACTTAGAATTTTAAACTTTCTCAATACCTCTATTCACTAAACGACATTACATGCACTATTCTGACCCTATCAGGAGCACTGCTTTGTTACACATAGGTTTGAGATAAATTGATAGATGTTTCAAACTGTAGAATTTTCACGGATAGGGCTAAATTGATATTTATTATCTGTCTATATTTCTGAGATGAAGTATTATGTTCACTATTTACATTATTCGGATTATTGTCCTCATCTTTGTTGCCATATTTATTACAACGTTTCGGCCTTTCAGTATCTGTCTATATTTCTAATATGATGTATTATGTACACTATTTACATTATTCGGACTATTGTCCTCACCTTTGTTGCTATATTTATCACAACGTTTCGGTCGCTATACGCTCCGACCTTCTTCGGGTGGTTGGAATGTCGAACTGAACCTTTTATTTCGCTCGCTGGAGTAGACTGTTCTAGTTCCACGTGGCATGTCTAATGGCTGCCAGTTATCAGTTATCTCCAGATAATTCACCTCTCCAAGTTCTCTATTGCTTTAACCAGATATTGAACTCACAACTCTTTGGGACCTGTCACTGGATCTAACCAACGTCTTTAGCCACCGTGTCATGTGTCCTTAAGAATAAGGTAAATAGTGATATTTATTTGGTTTGTTTGGTACAATGCTACAAGTGCGAAGTATTCGAATGGTCTGTGACACGAGGCCCCGTATTACTACTCCGTGTTGAGGTGCCTAAATAGTAAATTGATATTTATGTTTAAAGTACCATAGAATAAGATTATGGAAAGAAATAGAGATAAGTTTGGTTTGGTTTATTTTCTTTTACGGCATGTCAACCTCAATGGATTATTTAATACTGGCAAAATTTTTTATTGCTGGTAATATTTTGTTTTGTTAAATCTGTTTCTGGTAATATATTTCCTTCAAAATTGTATTGCTGGTAATAATTTTTTCAAAAAAGTATTGCTGATAATAGTTAACTATTTGCCCATAGCTGTGACCGTAACAGGTGCTACCTGGGAACACCAGCAATTAAGAGGTGGTTCTACGCTCTTCAAAACCTCCTGATCAGAGGCGTTGCTGCTGGACATACTTTAACGTCTTAATCAGGACGCGGATGTAGTTTAACGTCTTACCCAGGACGAGAAATAGAGATAAGAAGATTGTATTGCGCCAAATGCGCTTGAACACCAACCTCTTGTCCAGATTGAAAATTATGTTTATTTTAGCATAATGCGGACCAGAGAACAAACTGTTATTCTTTCAGCTCATTTACTGACGCTAAATTAACATATTTCTTTTTAGAAATTTCGTTCTATGGGGTATAATTAATTATCACTATCCCTAGCTAAATGGTTCCTCCGTGAAATCATTACACATGGAAAAAGGAATAGTTAAAGGCTGTATTTTGTGTGTGTGCGTGCGTGTGCAGTATATTTTGGTATGGTGCCAATCCCTAGTTCTTCAATAAAAAAAAAAAAAACGAACCAGAGGAAATGAAGACAAAATGGTACAAGAAAGAAGAAATATGATCGCCTCACAGCAGCAGCAGGGCGAAAACTAAAATGTGATGGGTGAGATCAGAAGCCAAGCACAAGACATGAAATTTTTTTTTATCATGATATCGGAGTATACAGACAAGATTCTTTCCCAACGTAGTTTAGACTTCAATTTCTCTATATAGTTTTAAATCATGGCTGTAATTATCAAGATAAATTATTGTATTTATTTCTTGGTGACTCTTATTTTAAGTGTTGTCATCACGTGGGTGTTTCACTGTCAGATCATGATGGAAAGATATCTTCTCAGTCTATCTATCTATCTATCTATCTATCTATCTATCTATCTATCTATCTATCTATCTATTTCGGTCTTCTCATTATCTATCTATCTATCTATCTATCTATCTATCTATTTCGGTCTGTTCATTATCTATCTATCTATCTATCTATCTATCTATCTATCTATCTATTTCGGTCTGTTCATTATCTATCTATCTATCTATCTATCTATCTATCTATCTATCTATCTATCTATTTCGGTCTTCTCATTATCTATCTATCTATCTATCTATCTATCTATCTATTTCGGTCTGTTCATTATCTATCTATCTATCTATCTATCTATCTATCTATCTATTTCGGTCTGTTCATTATCTATCTATCTATCTATCTATCTATCTATTTCGGTCTGTTCATTATCTATCTATCTATCTATCTATCTATCTATCTATCTATCTATCTATCTATCTATCTCAGTCTGTTCATTATCTATCTATAAGATTAGATGACCATCTTCACTTGAAACATTTTTCAACAAATTCGTGTACTTGCAAAATCAGAGATACCAGCGTGGTGTCTTTATCGCAGACGATGTATTAGGTTGGTGCAAAAATAATGTCGGTTTTTGACGTATTTTTTAACGACATTGTTTTGCACCAACCTAATATATCTATCTACTTCCTTTCCACTCTCTCTCTATATATATATTCCTTCATCTTCTACATATATTTATCTACAAATATCTCTTTCTATCTATATCTATATCAGCCTTTTCATATCTATCGACCTTCCTTTATCTATATGAGTCTCTTCATATCTATCTATCTATCTATCTATCTATCTATCTATCTATCTATCTATCTATCTATCTATCTATCTATCGACGGTAAATAAAATTGCTATACTGAATACGTGTTTAAACATGCAAGTAATAAAGCAAGATTACAGTAAATGCGAATATATACAGATCATTATACGCACAGGTTCCAAAATAAGTGGTTTATCAACAGTACTCAGACCCCATATTAATGTACTGTATATCCTCTTTGGGTGCTAACACTGTCCCGTACGCAAATGATCGTAATTGTGACAAACGCTATCTTAAAGCACTTTTTATCCTTTCTTGGACTTCTTGCACCTGTTGAAGCAGTAAAGGAAGAGTTGTAAGTTGGTAAACTGAATGAATCGGGTGCGGTTAAATAATGTCCCATATATATTCAATAGTCTGGTGATTGTTTCGGTCAAAGAGGCTTTTGAACGTCTTGCAGAGCCTCTTAAGTAGCACTAGTACCGTGGTCATTATTCTGTTGCAATAGCACATCGCCTTCCTGAATGGCAGTAGAACTGGTTGAACCACATTGTGTTCAACGTTTCTTCCACAAATACTAAAGTTTGAGTTTTGTAATTAATACTAATTCAGGTTATGACACCAGTGTTTGAACCTGTGTATCGTGGATAAATATATTCTGGAAAATATCACTTCAGTATGGCATGAACGACTGTGTTGTTGTATAGATGAAAGTTACACTAGAGGCAAGTGAACGATTCGTGGAGGTTCGTTTTGACACTGATGTGCCTACATTTACTCTGATCTGGGATGTGGATGCCGTGCGGTCTGTCACTGTCGCTCTTGATATACGTCGATCTTAACAAACATCTGTACTACGTGACCGTCCGAAACCTGCTCATGGAAATGTTTATTTGGCCACTGTTACTAACATCGATGCATTCCGCATAACATGTATAATAAATGTCTTCAGAACGGCCATCCAACCTCTCGAAGGCCCACGAACCGAAGCCTTTTAAACAACTTTAATTGAACAAAAGGTGAACGCGTGCAATTTTGTGTCATGTCACCCGCTTGCACTAGACTCTCTAACCACAGCATGTGTCATCATCTATAGTTCGGAGGGAGACTGTACGCTAATATGTCAACAGATGGGCCGTAAACTTTGAAAAATTATTAAATGATTTACTAACACCTTGCATACGCATACTGTATCCAGGCTGAAATTGTTATTGTCTTTAAGGGTGATGTAATTTAATTTTTTGATATTATTTTTGGTTTACCAAGTATATATTGGGCGAACATCGCAATATGTGGCCGCGGTAGGAAAATACTTACCCGAATATTTATAATGAAATATATATATATATATATATATATATATATATATATATATATAAACATAAAACATTAGGCAGCGAATAATTTACATACAAAGAAATAATCACACCTAGAATCAATCAGAAATATTAATGCGATTATTGGCGACATCCATCGCTAGTAGCATAATGTATGCATTAAAATACTGTTAATCCATAGATTGAAGTGATCCTCATAAACTGGAAACAACAGACATCAATTTTATAGACGAGGATCACTTCACTTGAACACAGTATATATATATATATATATATATATATATATATATATATATATATATATATATATATATATTACTTAAACGTTATTCTTAGTGGATACCCATATTTAAGTAGAGGCTCTGTTTATTTATTAAACAGCATTTTTATTTACTGGTTTGAATATTCGAGAAATCTTATTAAAGAAAAAATATGCGTTTTTCTTTAATATTCAAGCTGGTAGATGAAAATAAATAAAAATACTACTTAATAAATAAACAGAGCATCTACTTAAATATGGATATCCAATAAAAATAAAGTTTAAGTTATAAAATCTGTCGGATTAATAAATAAAAATCCATCTCTTCTTACATATATATATATATATATATATATACTTTATTTTAGGATATTACATTAAAACATGTCAAAATCGCTACACGATTGCAGCTGTGTTTCGATGCGTATCAAAACATCTCATCAGATGATTGTAAATTACCGGCAAGTGAACATTTTATTTAAAAATAAAATACAACTTATTTTTTCAAAAAAAGAAAATGGGGTGATTATAAGGTTTGTGGGATTTACTCGGAATTTTGGAGTTTGAAAGACGATAATAAAACTCCTAAGGTGAAATGGAAAATTTTGAAAATGGCAAAGACATGTAGTTCCTTATATGATCCCTGTTTTCTGTGTTTACACTCGCCGGTAACTTACAATCGTCTGATATGTTTTGATACGCATCGAAACACGACTGCAATTGTGTAGCGATTTTGACAGGTTTTTGATGTAATATCCTAAAATAAAGTATATATATGATCGACACTCCCGTCGAGATTCGACGTATGAGGGTCAAGCAGATCAGTTTCCAGTCTGTCCTGCTATTTTACCCATAGCTGGAGGGAGAAGAGGAGGATTCATACCTTTCCCAAGAGCATTAGCACGTAATATATATATATATATATATATATATATATATATATATATATATATATATATATATATAAGAAGAGATGGATTTTTCATTTAAGAATAAAGAATATTGTTCTGCTTTGTATTGAGCCCTCTTTTAAATTAAACATTACGAACGTTAAAGAATTGTACTCTATTCGTTCTCATTTTACCTATATATGTTAAATCATAAATATGGTATACCTTAAAACTATATTTTATTATATATATATATATATATATATATATATATATATATGTATATATATGTATATATATATATATATATATATATATATGTATATATATGTATATGTATATGTATATATACACACATACACCCACATATGCATGCATTCAAAGAACATATCAATATCCATACGTAATTACATTATTATATCTATATTCTCCCATATTATATATACGAATACACAAAATCCTATAATTATACATACATATACATATATTACCCGCCATCCCATATCTATGGCAAGACATACAAGAACCCATCTAATTATACACACCCACACTCACATATATATATAAAAAAAAACAAAAAAACCTGCATGCCTCTCTTTCCATATAAAAACATATACATGTACATATTAATTTCAATTAAAAGTTGCAATTATAATTTACAAATTCATGAATCATTCTATATTTGTTTTTTGTATGAATGATTCATGAATATGTACATATTAAAAGACGTATCAGTGTTCAAGTACAAGACCATAGTCATATACATACAGTCATGTGTTCGCGTTCATGTGTGCATAGCAACATTTCCAAAAGCAAAAAGAACAAAGGTCATTCAATATTATTCTTCCTATATAGTTATTTCTCGATGTATTTTGTTAGGTTTAGGTTGTTCTATACATACATACATACATACATACATACATATATATATATATATATATATATATATATATATATATATATATATATATAATAAAATATAGTTTTATGGTATGCTATATATTTATGGCTTAAAATGCTCAATATCAGGGATACAGGTATGTAAATATAAAAGTGGACATTGAAATCAACACCCAGAAGTGACAGTCTGTTTCTTGCTTGAACGTAATCCTCAATCCGTAATATATATATATATATATATGTGTGTGTGTGTGTGTGCGCGCAAAATTTATGTATGTTTTTCTTATATATATAAAAGTTACTATTTAATAGAACCATCATAAAATTACGTTCAGTTGCCTGGACGATAAATAAAAACATACAAAAATTTAGTAAAATATGTAATTATAAAAACAAAAATAAATGTACGCCAAATTGCAGAGAGAAAAACATTATATAAAGCAGAAGTAATATTAAAGTCGAGCTTAGGCGATGTTAGGATTTTCGCCTGTACAATTGGGAAAATATACAAACCATTTGTATCATTCAAATAGGAAAGATATAAAAAATAAAATCACCATGTTGCCAAAATAGATATGGGAATTAAAATTGAAAGAGTAGACATTGGTGAATGGTTTATAAAACATAGAAACAGAATTTGTAATCTATGCATGGCGGGAAAAAAACTGCAACTTATAGAATTTAAGAAGGTGAATAATTTAATGTTAAAAAAGAATTAAATTATTTCGAACTGTCGACATGCTGACTCATTGCTTTTGAAAAACGTGAAAAGGTCAATAGATCTCGGAAGCCTTCAAAATAAACCTTACGCGGAAAACGGTCTGTAAATGGGCAAATAAATCATATATATATATATATATATATATATATATATATATATATATATATATATATATAAGCAAGTTGGCAGGAATCAAAGAACAGGTGGTCATACACAGCACAGTCATTAGAATTCAATATCAGCATAAGTCAAACTCTGGAAAGATACCAGCAGGTGTTTGTGAAAGGATTGACGAAAATATATAATAAGATTATAGATACAAAAATAAATGGATAAAATTATTGGTACTTTATCTAAACATATGAAATCAATATCAGTATTTATTTATCTTTCTACCTATTAATATATATACTTACACACACATCTATGCCTTTGAATCATAAATTTATTTTACTTACGCTATAATCTATTCCAACGCCATTGAAAGTGAAGACACGTTAATTTCAAACTCCGGACCATTAACAGGAGAAGCGCTCTACTGGCTATCGCCTGATATACCATATTTTTTCATAGAAGGTTGTTCTATATTTTTTCATAGATGGTAGTCCAAAGTACTCGGAAAATTGCACACGGTTTCGACGGGTTCCTTTACAAATTTCTACATGTGTGTTATCTCCATATAGCTTTGCTAGTTTCACTAAGACGAATTTAGAGGTTGATGTCAAGCAGGTATAAAAACAGGACATGCCCTGTCTTTCTCTCTCTTACCTCTCTTTTCTCCCAGGATACTTTAGTGACAACACCACCGAGACCTTGTTCCCAGACATGGGGATATCTAACTTATAATGCCTTTTGCACGCATAAAATTAGTTATCTCCACGGTACCTAAGGTTTAAAATGAATTTGTAATGATGAAAAATCTTTCTTGAAGCTTTATTTGAGGAATATTAGCTGATATAAAGTATAATTAATCTGATTTGGAACTAATATTATTTACTTTAATAGTAGAAATGCATTTTTTAAAATTAAACGGTAGTTGTTTATTTAAGCTGTTGACGTGTTTGACAGCTTGATGACATATCGATGCTATTTAGTAACTGCCCCACGCAGTCACATGTAACACAAGGCCGAATTTAATGTGGGGTTCCCGAGCCCGTAGGCTCGGCCAAAAAGTCCCCGTAGACCCCACATAAACGGGATCGGGTCTGTCTACCTACCCGGACGAAACTCTGCCCTCCGGCATAGCCTCGTCCGGGTTCCTCTCTGCCCAAAGGCAGAGAGCTCGACTGTCGTCCGACATCGACTGATATATCGATGTTTATATATCGTGAGCGCGTTTTATATATAACTTTTAAGTACTCAGTAATCGTATAAATTCAGGAAAATATTCCCGTAATCTAATGTTTTATTGAATTTTAGAAATTTTAGCTATAACTTTACTATTGCGATCGCTATTTTCTGATAATGTCGTATATGGGCGACCATATCTACAAAAATCGGCACGTTTATACATATACAAGAAAAATTCAAAATTCTTTTAAAAATATTGCTGTTTGATGATTTATATTAAGCTTTTCAATTTATGATAAGGAAATTTATTTAAGAATACTATCATCTAGAAGGGTGAAATTAATACAGAATTTTAAAGGATTTAAAAGTTAAATTATTAACTTAAATTATTCTAATTAAAATAAAAAAATGGAAACAATTCTTGTAAAAATTCAATATTCGCCGTAAATTTTTTCTTAAGAAAATAGTGTCCTTAATATGCCTTAATTATAAAAGCAATTAAAAGTTTTTGTAATTAATAATATCATAGTTTTATTACATTTTTCATTTTACGATTCAAAGCAGATTTTCGGTAAAAGGTGTTTTTGTTTAACAAAAAAGAATTGATGATTTAACCTCTCCAAGGAGCCTTGCTTTTAACTAATCTAAATATGACGAGACGAAATTTAATTTCTCGAAATGTCATAACATTAAGAAAATCCTGAAGTAATAGATGTAAAAAAAAAATATATATTCTTACTAAGATCTTCTAAAAAACCATTTTCAAAAATAATTTCATTCATTTGTGAATAAGTTCTGAAAATTTCATTAAAATCTGTCAGTTATATGATTTTTGAAAGAATTTCTAAATCAATGTGTTTTTTACCGCAAAAACGATACTAATCGTTAGCAAATCTTTGCCTCCCACCCCCGCTGACTCAAGAAAAAAAGATTTTTAAGCAAAATTTCGAACGTGCTAGAAAAGATTAAAAGTTGTAATAAAATAACCAAAAAATACTTTGGTCATTTCTCTTAATAATAACATAAACATTTTGGCGATAAATTTTCATGAAGTTGGGAGCTTTTTTTTCATCATGTCATTCTCTTTTTTTCAGTGAATAAGTGGAGGTGCCTACATAAATATGTATTTTCTCTCCTTGGTACTCATATATATATATATATATATATATATATATATATATATAAAATATCGCCATATTGAAATTGTCTTCCATTTTCTTCCACCTGTCATTTACATGTGTTAAATATTGTTGCCGCCGCTTTTAGTCAAACTAGAAGCAGCATTTTGCAACATAAACGGGATTAAATAAGATATTCAACAGGTAGAGAAACTCAAAAAATGGATTAATAGATAGTCGTTCTATTTAATGAAACATGTCTTAACGAAAGAATACTGCCTAAAAATACTTTATTTAATTATGAATATACGCGTAGTCAGCTCTGTTATTTTTTCTTACTTTCTTTTTATTTCAAACAATAAATTTGATAACAACCGGCCTAGAAACCTCGAAATCTCTCAGTAAAAGAATGTCTACATAAAGGTAGAAAGTGAACCTGCATATTTCGTTTTTACCTTACCGAGACTAGACAGGCTTTTACCGTTTGAGCCACGAAGACGCCTACAACAAAGCAAAGCCCAATTACCCTTTTTAAGAAATGCACATGTCTAGTTGGAACATTTCGAGGTCAATCTCTGCAGGTTTTATTTAATGAAACATGTTTTAACGAAAGATTGCTACCTAAATATACCATATTTAATTATAGATATACGGGTAGTAAGATCTGTAACCGGCTTATATTTATCTACAAGAATATCTCGAAATCTCTCAGTAAAAGAATGTCTGCATAAAAGTAGAAAGTGAATTTGCATATTCCGTTTTTACCTTACGAAAACTAGACAGGCTTTTACCGTTTGAGCCACGAAGCCCAAATTACCCTTTTTAAGAAATGTATGTCTCTCGATGGGACATTTCGAAGTCTATATCTGCTGGCTTTATTTTCCTATCTGAAACGTGAACAAAGTAATTTTTAAATAATTAAATGGGACTGCTTTTTTATTATTTCAACATTATTTCTCATTACAATGAACGGTGAAGACGCTAAAAATAATGTTTAGCCTTAATCTGAAATATTTGCAAATTAAAAACTAAATCCATCAAAATCCACTAAAAATAATGTTTCAAAATTCACTAAAAATAACGTTTAGCCTGAATCTGAAATAATGTCAAATTAAAAACTAAATCCATCACAAAATCCGCTATTTTAAATAGAATCTGAATAGCCCCAATAACTACACTTCTTACCCTTTCTTACGCTAATACAACCCCACACAGTAATCCTCTACCCTGAGAGGCTCTTTGGCCTTGAAATTTGGTGAAAATTACACACACACACACACACACACACACCCGCGTTTAAGTAATAAAATCTGTCGGATTAATAAATAAAAAATCCGTCTCTTCTTTATACATTTTTTTGACCAAGTAAATGGCTAAGTAATAACAAAACCCAGGTTTGCAGGTATATCGTATATTAAACAGTAAGTACACCAGAAGAGTATTACACGATTAGTAAGAGTGTATCGAATGAACTAGCGCTCAATCTATTCACAGTTCCCTGTTCCTTCTCACCTACTAAACTTATAGTAGGCGGAAGAGTCTAGCATAGACTCTTAAGATGGAGGACACCACAACATATATATATTAGGTTGGTGCAAAAATAATGACGTAATAATGTCGTTTTTCGACGTTAAAAAATACCTCAAAAAACGACATTATTACGTCATTTTGCACCAACCTAATATATATTCATCCGGTCCACGCTCCTCCTCGGTCTTCTGAACAGGAGTAAAGGTTTGTCTCTTGTTTCCTGTTTAGGATTGTGTTGCCGGTTCCTTCTAAAAAGTCTACTTCCTCTCCATGCTCCTAACGTCTCCTATTGAACTCTGACATGGTAATCGCTAATTATATCTTGACCCCTTCAATTCTAGAGCCACCCGTTATCGTTTTCATCCGTGAAAATTACACGCACACACACACACACACACACACACACACACACACACACACACACACACACACACACGCACACACACATATATATATATATTGTGATTCTTTGCAAAAACGATGCACGTTTTCTAAAAAATGGAGTTTCAAGTCCAAATATGCTGCTTATCGACATCCACCACTTGTAGAAATGGTTGCAGCTGGTTGACATATATGTGACGTTATAGGTAAAGAGGTACTTTGACAGTGTAAATGGATGACACATGTGACATTATAGGTAAAGAGGTACTTTGACAGTGTAAATGGATGACACATATGTGACATTATAGGTAAAGAGGTACTTTGACAGTGTAAATGGATGACACATATGTGACATTATAGGTAAAGAGGTACTGTGATAGTGTAAAGACGATGGCCATGAGATATGGGCAGATTTTAACACCGTTTTTATTGTATTTTATTTTTCAAGTAAATGTATTTGTGGCTAACTTGCTTTCGGTTGTGGTCGGAGCTTCTGGCGTTGGTGAAGTTGTGGCGGATTTGACAATCAGTTTTGATCCCAGATAAATTGTCTTCCATCAACAAAAATATAAGCTTAATTAACTGATAAAAAAAGGGTGGGATTAAATCCAGTGTAAAGTGAAATGTATATTTCTTACTGAACAAGACATTTCAATTAGTCGTTGGAGAGAGGAACTCATACGAACATTGTGAGTGTGTGTACATGTGTGAAATAGGTTACAAACTGTTCAGTTGACTCTCTTTGACTGGCATGTCTGTGTGTTTATTGAGAAAGTGTGTGCGTGTGTATACGGTACAGAGAGACGAACGGACTCGACTCTGACTCTACTGGTAGACAGTATTCTTTATATAAAGGTTAATTGGATCAAATAAGCTTTTTGTCTCATTGACTAGTTTTAATTATTTTTTGCTATATTTATTTACTTTGAGCGTCGTTATGATTGAGCCATAAATCCAAGAAAGGCGTTTCTTTTCAAACGAGATCAACTAAACCGGATTTTTTGGCGGAATCCTTTAAAGTTAGTATTAGAAGCTTTTACTTCTAAAGTTACATGTGTTTAGATTTTTTCAATTTACAAACTCAAACATAAGTTTCTCGCTTACCTCAGGATGAGCTGAGAGCCACTTGGATTTGTGAATCTTCGTCATTTTTTATTGTTTTTCTAACTGAATAGGGAGTATTTTCACTCAGAACATCTTTCAGTGGCGAAAGATCAACAATTTATTTACATGGAGAATCTTGTCAAAACTGACAAGACCAATGTAAGACCAATACCTAACGACAGATAAACGGAAAACACTAATTACAATCCGGAAGATAGGGATAAAGAGTTCAAACCCGCCAGTCTCCGAGCATCGTCAGGTAAGATTACAGGTCTGCTCGCTTGTCACGTGTACAAAACTGTGAAATTATTTTGATTGCGATGGGATATTTCTCATATAAGATTTTGCTTTTCATTTCATAACTCCAAAATATTGTTTCTTGTTTTCTATTTACTTTATTTAAATGTAGCTACGTTTTAATCCACTCGTCCAAAAATTGGTTCAGATAAAGATTTTACAAGTATGATGCACTTAAAACCAGTTTTGTAAATATTTGTTCAGCTGTTTTATCTGACTAGCTTGCAATATTTCCATCAGTACCAAAGGTTGAATTTCGAATCTTAGAGAAATTCAGAATTCCAAGCGCGGATTTTTTTCTAGGGCAGTCAAGCAGAACCTTGGAACATTATTTTACACCAATCTACCTACACACACACACATATATATATATTTATATACGGACGCATAAGCGCACGAATACACACAAGAACACACACGCACGCACGCACGCACATATACACTATAATAAAATCTTGCACCAACGAAAAGTGCATATAAAAAAAGAAAAATCGATAAGTATAAGCAGTCAATTGCTGATACTCCCTGA
Source organism: Acanthosepion lycidas (assembly GCA_963932145.1). Classification (NCBI taxonomy): domain Eukaryota; kingdom Metazoa; phylum Mollusca; class Cephalopoda; order Sepiida; family Sepiidae; genus Acanthosepion; species Acanthosepion lycidas. The sequence goes on from OZ010601.1 coordinate 1,380,653, forward strand.
CGAGTGGCCGGAGTGATTCCTAAAGAGTCAGTCTACGAAACTCTGGAGTCGGGATGCTGAAGCTAACATCATTCAGCTAAGTGACAAACTTTTACTTGTATTAATATAATTAATGGAGATCAACGTGTTTTAGTGGACACAGCAGTTTTCAATCTGCTTGTCTGAACTATCTTCAAGAAGCGAGAGCAAGATCTAAAAGGCTAGCCAATCTAACAGTGATCTCATCTCACAATCCTCCCTCTTGCTCCATATGTGGCCTCCTTTGTAAATCATTAGCGGGTCTTAAGTACGACTGAAGATTATCGTACAAAATTTCATAACTGAATTAATTAAGCTGTCAGATCCTCATACGTCGAAACCGACGGGAGAGTCCATTATATATATATATATATATATATATATATAATATCGCACATTGAGTGTTGGTGTTAATAAAATAGATGTGGATATTTATATTTGAACTCTACCTTTATAACTTGAAGTAAATATTTTTTTTGCATATAAAATTCATAATTTTTTTTTTAGTTATGTTTATTTCATATACAAAATAATAATAAATACAACGATCCCGTGTCAAATATGGACTGTCTCATCATTGCGATAATCCGATAGCGTTAACAACATTTAAATTATGTAACAGTCAGTCTCTACCCAGCACCTGAAGTCTGCGCTGTGCATGAAACTTCGTGTCGTGCTACCTGCGAGAAAGAAAAAATATATTTATTAGCATATATATCAATATAAAGAAAGATGAACCTCTGTCTATTTGTCTGTACATCTATAGGAAGAAAAACTAAAAAACACCGATCTTTATTAAATTTATTTTTGAGGGGAACAAAGGGGGCATAACTCCACACCTGAAAATAAATGCACCCATTTATTCAAAATCTTCTTGACAGATTTTAATGAAATTCTGTACATACATTTCCGGCATGAGAGTGGATGTAATATGCTATGTATAAGTATATATTATTTTGATCAAAGGAGGTTCCGGGAGAGGAGGGCACAAACCTATCAATGTTTTTTTTCTCTTTGATTTAACTGAAATTTAAATTTAGGTAAACGACCTGAAGTGATGCTTACTCCTAAAATATCAGCCAATTTCAATGATATCAAGACACCCTAATGGGGGCTAATCCCCCCCCCCACTATATTGGAAATTTTGGAAGCCCATAACTTGAGTATTTGAACCTCTATTATCATGAGGTCTTTATCATATGCTTTAGTCACCTTCATATATTTTGAAGCCAACTCAACTTTAGAGTGGGAAGAGGTAAAGGGGGAGGGGGGCTAAGCCCCCTGCCCTTAAAAATCTTAACACTACAACCATTGAACAGATTCTTATGAAATTTGAAAGAGATTCGATGTATGACACCTAAGGACATAGACTATATCTAACTTATTAAAAAAGTGGGGGCTTCCAGGAGTGCACAAATCTCCGCCGCAAAAAAAAAAAAATAAAAATAAAAAATAAAAATAAAATAAAAAATTGTTTCCATGGATTTAAATAAAATTTAAACATACCATCTTTTTATATTCATTTTATTTTTGAATTCAATCATTTGATTGAAACCGCAAATTTAGTTTCCTATAACCAACACAATAGCTACTGTTTCAATCTTATACAATGATCGAATTAATATGGCTAAAGTCTTTCCATCAGTTTCGTCTCCTCTTGGACTAAAGAGGCATTACTTGATCCTATACAATAACTACAATTGCATTTATATGCAACTTTACAATTTATTTGAATTCTTCATAAAGTTGTTTATCCTATAATGAACAAACCGAAACAGCTCTATATCTTTCAGATGAGAAATTATTGAACATCTAATAATAAATAGCCATTTATTATTATATATTTAATACTTTGTAATCAATATATTTCAAAAACAAACTACAATTTTGGCAGCTTCTTCCAAACCCAGTCAACGACGAGTATTTCTGCTAGTATATATATATATATATATATATATATATATATATATATATATATATATATTGTAGAACCAGTGAGGCAAGCCCTTATGCAAGAAATAGAAGGAGGCAGCCATGTTGGCAGGTAAGTCACTTGACTTCTACATATATATATATATATATATATATACACACACACACACACACATATATATATATATGTATATATATATATATATAAATCTGAATATAAAAATCAGCAAAAAATGTAACTCGGCTTGGCAACATAATCTAGAATGTTTTTCTTAAATTCAAGATTTGATATTGATAAAACGTAAAACAGATGTGGAAATAAATCGGGTCACGAAAAACCATTTAATTCGCATCAAGGGAAAATTGTCGATTTCGTAACTTGGATGCATTTGTGTCAAAAGGTTTTAAAAAATGTACGCAAAAGCAACGGAAACTAACAAGAAAAATTACAATCGGAAGCGGAAAAGAATTAAGAAAAATAACTCCAATTATTTAAGGGCTTCTTGGTATTAATGATCTTAAAAAAAAAACTTGAGTAATTTAAAAGCTGAATAATAATGATTATTCTTACAGTGAATTTGATTATGAGATTACAGCTATATCATGTTGAAATACAGGCTCTCGTCCGATCCCCGCAGTTAAGCAACGTCTAGCCTGGTCAGTACCTAGAATATCTTTTTTTTGTTTTTACTTCAGTAGTTAATAAGAAGATTATCCAATATTTGGATGTAGAATTAATCTTCAAACTGGCAGTGTCTCTCCATACATGAAACCCAACACAAAATTAAAATATGTGAATGCTAAATCTAACCACCCTGCGAGTATAATAAAGCAGATCCCTAAAGGAATAGAGTGCAGGCTATCTAGAAATTCCTCTTGTAAAATAATTTTCAAAGATAAAAAGAAATAGTATGAAAAGACTTAAAAAGGGGTGGGGGCATAAAACTAAACAGGAATTTAAACGTCAAGTAAAACAAATGAAGAATAATTGAAAGAAAAGTAAAAAAAAATATTTGGTTTAACCCCCACTTTTAATTTAGAGGTCAAATGTCAAATAGGGAACCCCCACTTTTAATTTAGAGGTCAAATGTCAAATAGGGAAAATATTTTTCAAATTTCTTAATAAATACTTCCCCGAAAATTCTGAATTACACAAGATCTTTAATAAAAACAGTTAATTTGGAAACTATAATAAAAAGACAATGTGCCAGGAATTTCAAAGATAATGTGTAGCAAGATACCGTTAACAGCGAAACATGTAAATGTAGAAATAAAAGTAGATGTCCATTAGATGGAGTTTGCAAAACTGAAGGTTTAATTTACAAAGCAGAAGTAAAAGATATAAATGGCCAGAAATAAAATATGCGTAGGGTGTATGGAAGACGGCTTCAAGAAGAGATGGTATAATCAAAAGTCATCATTCAAGCTAGAAAGACTTAGGAAAAAAAAAGACAAACCTTACAACAAACATAGCGATATCTGCAATTGTTGTCAGGAAGAAAAGTTAACAATAATATTTCCAGACCAGAAAAATCTTCTCAATGTCAGATCCAAAATAATGATACGATACATACACACTAAAGTTCCTTCTGAGTTCGTACGAACCAAGATGAAAGTATGTACTTTTCATATAACCCCCTCCCTTCGATATAATTTCAGTACCCTTGTTTTTCTCCATCCCTTCTATTAAACTTTACGTTGTGTCTTTATTTTTTAATAATAAAACGTTAGGAAATTATTTAGCCAGAATCTCCTGAAGATATCGAAAGTTTGAAATCAAGGTAGCACCATCAGCTGATCTCCTAATTTTTTAAAATTAAAAGCTCTGTATACTCATTTTTTATTTTATTTATACGTGAATTGAGCACTCATTAATACTACTGTTTCCTGTTCTAATTCAAATCTGACCAATAACTTTTGTATAATATATATATATATATATATATATATATATATATATATATATATATATATATATATTAATGCTTGTTTCATTAAAAAATATAGACAAGTTTTGTCTATTTATTTTAAGTTCCTTTCATATTGTCTGATAAGCTTTTTAGTTGGACTGTCATTGTTGTTTCGTCCGTGTGTTGTTTGATATATTGAAATTGTAATCTTTGATAATGGCTTATGTAAGCCGAAAGCTTAGATCGGATTTAAACATGTACCAATATGGTGATTTCCTTTCGTCTTTCAATGATAATGTTATTAAGCTTATCAGACAATACGAAAGGTACTTTTTTAAAATAAACAAAACTTACCTATATTATTTAATGAAACATGCATTAATGAAAAATTGCTGCCTAAATATACACACAATATATATATATATATATATAGTGATATATATATATATATATATATATATATATATATATATATATATATACGATGCGATGGATAAATTATCGTCTAAATTACACAAAAATGAAAATAACACTGACATCTTATTTAAACAGTTATATTTACCCAAATTACATAAAAATATATTGAAATACTAAGGAGTAAATTTATTCAATAAAATCGCCATTGGCTTCAACCACGATTTCCAGATGACTTCGGAATCTTCTGCATCTCTTCTGGACGGTCTCCTTGTTTAAGTTGGCGAATGCTGCCACAATCCTTGTCTTCAGTTCATCTTTGGTGCTACAATGTGTTTTGTTAGTCTCTCGCTCAACTGCGCCCCATACATAATAATTAATGGGGTTGCATTCTGGGGATTTAGGTGGCCAGATGTAAGGAGTGATATGGCTGCAGAAATTGTCTGACAGCTATGACTGGGTTCTCCTGCTTGTGTAGCATGGTGCAGAGTCTTGTTGTCAGACATAGGGTCTTCCAGCAGTCAACCTCTTGACCCAGGGCATGATACTTCCTCAAGGCACTTCATGTAGGCCTCCGTCTTCGCGGTCGCCGGAGTCTGAGTCCCTGTGGGAAGATGAATGGAGACATAACGTCGCCATCACTAGTGATCACTCCAAACACCATGATGTTGATTGGATATAGCATCCAACTCTTTCCGAATTCTTAGCACTGTCCTCAGATTGACATTTGCAAATTTCCGGCAGAGTAAATTGCATCATGGTTCTCCTTTTCTCACGGACGGTGTCCAACTGACTGTACTATACTGTGAAATCGACAAAATCAAAAACAAACAATGCGCATGCGCGAAATTAAAATATAAAATGGTGACAATTCACCCATCGCTCTGTCTGTCTGTCTCTCTCTCTCTCTCTATATATATATATATATATATATATATAGAGAGAGAGAGAGAGCGAGAGAGAGAGAGAGAGAGGGAACGATGTTTTCTAACAATTCCACCTAAAAGCGGGCTCTACTCAACCTTAAGAACTAATGTTGGATAATCTCCACCGTCCCTCTGTTTATTTTTCGCATCCGCTGTTGAAGAACACAGGCATGTTTGAAGATTCCGAACTTGGAACCTCAATCTCCGTGATTGATTTTTGTCACGTGGTTAGTATTAATAAATGCTTTTCGTACTGATTTCATCGGTACCCTTTCGTTTGACTTTTCTTTTATTGACCAACTTGTCTACTCTACTTTATAAACTATATGAAGCATACGTGGACACTTTTTTTCTGTTCATGTATTTTGGACCCTCACCTTGACAACTCTCAAATCCACGCTAAAAGACAAAATGAAAATAACCTAAATAAACCTAAAATAATGCTATATATATATATATATATATATATATAGTAATTATCAATTAATATATATATATATATATATATATATATATATATATATATACGTTCTTTTATAACCACCCACACATACAAAAGAAAGACGAATTCGACATCAGGAGAAATTAACCTAATGGTTTAAGAAAGGTTTTAAAAAAATGCTAAACGGCCCATACCTCAGACATTATTGTTCCGAGAAACTCTAAAACGCTATAAATACGAAACTATCAAGAGTCATTTTTCCGTTATCAACTTCACTGAAACCTACACACAACAATTCATTGTTTTTATCAAATATGCTCTAAACATTTTATATTTTAGTAGTGGAAAATAATTATAGTCAATCATTAGTTAAAAGGTGTAAATAAATATTATAATCATCTAAGTTGTATTTTATATGTACTATTGAGAGAAGTGTAATTTAAAGAAATCTTGAAGGTTGGCAACAAGAATTGTTACAGTTGTCTGAAAATACTTATTTTTAGAGTTAACGGTTAAAGAACCGCCAAAATTATTTCTTCTTTGTGAATTGTTGCTGATTTATTTTTTTTAATTTGAAAATATATTATTGTATTTACTGACCAACCAGAAACGTGGTCTCATAACCTCATAAATGTTGAAATTAAGGTCTCTGGGAGCCTCCTGTTTTCTCATAAAAGGAGTTGGGTCAGCAGATATGATCAGAAAGGTTTTCAAGGCAGAATAAAGTGTCAAAGCAGAATGCAGTCATAAATTTCTCTATGGAGATAGAACCACAAAGACGAACAGACATAAAAATTTCAGACGGAAGGTAAATACAGGGCACAGGCGGAAAATCCATTTGGGATGTTTCCACGGAAGAATTTTGAAAGGAACTGAAACCATAAACTGAACTTTTCCGTAAAAGAAAAATATAAGAAGTCGCCGAGACATCAATCATTTAAAATCTATCAAAGTTCCCATCGTGCTGAGGCATACCTGTTACGTCTTACAACGCCTTCTGTATTTTCTGCCTTATCTAATTTTTTGCTTTGCGTTTTCAAAGTTTTTTTTTTTTTTACTTTTGAAAATTGTAAACTTTTGTTTTCCTGTAAATTGTTTGAATTGTTATCCAGCCTTAGTTTTTGTATAAGGCGTACAAAATGAAATTTTTGTTCAAGCTCTTGTGTTCTACTGGACTTAGGATAGAAAGATAAACTATTTATGAAACTGTCCGCTGAAAAGTTGGAGCAACACAAAGAGGACAATTATTTTATTCAAGACTCGCGCTTGATCTATTTGCTCCCAGCATTCCCTAGTGACCAGATGTGCTTACAATCGCCATCACTATCATAATAGTCAAAACTATTGATGTTGTTGTAAATACTGTTGTTTCTAAATATTGTATTTATTTTTTATGTACTGCAATAAATGTTTGTTCTTTTAAATTTAATGTAGTGGTTTGTGTCTTGTTTGTTTGCGCCTTATTTAACATTCGGGTATCAGAGGTGATGTGCTCTCTTATAGAAACTATCTTACTTGTTGGCTATTGTAGCATGCGCGGGCTTCTTTACTTTGCTCGATTCAGCAGTAGCGCCAACGGAAATAATTAGTAGGATACAACCGAAAGTCCCAGAAGTCATAAATTCGGGCTCTTGACCGCTTTTCCATTTTCAATTTCAGCAGGCCCTACAATGAAGGCCCGCTCTTTCACAGTTTTCATTTTCAGCGGCCTCTACCTTCGAGCCCAGCTTGAAAGGCTACACACAACCTTTGCTGCAAAAGACGAGGCCTGCCCTGGTAGTTTGACTCAAATTTTTCGTTATTCCCGTGAGAACCGACGGAGAAATTTCCTTTCGAGATATCTACCAAACCCTTGCTGCAGAAGACGAGGCCTGTTCTCGCAGTTTCACACCTACTATTTAGCATCCTCTTTCAACCAGTTGTTTCAAGCCTTGTCTTTTGTTTATGACACTCTCACTGCTAAATACAATCACACACGTAAACGGGAAAATTTTCTTACACTCTTTTTCCATTCTATTCCTACAAAGTAATTTTTTATATTTTACACAAAAAATGTTTTTTGTATAATAAAATTTGTGAATCAGTAGTGAGTCTCGATAAAAATAAAATATAAAAAAATAAAATATATAAACAAAAATAAAAAGAATTAAATTTAAAATAAGTCAGTTGCGTTTTCATTTAAAAACCTTATCTTTCTCTCTCACTCTTTCTCTGAACTTCTTTTTTATACTCCGCTCAACCTAGGAGAAGGCAACCCTTAAATAAAAAGAGAAAAAAGAAGAAAAACTCAATCCGACCAAAAACACCAGAAGTTTGCAGGAGCAGAGCTTTACTTGTGACTAAAAACAACCAAAAATTGAGGAGGCTCCACGAATATTTTCCGTTATGAAAAAAAAAAAAAAAAATGAAAAGGAAAGGAACGCCGGAAAATAAAATAATTTAGCCAATCAAAAAATTGACGGAAAGAGACGTTTTGATGTTCGAGTCTATTCAAAAGCATAAAAACCTGTCATCTCTGGATAAGAGATATGGGACGCTGAACGACAGCAGGAGAGGGACGAGACAAAAGAACGCATCCATGCGTGACGCGTGAAGAGCTCATCGGCTACTGCCATTTTCGCCCTGTTTCTAAACCGAAAAGAACACAGTAGATTGACACTGATTTAATTTCTCACATTACTACTACCCCTATCATGGTATTACTTCTAAACGATCACTAACGGGTATTTCTTCATATTGCTACCAATATCTGCCTGATTATCAAATTATCGAATAAGGCAACATGGTAAGATTTGACCTTCTGCAAACATTGATATAGTTAATATGAAATTGGGAATTGCTTCTAAAACAAAAAGCACACCAAACAATTCTAGCAAAGCAAAAAATAACGACCAAGTTATTACAACAAACAACAAAATTTAATATTTCAATAAAACACAAAATATTCACAGCGGCTGAAAGAAAGAGTGTAACACGTTCTTGTGTAATGTGTATGCGTGTGTGTTACAGTCAGGTCACTCTACAAGTGCTATGTAGCTCAGTACTACTTGGCGCCCAGTCGAGATATTGATGACTGTTCCCCCAAATAAGTTTTTCTGTAGAGGAGGGTGTTTAGATACCCAGTCGGATTAAAACAAGACAAGAAGGAATTATTTTTTTCATGGGGTCAACAGCCATCAGTCACGAGTTCGGCGATGTATAATTACCTGGGTTAGCGACGTGACCAGGTGCGCGGTAAGCCCTCCGGGAGTGTTAAACCACAAAGCCTCGTCCGGGTTCCTTTCTGCCCGAAGGCAGAGAGATCAACCGCACAGCTGAAAAGATTTCAGCTGGTACATTCACCCGCCCCCCATGAGGGTTTCATGTGGCACGGGTTTAACGTGGGTTCTCCGAGCCCGTAAGCTTGGCCACAAATATTCCCTTTCGAACCCGTATAAACGGGTTCAGGGGCAGTCTACCTCCCCGAACGAGACTCTGCCCTTCGGCGGAGCCTCGTCCGAGTTCCTCTCTGCCCGAAGGCGGAGAGTTCGACTGTGTAGCCGAAAAGATTTCAACTGGTATATTTAGCTACACCCCCACGAGGGTTGCATGTGGCACAAGTCCGGTTTAACGTGGGTTCTCTGAGCCCGTAGGCTCGGCCAAAAATATTCCCTTTCGAACCCGTATAAACGGGTTCAGGGGCAGTCTACCTCCCCGATCGAGACTCTGCCTTTTGGCGAAGCCTCGTCTGGGGTCCTCTCTGCCCGAAGGCAGAGAGTTCGACTGTGTAACCGAAAAGATTTCAGCTGGACTCTGTAGTACTTTGACTTACAGATACTTATAGCTAATATAGTGTAGTCACTCATGGGGTGATAGGTTATTCCATTACATCATTTTAGTTTAAGCTTTTAAACCATGGTTTTAATACAAATTTCCGTTTTAAAGAGCCATATTACTTCAGAACGCAACTGAATCTTACAATGATTGTATTGTAATGTTCATACTCAACAAAGAGGTGGTGTACTGGAGACATCTGAAACAACTCTATCACTTTCATTAAGAGCATTTTTAAGTATCCACTGGATAATCCACATTCCCGATACAGAAGTCTTGGGTAAGAATGCGATAAGCATCGGCACACAGTATCACCGACAGCAACTTTGTTTCGTGGATCACGTCATACGGTTTAGTGTTGACTGCATTCCCTTAGAAATACAGTTCGAGAAGTGCGAGAAACTATCATAGCATAAGTTGAAAAAATGATTAAAATCTTTTGTCAATAATTCACTAGCAACTTGTGGAGCCTGCTGCGGAATGACATTTTTTTTGTCTTTCTGGATCCCGCTGTGAAAACGTTTATATCCGGTGTAGGCTTCTGTTATGGTCGACTAATCTGGTTTTTCCTAGTTCGAATGGCTGACTAAATTTTGCACTACGATAGATTACACATAAATAAAATTGATGCGGGACTGACTCTTGTCGAAAGCTAATCCTCAATTACCGATCTGTGTTGTTTCATAATGACCGTAGAATAAAGGTTAGGTCAGTTGCAAACGATTATAATTATGATGAAAGAAATAAAGGTAAAAAAAAGTGTCTAATGATCATTAAGGAATAACTTCTGTATCGTAAAAATCGAACCGATCAATACCTAGATGGGTGACCACCTGAGAATACCAGGTGTTGTAAGCTTGAGAAAAAAGAACTATTGTTCTTATCATATAATAACAATATCCTATAATGTTAGATTTCTTTGAAATGATAGGGTAATATGAATAAAATCATTGATAAAAACAATAGTTCTATTTTTCACTAAACTTCCATTTTTTGTTTTAAAAGACATGAATATTACAATCTGATAGGGACAATATTTATCTTTAGTCAAATACATTTATACTAATTTCACTTTACTCAAATAAATGTATATTAATTTATCTTTAGTCAAATACATTTATACTAATTTATACTAATAACATACTAATTTTACTTTATTCAAACAAATGAACACCGATGTCTCTTTACTTCAATATTGGATACAAATTTATCTTTATTTATTGGATTACCGTCTCCTGGTGATAATCAAAGGCGGAGAGACATTGAATTACCGTCCGCTGACATTAATCACAAGCGGCGTGAGATTTGAAAAAATCTTCCTCTTTCCCTTTTGACTTTGGCGGTCACAAGACATTCTCTTCTCGTTCTGTCGGCATGTAAGTACCTCAGAGACATATACCAAACGTTGCTTTGAACTCTTCACAACTTTAACGTCATTTGTCTTTTTGTAAAATGGCTGTTTAATATATTTATTAATACTTGTTTGTTTAAATTCGATGTTTTTGCTGGTTATTTTTTTTTGTCCGGGTTCACATGAGTCCGCCAATATTGTTGACGGGGCAAATGTGCCAAGAGCCATTAAAAATTTACTGAAAAACGTTTACACCGCGCAACAAAATTGGCGATTTCCACAACAAAGTGGTGACCAACATGATGATATATATATTAAAAAAAAAGAGATTTTGAAAAAGGATATTACATTCGTTCCAGGAATTTTGTTTTACATCTCAAAGCAACATGTGTAAAGATTTCTGATAGACTGCTATAACTACTATTTCCTATGCGATTTACGACTACTTCATAGCTGAATCCGTTTCCTTGACCAATTGATTTAATGAGCCACTGTCTCACCTGCAGGAAGATTTTATTACAGCCACACAGTATTTTGCTAGAGTGAGACAGTTGCTGTCTCACTCTAGCAAAATACTGTGTGGCTGTAATAAAATCTTCAGAGACAAAGATATTATTGTGGATTCCGTGATGAATCCGGTCTCAAATGAATGACAAACGCAGGATTAAAATATAGCAAATAAATGTATTGACGTAATAATACAATTGGTAATACGGTTAGTAGATCCAGAAATGCGGTTAGTAGCAATAATAATATATATACAGTCTGGGAAATTCAGTATCGAAGTATGACTTCCTTCTGAGTCTACGTGCTTGCAACTGTGACTCCTACAAAGCGGTTACCTCACACTCTCACCCTCACTTTCGGGTATTCACCGGTAGCAGTACAAGTACACACTGGGCGAGTCACTTGTATAAAAAAGGGTGGACCCCCTAACAGATATGAATCTTCTTACTCAATAGCATTAAACATGGAAGGACCGTCTGAAGCTTGCCTATCTTTACAGTTACCCCTCTTCAACTCACTGGATATACAGACATGGTCCGCTCAACTGCACACTATTTTTTCGGCAAAAGATAAAATTTGCTTACCTTGTTGAAAAAATTTCAACGGAGGTCGCCCGTGAAATTTTGGACTTGTTGAACGCAGTGCCTGAGGTGATTCAGTACGAAAGGTTGGGACCAACTATCTTACACCGAACTGGCTAGTCCGAAGAAAAGAAGTTATCAAATCGTTTTAGTAATGTATCCATCGAAAATAGTACACTTTCACAATTCATGAGACACATGAGGGGTCTTCTTGAACTTTACACCTTGCCTGAGAATATTTTGCATCGACTATGGCCGAACAATTTGACCCAAATTTAGAAATCTTGGTTGGAAGACTCTGACCTGAAGAAACTAGCAGGAACTGCTGGCAAGATTTGCGAAAACGTAGGCACACATCACGTTGCCGCAATCCAGAATCCGATTAATGCACAAGTGAACCAAATCGAGCAACTCCAGTCGGTCAATTTTACCGAGCAAACCGAAACCATGTCAATGAAATCTGGATAACATGTCTCTTGTTATAACAAGCGACATTTCAGTTAAAAGAGATGCAACAACCAAAACAACTCAAAAACCTACAGATGCGACACGGGAATATATTGGTACCACCATAAATTTAGTATTAACGCTAAAAAGTGCACAAAACCCTGTGCACTTGTGCCACCTAACCAGGGAATCGTCTATTCCGACCAGTGATAACGACCACTGCGTTCGTATATTCGAAGAAAAGTCATCTATTCATGACTCATATCACGAATATGAATTTTTAGTCGACACAGGCGCCAAAATTAGCGTTATCCCACCGACACCAGAAAAAAATTAACACTGTATAAACTCCAAGCAGGTGGAAATCACTCACATTAAATTTTGTAAGTTTTTCGTGGATTTTTATGCAAGCAGACGTGAAAACATCAATGCTAGTAGCAGACTTTCTTATGCATTTCAACAAATCAGTGAACCTGGCTAGAAAGATACTGATAGACAGCGACCCTCCCCCCCCAAAAAAAATGTGAGGAACTCCTTTCTGATATCTTTCAATGGATATCAGTTCCGCACTACCGGACGACAAGATTTTTGCGAAATTCTTCATAAATTCCCGGGAATTTCAACCCCATTCAAACATACAGACGCAAGCACCACATTCAAACGACAAGCACACTGACTTATTCTACCCTGCGGGGACTCAGTCAGGCAAAATACAAAATTGCAAAGGAAGAATTTCAACACATGCTGCAGTTAGAAATAATTCAGCGCGCCAACAGCCAGTGGTCATCACCGTTGCACATGATTTCATAATTTTCTGCTTGGCGACCATGCGGAGATATTCGACGACTAAATGTTTCAACAGTCTGAGATTGCTGCCCTACCCACCAGATACATTATTTCACTGTGGAATTACAGGCTATGCACATTTTCACCACACTTGATTTAATCAAGGCGTACTATCAAAACCAAGTCGAAGAAAGTGATATACCCAAGATTGCTATCACCAATCCTTTTGGTTTATTAGAATTCACCAGGATACCGTTTGATTTAAGAAACGTAGCTTGGTCTTTTCAAAGGTTGATAGACGAAGGGTTAAGAGGTTTATCCTTCACATTTGCACACACCGACGACGTGCTAATAGCAAGCAAAAATATGGATGAACAACTGGGACATCTCCAACTTGTTTTTGAACGCCTACAGCATTTTGGATTAATAATTAACGTCAATAAATGCACATTTGGTATGAAAAAAAAAACCCTTTATTTTTAGAACGCGATATAGATGAAACAGGGATATCCCCTCACTTTAAGAAGATAGTAGCTATATAAAGTTTCAATACCACCCCTACAGCATCAGCGACAACAATAACAAAAAAAAAAAAAAAAAAAAAAAAAAAAGAAGAAATTGGTCGTACTGTACATTGGCCACGACATTTAGTAATATGCATAACAAATCAGATTTCATAAGAAAATCTTTTTTCAATCTGAGGGAGGTATTTATTGGATTACCGCCTACTGATGATAATCCCATGTGGGAGATTTAAAAGTCTCTTCCTCTTTCATATTTTTTTTTTTTTATAATAATTTCTTTTTATTCCAATATATTTATAGGTTTTTCAAAATATAAAAGAAAAATTAAACTTATAAAATCAAATGTAATATTTGATGAAATTTCAGGAAGTCGGTTGGCCCGATAACTTTTCAGCACCACATTGTAATAAATGGATATAACACATATTAAGAGTAACAGTGTCAGCAGAGAAAATAAATGTGGTAAGAGTGGATGTGTTAATAATAGTAATAAATTCGATAAAAAATAGTTAATGACACTCTAATAATAGTTTGTATAAAGGTTGTTGTAGTTGCGGACAGAATAATTTTATCTTTCTATTGTTGTCTCCATGTAAGATAAGTTGAAGGCACAACGATAATACAAACTATTCTTTTCTCAAGACTGAATAATACTAACTGCATAAACATTTTCCAAGTCGCTTACGCTAACTGTATCTCAGAAAGAATATTAAACTCTGTTGTCATGGTTTTCTACAAAAATATTTTGACCACTGCAAATGGCAGTTTTTAAAGCCACATTTAAAAAATGATTTTGCTTTAATAAAAAAAGGAATAAAATAAATAACGCTTAGTTATTAACACCATTTTGAATGTTAATTATCTCCCTTGACAAATTAATGATAAACTGATCTGTGTGGAAAATGTTTTATTTTTTAATTATATTTTAATAGTCAGAAAGAAAAATAAAAGAAGAGAAAATTCCTTATATTTTTTAACTGTCTACTAAAAAATCGCCCAAAAGATTCAAATGAATAAACTTCAAGTAACTATCAAGCTAGGATCATAGTGTAGTATCTGTTCTTACTATAAAGGAAGTTAGATCCGGGGGAATTTCAACCCTGCAGTAGCATCTTCATTACGGCTCTATAGTTGTGGGGACTGGGCAATTTGTGGCCTTGGCCTGTATGTACGACACCTAACATAAATAAAAACAAAACAACAAACAACCTTGTTTAACATCTTACTTTCGTGGGGATGCTGGTGAATGCCAACAAAATTTTAGACTCCGATCAAAGTGTAGTATCTGTTCTTAATGTAAGCTATGACAATCCTAGTTCGGGGGATTTCAATCCTGCAGCAACACCTTTCTTTTTGTACCGAAGAAGGAGGTTTGATGGATACCGGCGCTAACGTGATAATTTTTGTCCTTGGCCTGTATCTAGAGTATTCCACATTAAACTGACCTTGTGTGACATTCTGCCGCTATGGGAAGGTGGGCAAACAGCAACAAGACTAAAAATAGATCAGTGTCTAAGACAATAATTGCAAGACATTTGTAACAGCTGGGGTTACCAATTGTAACGGACTTCGGTTGAAAAATTTTAAAATGAATGCGCATCAAATTTGACGCTACAGGATTGTAATGGACGAAGTTACCATGGGTCACCAGATTGTAGCTTGTAGCTGATGAGAATAAATGAATTTATCACATGGAGGATATATATATATATATATATATATATATATATATATATATAAAGAAATATAGTCTTAAGGTGTGCTATGTTTATGGAATAAAGTGCTCAATATCAGAGATAGAGCGTGTGTAAATATAAAAGTGAACATAGAAGTCAACACTTAGAGGCGACAGTCTGTTTCATGCTATATGCAATCGTCAGGCCACATATGCTCAGGCATATGTGGCCTGACGATTGCATATTGCATGAAACAGACTGTCGCCTCTAAGTTGTTGACTTCTATGTTCACTTTTATATATATATATATATATATATATATATATAAAAGAGAGAGAGAGAGAGAGAGAGAGAGAGAGAGAGAGAGATAAAGGCCAACATAGTTCACTAAAGAAGAGAAAGAGACAATTATATCTACGTGTGTACAGATAGATCAACAAATAAAAGGAAGAAACATAAACATTTATGCACTTAGCCGTTGTATGTGAGTGATGTTAACATGGACTGTTTGAAATTAAGTAGTGAGTTTACTGCGTGATTAAATCTCCCCAGTGGGGCAGACTAATCCGGTCTGCTACCTACCGCATCCTGTTTCTGAGTGAGAATAAAGGCCAAGAGAAATGGTTTATGTTCCTCCTTTTATTTACACTTCTGAATAAAACAACATCTAACGGGTGTCCTGGCAGACAAGGTTGGATAATGTACAAAAATGTATTCAGACATTCGTAGGTTTTATATATATTTATATACAAATCAACATAGATCAGACAAGGACGAAAAATGATATTTATATTTGCAGTGTGCCTATCTGTGTAATATATATATATATATATATATATATATATATATATATATATATATACAGAGAGAGAGAGAGAGAGAGAGAGAGAGAGGAACAATGAGAGCGCCATGAAGTTCCGTTGAAATTAAGAAGTTAGTTCAAGAGACTAAGTCTCCTCTGAGGGGAAATGAAACCATCTAGTAGGTAAAGAGAGCAAAAATATATACAGCTTATATACAGCTCTATAAAACATCACCTGACGGACCTTTAAACAAACCAGACAAGATGGGGTAAATCCACATATTTTTTCAATTATCCAATCAAACATAATGACAAGAAGATATATAACAACTAGAAAAAAACTTATTTGTACATGCCCGTCGCTAGAATATATTGAGTGGAAGGCTGTTTTTAAGCCAGGAAGGGTCGTAAGAATTTGAACACTCAAATTAGTTTGTGGTGGTACAGAAATAGACAGATACCAATAAATAATAAGAGAGCCAATAATTCACCATCTCTAAAAAACGATAATAAAAATCGCCAGAAAACATAGCCATAGTTCGACCAACAAATCAGAAAGCTTTCACAACCAGGATGCAAGAAAAGAAATAATAACAAGGTGGCCAAAATTTCACTGTTTCTAAAAAAATAGTTGAAGAAAAAACCAAAAAAAAAAAACCAACAACAACAAACAAAACAAAAAACAACAACAACAACAACAAACAAAACAAAAAACAACAACAACAACAACAACAACAACAAAAACAATCAGACAACTTTCACAATCAGGATATAAGGCTGCAAACCAACGAGAAGCGAACAGACTTTTTAAAGCGGATCTGTATGTATATAAACAGAAAATCACCAAAATCAATGTCGATTAATTAATTTTGCTCATTCTCTGATATCACGGTCATCGTAACATACTCAGATACGAAATACGACGTCCTTACTACATTGAAAATAAGCATGCCTTCCTTCACCATGTGGTCAAACAGTGGTTATTTCATTTGGATACAAAACATCCATAACTCCTATGCATATATAATTACATTCTTTCTCCCATTCTCTTCCGAAAAAGCATATTTTTAATTTTCTTATATCTTTAGTGTTATAATAAACAAAAATATGCTATTTCTTGATAATTAAAAACGCTCCCTCATATGACAGATGTCGTAACACAATTAAAACGATTTTTTGAACGAATTTAGTTCAAAATAAAGACTCTTAATGACACTAATGTCAAAAAAGATTTAACACCTTAATCAATTCAATAATAATAATAAAGTAACCTCGAAACCAGTCTTGTTCATCGTTAAGATATCGTAAATGAGGTTGTTGTTCCCACAGATGACAGAGTGAAATTGAAAGGAAGTATAATACTTGAACCTTATCAGAGAAGTGAAAATATTTTTGAAAATATGCTGGCAGTCGCAATCATCATTATCGGCGCATTTGAAACAGTTTCGAAAAATATTGCAAAAAATAACGGAAGACTTAAAACTCCATGGAATAATTAAAACCACATATACGATACAGAGTTATTAAAATCATTGATTGATAAGAAAAGATGGCTTCTAAAAAATCTTTAGAACAGAGAGAAAAGGGTAAGTTTAAATTCCAGTCTAGTTAGCTGTGTTTACTTTTGCACAAATGCACTTGGGAAAGACATAAATCGATTCATTCTTCTCCCAGCTCTGTGTTAAATAGCACATTAGACGGGACACTTTCACTTTTGGTAGCAACCACTCAAAGAGTAAGGAAACTCTGTATTCCAAACCGACAAGAAAGCAGCGGGAAAACATTGTCTTTTGCAATAATTCATGACAATTCGCTCATGTAAAAAGAAACTGTGAAGAGCCATAATCAACTACATCATGAGCGACCATAGCATTAAAATAAATTACAAATCACCATTTCGTTTCACACGTTTTCCCAAATATCAAATTTTCGCTTTTTCAGGAAATTTAATATAGGATAGGCTGTCTTAAGGGTAGTTTTGCACAATACTGCAAATTGCTTCAAAACCAAAACATTGACCTAAAATCTCGAGTCACGTACTTAGTCTCGTCAGATTGACACTTTCATATAGATGTCTTGCATGAGGCCAAACCCGTTCAAAAATATATAAACTTCCAGCTGTATACGACCGCTTTCTTAAATCAATCACTTCAAACGACTACGAGCGAATAAAGCGTGTAGGTCTTAGCAAGGAACATCCTTCCCTCGAACCTCGCCGACTGGCGCTACAGAATCACAAACAAATAACTACCAAATAACAGAAACCACATCACTTTGATGACTTTCAGCGGCGACAACTAAAATGGATAGCACATGTAATTCGAAGAGAAAATAATGACATAATGAAGATGTTGATGTTCCACACTACTTCAAACAAAAGGTTAGGGGGGAAACTCCCATCAATACTAGAAAGAACGATAACAGCTACTGGACTCGAGAAACCTATTTTTCTGAAAAATTGATTTAATAAAAAGATTTTATAAACTTCAACTGACACTACCATTGGCTGCTCGGTCAATGAGTGTCAAATGTTCCCTTATAAAGAAATGATTCATTTTACCATTACCATTAATGATGATGGGAACAGATATTACACCTTTGTCCCAAACCCATAGACATGGAATGAAGAAAAGCCTAACTCGAATATTACTAGTTGATTGGTCATACTATAACTTTACAGCTGGGGAAGAGACTTGAAGCAACAGAAATGTGGTTCTACAGAAAGATACTGAGAATACCACGAACTGAACATGTGTGCAATGACAAAGTTTTAAAGAAAGTGGAAACAAAACAGACACTTATACATAGCATCAGAAAAAACAAAACAGTTAAAATTTCTAGGTCACATAATGAGGAAAGAAGACTTGGAAAATTTAACACTCACAAGACATGTTTAAAGCGAGAGGGACAGAAGAAAACATGCATAACTTGCCCAACGTGATTGTGTAAATGGTTAACAGAACAGGGATTGCGAGATTTAGTAAAAAGACAAAGTTTACGGGCAAAAAGTTGTGGAGAGCTATGATCGCTCACGTCCTGAAGGGACACGGTATATAGAAGAGTAAGAATAAGATGACGACGGCCACCTGATAGCGAGAGTGTGACACTTTTAGATCATGTTTTATGCTGAAATAAATCCTGAGTAATAAAGAAATTAAATAGTCTAAAGAAGTTTTTTCTTGAGTTTTTCGTGGTAAAAATCATTCAAACGTTCATCAAAATTTGTTTGTTTAACTTTATCACTCTCAATGCATAGAATACTTATTGCATCCAAACTCTCTGGAGACGCCTTAATCTATTTGTAGGGATACAAAAAACGACTATCTTCCTTTGGTCGAGATCAACTCACGTGACGGCCGCTTAGTGGCGTCACTTCATAGAGTGACGAAAAAATGGACAGTCGGTCAGTTAACTGCCTTGAGCCAAGACAAACGAGTTGTTCTTTCTGCCTGGGCCAGACAGCTACCACCTGGTTCCGGTTACAAGCCTATGACTCCGTTTTATTATGGAAATATATTTTCAGTAGATATAGAAATTATCTCCGGTGTTGGAATTTAATTTGAGAATAATATTTTACAAGTTTACATTCTCGCTAGTTTTTCTATCCTCACGCCAAGCTCTTTTTACTTTCAAAACCGGCTCCCAAAGCCTTGATTCTTATCAGAGATAAAAATGTATTTTTTGACTAACGAGAGAGCTGGAAAATATAAAAAGGAATTCCACCACCATTATTCTTTCCATGGTGCCATAAAGTCTGGAGGAAAACCTCACAGCTTGTTTACTCCAACCTGTTTTCATTACTTTCAAAACCGGCTCCCAGAGCCCTGATTCTTATCAGAGATAAGAATATATTTTCTGACCAATGAAGGGGCCAGGAAATTTGTTTAACAATTTTGGAGGGAAAAGTCCTCGATTCTTCTGAGCTCCCAAATCTCCATAAATTTGGCAGTGAGAATTCGATCACCGTCTGTGAGGTCGACGATAGAAAGTACAAGTCAACTTCAGAACCACTTTCAACCAAAGAAAAACTACCTACTTAAGTTCTGTCGAGAACGAAGATCGGCCCACAATTCAAGACCAATTCAAAGCTCCATCCCTTCATCACTCCTTCTTACGTGCCCACTAGACTTCTGTCGTCGACCTACGAACTCACTCAACTGTAACATTCCTATATCTACCAACAATTTTCCTACTCTATAAGAACTGTGAGTGTTTCTAAACCGTAACAAAATTCTACTCGCTTAAAGAACATTTTAGGCGCTCAGAGAAATATTTTGAGCAAGCCTTTTTTCTGCTATGAACATTTTCTCTTTCCTTAAAGGACATTTTTTCTTTTCCCTTTCTTTCTCTCCTAATTGTCCTTTTATCCCTTTTTTTTTTCTCTATATGTAAATAAACACTTTTTTCTTTTATTGTTACTCACCGAGCAAGAGTTTTTTCTTTATTCGTCCGCGCCTAAAAGGCAGAGTTTGTCCGCTCTAATCTTGCTGTTTTTTACTCGCGTTTTGTCGCAATTTTTTTAACCTCAACCCAATTTTTTAACCTTGGGTGCGGGAAAGCCGGGACAAATTTTCCTGCGCCGGCTCGCAGTCCTCGTGTAAGGAAAAAAATAAAACTCCATGACTCGCCGTTTTCCTGTTTGTGAAATATGCCCTCGCTAGTGATATAGCAGATAAACCCGGCCCATTCAAATCTGCAATACTAAATATGGTTTCTGCAGAAACACAGAAGAATCTCCGACAGCTCAAATTTTCGTTGGGAATTATTACAAGTAAGATCGTATCTTTTTGTTCAATTTTTCACGCGGCTTGTTGTGTAGACATGTGTTATAGTTTCTCTGTGTGGGACACGTGAAAATATGTGCATATAATTTTTTATATGACTTAGCGTCATAAAACTCTCTAAGAACGAAGCATGTTTGTCATTCCTTTTCTTTCCGCTACCCCGTTCTGCCCGTTAAAGCCGGTGTTATTATATCATGGATATAATAATGCCAATAGAAATACAAACTGGGAGAATATTAATTATTTTATATCTCACCGATTATCCGGTGACCACTACACAATATTATTAGTGTGCCCTTAACGGGCGACTTACCTGGCGTGGTATGGTATTATTTTACCCCCATTATATTTAATATAAAAAAACAGCCACGAAGATTGCTTCTACATTAGATGAAAACACCTTTTTTTCTTGTATATAATAAAGGTCTGTATTAGAGTGCTCGTTTGTGGGTTTATGTCTTTGTTTTATATACAAATAAAACAAGTTATAAACACTACGAGAGAACACGAGTTTAGATACGCAAGGGATTACGCTATTGATCAAACCCGTCTGAAGCTAGAGATGTAGCAGAAGATGCAATGCCTGGGAAGAGTTTACAAACGAAGCAATAATATTCGGCTTTTTGGCGGGAGAATACACAAATCATTCTCGGCTATATATTCATCAACTGACGTTTGTTGAATAAAATAAAACAAACTTTTGTGCAATACCTTGACTCCTTTTTTATACAGTTACTTGGAATTTTGAAAATGGTCCAGAACGTTGCTGACACTTTGACAGGAGTTAATTCCTACCCCATCAGAATACATACTCATCAGATAATTCTGGTCACAGACTTAAATCTTTTAAAGTGGTATCATCTATACCTATGTCTGCTCGAGTACACTCTTCAGTTTTTGTTTATGGGTATTGGCGATCAGTATTACTTTGAAGTCGCTGTGGTGGCAAGTGAATCTTCTGAGGCGAGTTAGTCTACTGATGTTTTGATTGCCGTCTTCGCTTTTTATTTGTTTTCAGAAGCCCCCGGCTTAGGAGTCTTCTACACTAGTCATCAGATTGGTTTATTTATTCGTTTTCTTTGATCACGTGTTGTGTTTTTTCACGTCCGATGCATCGGACCGGATTTAATGATGGCGATTTGGGATCCACTCCGGCTGTTTCGTCAGTACAATTGCCGACTTTCTTTATAATAACAAAGACTATTCCAGAGAATGGTGTTACTGGGTCCTGCGGTGATAATGAGAAAAGTCCTGAACATATAAAAAGACTTGTTACTTTATCACCAGCGATAAGTATCTAATATGTAAATGCAAATGAACAACAACAACAATAATAATAATAATAATAATAATAATAATAATAATAATAATAATAATAATTGATTGGAAGTAAAACATGTACATATTTTGTTTTGGTGAATTAAAATGGGCTACAGTAAGCATCTCGTTGTGTGCCATTCATTCGTTCATGTTCATGTTGAATATTGCTACTACATTTAGTTTTGTGCTTCTGATATGCATTTGGAGATTCTTGATACAATACAAAGAAGAATCTGCAATGTTATTGCTCCTGACCTGGCATCTCGGCTTCAGTCCCTTTCCCACCGCCGTAACATAGCTTCCCTGTGTCTTTTCTAGTATACTTTCATATTTATGAAATTTCCTCAATGTTACCAAGACTTCATGAATTTAATCACAATACCAGATTGGCATCAAGCTCTCATCATTTTACTTTTACAGTTTGAATGACAACATGGACGAGCAGGTTTCTTTGCTAACAATTTATTTTCTTGCGGTTTTCACTTGTTGAACTCTCTCTCGGCTTCTTGCTTTCCAGTGAACTTTGATTTTCAGAAATTTAAATGCAATGACAATCGTTATCCACTGTCTTCTTAATTCTTGTACTTTTGTTATTCTCTTTCCTTAATGGTGTTTCTATTTCTCATATCCTCTAACACTCAGCAAACTCATTGCGCGGCTTTATTTATGATTAAAAAAGAAAAAAAATACCACAGAGTATAACCATTTGGAGTTGTATTAGGGTCTGATGGACTTGTTACTGAATGGGGTCAGTAGGGAGCATCATGGCCAGGTGACGAGAGGATTGTTTTCTTTAACTTTGCAGCTAAGGTGAATTGGGGGTCAGATCTTGATACTTCGGAACACCTTCAATCGGACGGACACCACCTGAGCAAACTGGGTTACTCGATCTAAAGTTTTATTTCTAACTGGGTCCCACCTGTAGTAAGGTTATACACCCTCTTTATCAAAATTTGTCACCATGTCGCACACATTTATTTGGCTATGATGCACGTGCTTTGTATACCCTTCAGACTCGTCATGATGGCATGTTGGGGTTTGTTGTGTAGGGCACCAGTGATGATTTCATGCTGCTCTGCTGTCATCTAATAATAAATAAATAAATAAATAAATAATAATAATAATAATAATAATAATAATGATAATAATAATAATGATGATAATAATGATAATTTATATACACTGCGTTTACGTGTGCAACACTTTTCACAAAAAAGAACACTCATAGGTTGAAGTGACGGAAAGCGATACCCCGATACTAGGCAAAGTTAAAGAAAGCGCCAATCCGCACGTAAAAATAATCATATTTTGACGGGTAATCTGCCAATAACAATAAAACTAAAACAGATTAGGCGAGCAGTTGCTATTTGAAAAACAAACAAAACAAAAAACAATTTTAATATCGGATTATGACTTACAAAAAATGTTACAGTAAAAAACAAAAAAAATAATGAATATGATGATGATCATGAATATGATGATGATGATGATGATGATAAAAACTTGAAAATATATAACCTAATTAATTTTAAGCAAAGCGTATTGTAAAGAGATTCAGTAAACTTAATTTAAATTAATTTACTTGATTGATGAATGAAATGACGTAAAAAACGTCTGTGTAAAAAAACAATGGCATGTGAAAATGCCAAATATTTAAAATACTTTTTAGTAACTAAAAAGTACTTTTACAAACTAAAGTTTTTTAGTTTAATTTATATAAACAACAAGAAAAGAAAGGAAAATTAATCAAAATTAAGTAAAAAAAAGGAAAGAAAACTACACATGCTTTTTTTGCGCATTTCTTTTAGAAGCGAACGAAGCAACAAACAATGTCTCAGTCCTCAAAGAACTTTCTGTTCGTGTTTTAACTTTCTCTTGTTTTGCTGAGTTAAGAAGTTTAACAGTTGCTTTTCCACATTGCTTATTTATCATGATTAGATTTTACGGTAAGTATATTTACCCTGTTTTCAAATGATAAAGCAAAGTTTATTTTGCAAGCATCATATTTTGTGTTTCCTCATTTTGAAAACTTTCTCATGACAGTAATTATTTTTCTCTCTTACATTTTATTGCTCTATGAAATATGCTAACTAAAAGCAATTGTCAAAATTTATTTATATATTGCTACGAAAAGAATTTTTTTTAAATTGAAAATATATAATAAAACAATAAAATAACTTTTTTGTTTTTATTGTCAAGCTAACAAAAGGTTTCAAAATGTGTTTTTCGTTGTTTGATAATTGTGTGTGCTTTAGCAAAAAGAAAAAAGAAGAGACAAAAAGCAAAAGAAAGAGAAATTAGTTGTTTTGTTTTAAAACTAAAGGAATAATTTTTGGAATTATTAGTGAGTCAGAAAGTATTCATTGATAAAATATGAAAAAGAAAAGATAAAAATTTCTCCCTTTTCATTGTAGTTGAAATTATCTTTGAAAAATGTCGGATTAAAAATGAATCCATTAATTAATTCTTCAGAGAAATTATCTAAATACTTTCAGCCGTTTCATCTCTAACGTAAGTCGATTATCTACATTTATTAATCTTCAATAAATAACTAAATATGCCTGAATAACATTATTATTCACCATTTAAACATTTAGCCTGTCGTCCTCCTATCTTTTGATGGCACAATGTAATAATGAGCACCTAAGTGTTTAACAAAAAAAAACTATAAAAAAAAAAGTTCACAAGTGATTCATGGTGGTAAGTGGTCACTGGTATTCCTTGGCAAACGCATCTCCCCAAATATCAAATTTTTAAAAAACAACCTTTTGTTTGATGAGACTTGTTGGCTATTATTATTCTTCCTTCATGAAGTTCATATTCTTAAATGAGAGTTTGTAAAATCTAAGTTTAAATTGAATTAATAATGGTACCTCTATCACTTAGCTGCTAAGTCTTAGCATATTTTTTTTAATTGTACAAGTTTATTTCTTATTGAGAATTAAAGTTAAAATTATATTGGGATGCAAAAAATCTCTTATTTAAAAAAAAAAAAGTTTTCCCCCAAAATGTAATATATTTATTTTTCTATCAATTTAAACGTGTGTATCATTATTTTTTTACAAGTAGATTATATTTGATATGTGATTAATCATTAAACTATATTGGAACTTACACAGTATATAAAAATTGTCTTTTTGATAACAACGCATCTGGGTGTGGAGGAAAATGTAAGATTTTTTTTTTAAAAGATGGAATGTTCTTAAGGAGAAAATGAATTTTTTTATAATTTTTTAAAATTATTGAAATTCAGTTCACGCTGATCCTGAGTGATTCACAAAACTAACTTTTATTACTTTTACAAGATAAAAAAGAATCAAATAATAATTTCCTGCAGCCACGTGGTTAGTTTTGTAACTTTTGTTTAGTTTGCCCATAAAATAAATATGCCATTTTAAAAAATTTTTAACAGCTGCTTTCAGCATTATCTATTAGGATTTCTAAATGAGTAAAACCGGCACGTACGCTGTTTAAATTATGGCATTTAGATTACTTTATGAAAATACAAATTAAAGGGAAATATATTTAGTTTTGGAAAAGGTTTTGGTAATCTAAACATGAAAAAATAAATACAGTAATGGTGACTAGTTGCCGGTGACCACTGAAAAAGTTCCTTGGATTCTATAATTCCTTTTTTTTTCATAGTTTTTCTAAATAATGCTCAATAATTTGCATTTTTTAAAATTTAATTATACCATTCTTTATCGCACTTCACTTACTGGAAAACAATATCTTTTTTTGCAGAGAAGAAATTTGCTATGTTTTAAATTAAAAATTTAGTATAACAGCGGTTAACTATAATTTTTTATTAGTGTTGAAATTCAGGTGATTTTAAAACTAAAAGAAAGTTTAATTTAGGAATTTATTTTTTTAATTAGCTCTATATTAAAAAAAATAAATTCTCAAATCATTTCCGGTGATGGTGTTTAATAAGTTCTTAAGAAGGTTTAATGAAAAATATTAAAAAATATAGTTAAAAATTCCTCCGATATGAGACTTACTTAGTCAAAAAAAAATAAAAAAATTAACGGTCCCGCCCTAAAATAAAATGATAAGAAGAAAACATTGATTTTTTTCGGAAACGTTGCATAATAATATGGCCATGTAAAAATGTTTTTTAACCTGTTTAAAAATAATATTCATATTTTGAAAGGAAAAATCCTCAACATTGACATAAAAAAATAACATGTCGGTAGGACTACTAAAAATAAAACCGATTTTAGTATTTTTACTTCATCAATAATCCATTCCAAACGAGGACAATGTATTGTTGGATTATTTATTTTTACTACTCTCTCTTCTTACAATGGTAAAAAAATACTTCATGCATTTCCTGATAGATTTTTTTATTCAGTTTACTGTTTTTAGGCATAAAAAAGTTAGTTTTTTTTGTGAAGTAATAATCTGCAGGATTGATGAAATGAATTTTTCAATAAATTAAAAAAAAGGATAATCAAAATTTAAAAACAATTTTTTCATATTTATAAATTAAATACAATTTTCTTTTTAATAATTAACTGATTATTTAACTTCAACAGCATTTGATGGCACAAGGACAGGTTCATGAGCACAGGACGAGCTCTAATTCGTGTTTTTCTTGGTGGCAAGTGGGCTTGCTCATC
This sequence comes from Acanthosepion lycidas, assembly GCA_963932145.1. NCBI lineage: Eukaryota > Metazoa > Mollusca > Cephalopoda > Sepiida > Sepiidae > Acanthosepion > Acanthosepion lycidas. The sequence continues at coordinate 1,407,508 of OZ010601.1, forward strand.
TCCTCAAATAAAAAAAAGCTACTTTATGACGAGACTCGTTTTTGACCATTGCAAGCAACTGCTATGACGGAAACCTAGCATTCAAAAAACAAAACATATACAATTCAATTGCGTTTTAGAATTTGAGACACACACACACACAGCTTCGAATGAATTTTAAGTTGAAATGGAAATAACACGCCCCAAAACGTAGGTTTCCTTTAAATAAATAAAAATATAACCACATGTTCCGACACTACTGCTGATGATGTGATATAGATATATATATACACGTGTGTGTGTGTAAACGAAAACCTTGAAATAGATAAGAATACGATTAAAAGCATTTCTCTTGTTTGGGTATTAAATTCTATGTCAAACAAAACTCAAAATAACAGATTCCTGCGTAAAAGTCGATAAACCAAGCGTAAAATATGTGAAAGAAGAAATATTTGTTAATTCTTTAATTTAAGCCATTGTCATAGACTTTTTTGTTCGTCCTTGGAAAAACACTTAACAGTTATGCATAAAAATAACTATGTACGCAAATACATTTATTTTTTATTTATTTTTCTAGGCCATTCTTAAACCAAACATTTAATTTACCTGTTCTATTTTCTTTTAGAATCTCTACTAAGAAGATTAACTTTTTTTAAAATAAAAAAAAATATTGATCAGCTAATTATGTTAATAAATAAAAATAGCTTCAATATGACGACTCCTAATTTAATTTCTTTCATAACATCATGTTAAGCTTGTTTTGGCATCACACCACAAACATAGGTCACCCAGTGAGGATCAAACTCACTAAACAATAACAATAATAATGTTCAACTACATTATTAGCCCATTATTAACGTCGAGGCATCTTTTTATTTTCAATTGATCATCTTCACTGTGGTGGAAATTATTAATTAAAAAATAATGTTGGTTATGTGAACATTGTTGTCGGATAAAAATAAAATCCTATTGTACGCTGTTGAGTTTTGAAAATAAAAGCTGTGATAAATTTTATTTGAGGTGAAGACATTTTTGCTTAAAGCTTATAATACGGCTTATTTTATTAGGCGGATACCAGTGGCCGGAGCAGGGCAAATAAGGATTGTGACGCCACGTCAAAATCTACAAACTTCGTATCATTCCGCTTAGTGTCGATCATAATGCAAGCGTTATATGAAGATATTGTTTTTAGCGATTTAGTTTTTTTAAATGAAAATAAAATGAAACAATTTCGTGGAAGTTTTTGTAAAAACTAGGAATTAATTAAAAAAAAAAATTAATCAGGTGATTAATGTTTGATTGGGTGGAAGACGTTCATCGGTTATTTTCGGTTTGTTTCGCCAGAGACCGAATTGCTTATCTAAAGTATTGAGAACTGAAGTGATGACGTAGTTAGGCGATTGTTGCCGAAGTATTCCGAAGGAGTATTTCTCGCTCGTTCCCGTCCCAGAAGAGTCGACAATTGGAATAATAAGCTAAGAGAAGGCCAAGGAGGAGAGACGCCATATTTGTAGTGACTTTATCGGACATATAACTTAAACAAAGAAATTAAACCAGGAATAAAAAAATGTCGCAAATTACCGATACGACAGGTTAGTCTCAAATTGCTTTGTTTGTGCGTCTTCATGATCGTTTTCCTTCTAATTGCCCCAGTAATGTCTTGAGTTTGTTCCAATTTTGATATTACTCTGCCTATGTGTATTGTGTACTCACTGTTTCCAAAAGTAGTTGATTGTGTTATTTATTCCCTTTTTAGTTATCTACTTTTCACAAACTTTCTTTTTTTTTCTGGAGAAAATTAATAAAATTCAAAACGAACTTGAATTTTTAAAAAAATCCTGTTAGTTTAAACTTTCCATCTCTATGCAGCTGATAAAATGTCCCCCACGACTTTGATGTTGAGAGCGCTCTGAATAAATTTGATGGTTTCTTTGTTTTCAAGTCATCAAATCTCTTAAAGATATGTTCTAATTTGAAATAAACTTGATCACAATTCAACCCCAGTGAAATCGTTTTCTTTAATATTTCGAAATGATTTACTTTTAAATCCAGGACGATGCTTGTTGTGTCATGAGACCTTCATCACGGTTTTCATGGTGATTGCTTTCATCCGAAGCTGATGAAGATATATTTTTTATTTATGACGTTGAAAAGAAAATTAAGTCCGAGTTTAGATATCGATCAATTAATTTCTTTTAACTTCCGATCTAAATGGTAAAAGTTTGGCGATATTATTTGAAACATTTGTAATAATTTTTTTTTTATGTTATTATGATTTTTTTCACTCATTATTGTCTTCTTGTTTGTCTTTCATAAATGATAATTATGAATGATCCTAAAATAAAGCTTATATTCACTTTGTTTATAACAGAAATTTTGGGATCTTAGATTCTTAAAAAAGACACGTGTAGGCCTCAATAGATTTTTATACTAGTGTGATCATAAACAAAAAAACTAATTTTTTATCTTCAGTTTTCATGATGAACAAACCTGTTGTTAATAAATATAGGTTGTATAACTTTGTTTTACAAAATTTTTAGTTTTGTTTGAGAATGGCGTTTTCTTCGGGGAGTTGTAGATTTTTATTAATAGATTTATATTTTTCGTTTTTCTAAATATATTTTTTCTCATAGTTAATAATTAAATTCATCGTTGATTGCTAACGTTGAATGAATATTTTCAATCGATTTTTATATTAATAATAGAAACGTTTTCATTTTACACGATGAAGAAACAATCTGGTTGCTCACAAAAAACCCCAAAACAAGCCAAAAAAAAAAAAAGTTTCCATGACCCATAAAAAAATGCTGTCATATTTTTGTTTTTTTTTTATAAAGGATTTCCTTCTTTTTAAGTGTGTGTTTTTTTTTTTTGTTTTTTTTTTTTAAGGAAGAAAAAAATTTAGCTCTATTTTATCGATCAATTCGAAATGACCGTTTAAAAAAATATTTCTTATTTATTTTGTTTTGTTTATGCTTTTACCGAAAATGTCTTTAAGATATAGGTAAGCAAAGCAAATGTTTTATGTTTTAAATTAAAATAGCTAAAAAATAGTTTCGATTGATTGCAAATATCTACACAAAGTAAAAGAAAAATATTTACTTTGTTCGTTTGAGATCATGTGAAAAACGAAATTAATAAGAAACTCCATAATAATAAGAAACTCCATAATAATAATAAGAAACTCCATAATAATAATAAGAAACTCCATAATAATAATAAGAAACTCCATAATAATAAGAAACTCCATCATATAAGAAACTCCATAATAATAATAATAAGAAACTCCATCATATAAGAAACTCCATAATAATAATAATAAGAAACTCCATCATATAAGAAACTCCATAATAATAATAATAAGAAACTCCATCATATAAGAAACTCCATAATAATAATAATAAGAAACTCCATCATATAAGAAACTCCATAATAATAATAATAAGAAACTCCATCATATAAGAAACTCCATAATAATAATAATAAGAAACTCCATCATATAAGAAACTCCATAATAATAATAATAAGAAACTCCATCATATAAGAAACTCCATAATAATAATAATAAGAAACTCCATCATATAAGAAACTCCATAATAATAATAATAAGAAACTCCATCATATAAGAAACTCCATAATAATAATAATAAGAAACTCCATCATATAAGAAACTCCATAATAATAATAATAAGAAACTCCATCATATAAGAAACTCCATAATAATAATAATAAGAAACTCCATCATATAAGAAACTCCATAATAATAATAATAAGAAACTCCATCATATAAGAAACTCCATAATAATAATAATAAGAAACTCCATCATATAAGAAACTCCATAATAATAATAATAAGAAACTCCATCATATAAGAAACTCCATAATAATAATAATAATATAATAATAATAAGAAACTCCATAAGAAACTCCATAATAATAATAATAATAATAATAAGAAACTCCATAATAATAATAATAATAATAATAATAATAAGAAACTCCATAATAATAATAATAATAATAATAATAAGAAACTCCATAATAATAATAATAATAATAATAATAAGAAACTCCATAATAATAATAATAATAATAATAATAAGAAACTCCATAATAATAATAATAATAATAATAATAAGAAACTCCATAATAATAATAAGAAACTCCATAATAATAATAATAATAATAATAAGAAACTGCATAATAATAATAATAATAAGAAACTGCATAATAATAATAAGAAGAAACTCCATAATAATAATAATAATAATAAAAAGAAACTCCATAATAAGTTCAAGTGTGTCGTCGTTGTTGAATTTATGAAGGCGAAAAATAGGAAGTTTCTGCCACACACTCAATGTTGCGTAGTTGATCGTCGCTACAATCCCCTCCTCCTCCTATTCTACGGGGGTGGGGGAGCTTTCTTCTTTCAATAATCTCTCCTCATGTTTTCCCATTGTTGGCGGTCGTACGTAAAAGCTAAAGACTCCACGAGGGTAACAGAGCAACAAAAAAATGCATCATTTATTTACCTTTTTTTTTTTTCTTATCTCTTATTTTATTTCACTAAATTGGTCGAGAGTTGCTAGTAGAGAAAACAAATGAAATCTGTCAGTTTGTTCTCGCTTTGGGTGCGGCCAATGACATGACAACAAAGATCAAGACAATAAATGAGTTGTCATTTTTCTTTCTTTCTAGTTCGGTGACAGATGTATTTAATTTCTTTTTCTTTAAAGTTAAATAAAATGTGCCTGAGAGCTGCTCTTTTTTCGTGCGAAGATAATGGAATTGTGATAAAAAGTGTTCAATTGCACTTTTGTTTTTTGTCAATGAGTAAATAATAAGTAAGATGGACAATTTGCCAATGGCTGAGGAGGAGAGAAGCGAATGCGAGGTGAAAAAATAAGGGGGGGGCTCCCAGATTTTTTTCAGTTATTTTTACCAGTGAGGGGAGTGGAAAAAGAGAACTCAACTCTACCATCTTATTAAATATGCAATGTCTTTTTTTTTTCTTTCTTCTTCCTCCTCCTCATTGCAGCAGTCGTTTTATCTTCGCTGCAATATGACGATGACGTCCAAGTTAAACGAGAGAGACAGTTTAACTACCAAGTTCCAAGTAGTAGGATTTTATTTTAAAAAATAAAAGGCTGTAGCTTTTTGTTTTGTTTGTCTTTTTTTTTTTTTTTTTTTTTTTTTTCGTTCTGGAAAACGTTTGCTTTTTAAGAAAGTTTACTGACCAAAAATAATCTGGTGATCCCACTCCCCTCCCCTACCCGCTCTTCTTTTTGGTGATCATAATGTTGCTTGATTAATAATCATCATCAAGACCAAACCGAACGCCCGCCCGCTCGCCCCCGTAATTTCAGTGAAGATGCAAATCATTTTTGTCACCTCGACACTTAGTTAACTTGTAATGGCGGTCAGCTTTGCCCGAGCAACAGTTTTTTTTCTTCAGTTTGTGAATTGGATTTCGAAAATAAATGCTTTTCTGCAGTTTCAAACATTGCTCTAAACAAATCCATTTATTAGCAAGAAATTAATAATAAAAAAAGAAAGCTTCGATTAAAATCTAGCTATAACAGTACCAGTTTTCTGCAACTAGCTACAATTGGAAGAGACGGTACAGCACCATACAGCTTTTCTTTTTTCTCTTCAATGTTTATGACTAGTTAATCCTTGCAGACGTGTGATACAATGATGTCCATAGCTCAGCCATTGACATGCTAGAGCTAGATTTTGGTCACCGTTAATTCTTGGTTTATTCAGTTGTAGTGATTTTCCATCAGACTCCCACCCCCTAAAAAAGGATTGGGATTAGTTTCAAATAACCCCTGGAATCTACAGTGAAGTGATGCATTTTAGTTGAATGTCCTTTTTTCATTTAAGCTTAATATTTGGTTTGTTGATTGTTTTGTAATTTTTTTCTCCCATCGATGTTGTATTCTTGAATAAATAATCCCAATACCAGCATATGATACCTGTCTCAAATTTATGATGGCGAGACGCACCAATGAATGCATCGGTTTTTTTTTGTCTTAACTCACTTGATTGACTTGATTCCTATCAATCTTCAATATTCCAGCAACAATGTTTTTTATTTTGTTTATGAAATTTTTATAACTATTTGAAAACCTGCCATACGTTAGTTTGAATTTTAAGCTAATTTTTTCAGAAAGCATAGTAAAAAGATCATGGGTTGGAATATAGTATATTTATTGAATCCTACTTTATTTATAGAGATCATTCGGAATTTATTTACTTTTTTTTTTCTTTTTTTTTTTTTTTTTTTTTACTGGCATTTATTTGTATTTGAAATGAAGAAATTTTATAATCTTGAGTACATAACAAGCTTTTATGAATTTTTCTCTTCACCCACGGTTTCAATTTTAAGAGAATTCTTGATATGTGATATTTTTTTATGTAAATCTTTTTTATCTCACTTAAATTAATTGCAGCAATAAACACAAACATAACTGAATTTAATTAATATTTTATGAGGATGAATAAACATTTAGGAGTTTATGGGTTTTATTGGCTTTCTGGTGGCCATTGTTCCTATTACAAATGTAAACAACACAATTTTTTACTTATTTTGGATGATCAGAAAAAAATGTAGCTTTAGTTTCTGACTAGGAAATATTCAGCGAGGTGTCTACTTTATGCAGTTAAGGTAGACATCTATCTATTTGGATAGTTTAGCCAAATCTTTATCCTTTCATTGCCATTTATAAAGATATGGTTTAGCTAACTTGACAGATACAAAGTAAGAGCCCATTTTACCTATATTGAACATTGAGTCACTTGCTAAAAATATAGGCTTTAGCAGGCAATATAAATGCAGGATGTATGCCTATTTTTCATAAACTATGTAAAAGTATTTGATAAGATATGATGCAAAAGACTTATGAACTGTTAGGAAAATCTGATTTATTCAGAAAGGATATTAGAACCTTTACAGGGAACAAGCTGCCTGCATATGAATAGAAAATACACAAAAATTGAAAAGTGCATAAAACGACAATGTGTTTTTTCACTGGATTTACTTAAACCTATACAGCAAGGTAATTTTAAGAATCATAATTCCTACAAGGATTTATTATTGGTAGGCACCATCTTAAACATGCAAAGATGACACTTGACAGAACTGCAGAAACTTCTAGATAATTAAGAAAGGGCTCATCACTATCAATATATCCGGCCATCACTCTTGTGAATGATCATAGTCTTTTTAGACTATGATCATTCACAAGAGTGATGGCCCAAGATGTACACTAGAAATTGGAGATGTCAAAATAAAACAAGTACAAAAATTTAACTGTCTGGGGGGAAAAATATGGAAGATGTGACACAAATCTGTAGGTAACATTGTAATAGTGAAAGCTGCTTTCCAAAAACAAAACAAAATATTAAGAAACAAAATTGCTTGACTGTTCCTTTTCTGTGGTGGTGAATGCTGGACAATTTCTTTAGAAATGAAGAGGAGACTTTAGGCAACAGATGTGGCTATACAGAAGGATGCTGAGAATAACATGGATGAACATGTGAGCAACAAGGAAATTTTAAGGAAAATGGGAACAAAAGGGGCACTTGTACTTAAGAATCCGAAAGAGACAGTTAAAATTTCAAACAAACTATTTTGTTTTAGATCTTGTGCCAGTGTGTCTCAGCAGTTATAAATTCGCAATAACTTGTTGCTATGTATAGTATGAATGTGTTCTATTAGTGTTTGAGCAGAATTTAAGTTTTTTCAGGAAAAGTTTGTGAAAATAAGTTGGGTACCGCCACTAATTTGCTAAAAAAAAAAAGAGCATGCTATGATGAAAAATTGCCCAAAACTTGATAGAAACTAACTTTTATCATCAAAATCTTTATTATTAAGAAGAAAAACGAAAGTACTTTTTTGGATTATTTAATTATATTTTTAAATCCTTTTCAGAACATTCAAAACTTTGGTTAAAAATCTTTTTTCTTTTGCATCAGTGGATGGACAATAAATTAGCATAGAAAATTTTAATGCTATTTTTGCAGTGAAAGACATTGATTTGGAATTTCTTAGGACTTATTTATTCACAAATGAGTGAAATTATTTCAAAATTTTTATTTTTTTTTTTTTTATTTAATACATGTGTTATATACACCCCACTTAATTTTATGAAGACTATAAATTTAGTGAGATAATTTTTAATGACTATAGTAGTTAAAAGCGAAACTCCTAGGAGAATTTAAATCAATTTTTTTTTGTGGGGGGGGGGGACTTCGTCTTACTGAAGATCCGTTCTGAATTGTAGAATAAAAAATGCAGTAGATCTAAGACATTATTTAATTAGATCAATTTTTAATTGGTTTTATAAATAAGATATATCAAGTGCACTATTATCTTAAAAAAAATTTTTGATGAATAATGAACTTTCATAGAATTTCATTGTTTTCTATTTTTTTAATTTACAATAATTAATAAAGTTTTTAAATCTTTTAAAATTCCGTTTCAGTGGTGTAACAGTTAGGTAATATTAGATAAAACTATATGTACTAATCATAAATCGTAAAGCTTGTTACAATTTATGAACACCATGTATTTTAAAAAGAATTTTTAGTTCTTTTTGTATGTGTATAAATGTGCTCATTTTTGTAAACATGGATTTTCATATACAACATTATCAGAAAATAAGAGGGATAAATGTAGTAAATTTAAATCCAAAGTATCTAAAATTCAATAAAACAGACTACGGACAATATTTTCCTAAATTTTTAAGATTGCTTAAAAATTATGTAAAAGGCGCTCACATTATATTCAATTATTTTTTTATGGGTACCCCAAACCCGAACAATATTAGATAAATATCTGTCTGTAATCATGTTGCCAACACATCAATAGATTAAATAAACAGCTACCAATGTTAAAAAAAAATGCATTTTTGTGATATTTTAAAGTAAATAATGTTTCAAATCAGATTAATTATACTTTAAATCTGCCAATATTCCTCAAATGAAGCTTCAGAAAAGTATATTTTATTTTTCAAAGATTTTTTTAATGAAGTGAATTATATTTCATTGACAGCTGGCTAAAAATTGTGCTAAAATAAAAAATTTCAGCAATTTCAAAACTTCTCAAAATCAATTTAAATTAGTTTTGAGATACAGCAAAGTATTTTACTTATTGGAAATACTAAATTTAATCTGTCAGCTTGAATTTAAAACTAAAATAAAAACTTCAATAAAGATTTTTCATTTTTAAAAATGAATTCTAAAACTTCGGTATCGTGAATATGTAATGGTACCTCATATTTTTTTTATCTTAATCAAGAATACAATTGTTTTTAATTAGCTTCATCTGTTTCTACTCTGTTCATTATTGTAAAAGATATTACCCATCTTAAAACTGAATGAATCTGAAGGAATAAACACAGAGATTTTTTTACAAAATTGATGCAGTAATTTTTTTCTTTTTATAAATTCAATGAACAACTTTAGGAATTCATTGTTACTTTCCTCATCTCCTCTTGACATTATGCATGCCAGATCAGATCAGAATTGGTCTGTATTAACCCTTTGAGACATCCCCCCCCCGATGAATATGGGATATGCACTTTCACGCAGTAGCCATTATACTGTTGGCTTGAGTTCAAAAGGTTATGGCTGATGTAGTTTCCAAAGCATTATTTGAGATAAGACTGTCATTTTGTTCTAATACAAAATATTTATTTATTAAATTACCTGTTGCACATTCTAGTGATTCAGCATTCAGTATTTGTTAGAAAAAAAGGAATCCCTTTGGCCTATATAAAACAATTTTGTACTTTAAAGGGAAAAAAATCTTTAAAGATGCATTAAGAAAATTTGCAAGTGCTCGTGGCAGGTAGTTTATAAAATCAGCTTGTAGAATCCTCAACCAAAAGAGGTTTATAAGAAAATATTAACCTTCATTATTGAGAGAGAGCATAAAAATACAGGAAGCTAATGAAGTAAACATTTAGAACCATATTTAATTACATGAAAAACTTAACCTGTATGATATATAGAATTAGGTTTGACTTGGTGGAGGTGGGGAGATTTCTCTTTTTTTTTTTTTTTTTTTTTTTTTTTTTTTTTTTTAAGTAATCTATCTCCAAGTAAAATCAAGTTATTTTTGGGAGAGAAAAAAGTTCATTTTTATTTTGTGCAAATTTAAACTCTGCCAGAATAAAATAAATTCCCTTTAATTCGAAAGTTTTTTAAATTTTTTGACAAATCACAAAATTATATACTACTAAACAAATCAACATTTTAATTTATTTTAAATGAATTTTAATTTTGTAAGGATAGTTTACATTACTTAAATTTGGTATATAATTGGTAAACTTTTGATTACTTAGAGATGCAAGAAACTATTCTACTTGTTTTATTTTTATTAAAAAATTATTTTTGTCTCTTTTGTAATTCACCGTAGTAAGCATTACATCAAGACTGATCTGCCTGTCTAAGTTCAGAAAGCAAAAATATGCAAGTGAATACATTTGGTGCTTGGTCTGGTTGCATTTTGTACAAATGATCCCGGAAAAGGCATTAATTCAACTCTTTTTCTCTCTATTTTTCTGATAATGGTTAAATAAAACCTTGGGTCTCTAGCCTTTGGTGGCAGCTAGTCTTGGAGGAAGACTATTCTAAATTCAAAATTAGAGAAGGTAACAGGAAACCACTTTACTCTCTTTCCTACTGATAAAAAAATGGGATAAAAAGAAAATGAAAAACTGCTAAATTAAATTTAATTCAGATAAGATAAGCTCTGGAACAAATTTAGTTTTTGGCATTAAAATCTTTTTGTTTTCTAAAGAAGTTTAGTCTTCTAAATGTCCTGTGATGAATATAATGTTCACTTGTTAACACAACTTGTTTCACTTTTGTTTTTGATCCAAATGTTTCTGTTACCATTATCTCCATCCCCACACATGATTTCTAACCAGTGTTATTAGATGAAAATCATGAATATTCAATATTTAACTTTGATGAGGATTCATTTAATAATAATTTAAAATGTTTATATTAATGGTAGTTTAATTTGATATTTACAGGATTGGCTGAATTGGCTCATAGAGAATATCAGGCTGGTGATTATGAACGAGCAGAATCACATTGCATGCAACTGTGGAGACAAGAGCCTGAGAATACTGGCGTGTTATTACTACTATCCTCCATCCATTTCCAGTGTAGACGCCTTGATAAGTAAGAATTTACTTTATTCTCTGAACTTTCTTTTCATTCTCCTTTAATTGCATTTCTTTAATTGCTAGAGAGAATTAATATTTCAGTTTCTAACATGATATAAATGATCAGATTAACTTAAAATTTGATATGTCTTGCTTTGTTGGTGCTTAATTTATAAATTTTTGCTATATGCACTTTTTTCTTTAAACATGGCTTAAATTTATCTTTTTTAGAATTTTGTATCACTTATTTAAGTGAGTACTTAATTTGATGTTTGGGATTTTTTTTTTTTTTTTTTTTTTTTGTAATGTTAGTTTTAACAGAACTTCACCTTTTGATTTTTCTGAATATTTTTCCATTTTCTAAAGATTTGTAAAGTAAAAATTTTGAATATTCAGAAACATTTCTTAAATTTTTATTATTTTTGTTTTCAGATCTGCTTATTTCAGTCAATTAGCTATAAAACAAAACCCAATGTTGGCAGAGGCTTATTCAAATTTAGGAAATGTGTTTAAAGAAAGAGCTCAGCTACAGGAAGCCTTAGAAAATTATCGGCATGCTGTTCGATTAAAACCTGATTTTATTGACGGTTATATTAATTTGGCAGCAGCATTGGTCGCCGCTGGAGACATGGAGCAAGCAGTGCAGGCATATGTTACAGCATTACAGTATAACCCGGTAAGTGATAATTATTGAAATCATCTGTGGCAATTAGACAAAAGTGCTGAAGATGCTCCACGGTACACAAAAATAGCCTAATATTCCTTTCAAGCACTGTACCTAGTGTAGTGTGATTGGTAGCAAGCTTACCTTGTTGCACTTGTTATCTTGTGTTGGGAGGGGTTTAATCCTGATGGAGTGACCCACTCAAGTGGCTCTGTGCCAGCTTAGTAAATAAACTCTCTTCATTACAACAATGTATAAATTCCAACACTTTCACACGCAGTCATCTAGGGTTTTAAAATATTCATTTTTATTTATTTACTAGTCTAGAAGCTACCCTTTGAGCTAGCTTATGTGGAGGGCTTTTGGGCTTTCTGCCCTTTACATTCAACATCCTATGTACATAAAAGTTATAAGAATTTAGAAATAATAAAATTATTTTACCTTAATTTGGCATAATCTTTCTAAACCGATCTCTCTAGTTTACATTTATTTTGTGTGCAATTTTTATTTTCTTTTAAAATCACTGTTCTTATGATCCCTTCATCTAAAGTCACTCATAAAAGACATTAGGGAACCCAAACTATGTAATATTTCAAATATGTCAAAGTATAAGTGCTAGAAAAAGAAAAAAAAATCAGCAGTGTACTGTGCCCTGCTTAAGTTTTAATTACAGTTTAATTAGACAATATTAAATTCAATTGTGTCAATAAGTAAAATTAAAGTTAAACCTTTAATAAAGAATTGTTTTCTAAACCTTTCACTTTGTTCGATATTTCAATTTAACTTTAAATGAGTTATTTAATTTTTAATCATGTATACTTATACAGTAGTTACTACCTGTTACTTCAGGTTGTTTATGATTCGCCGAGATTGAAAAACAGACAGATGGACACATTTACACTGCATTTTATTCTTATTGGTCTTTGTTCTGTTTTTGTTTTTTAAATTCAAAAATCAATTTGCTCTTTAAATTCTACATAACATAACTTGATAATTGAGCAACAAGAAAGTTATAGTTTTCTTTGTAAGAGATGAGACAGTTTAAAATAACAATGATTGCATTGTTAAGAAATTCAAGTAACCACATTTCATTTTATGTGTCACTTGTATTTGCTTATTTTTTTTTTTTTTCTACTTGCAGGATTTGTATTGTGTACGGAGTGACCTGGGTAACTTGCTGAAAGCGTTGGGGCGATTAGATGAAGCAAAGGTAAACTACATTGTTTCTGTTTCTCTTTCAGACTGCGCAGACTTTATTATTCAACTGGCATTCAACATTAGGCTTTCCTTTCGAACTCGTCAGTTCTCTTGCTCAACCTTGCCATTGAAACAGATTTAAAACTTGCCAGTCATTGAGACTATCTCGGAGCCATTAAACCATCCTTTGTCAAAGCTGTTTAATGAATAAGTTTTTATCTTCTGTCAGAAGACTGCAGTGTGGTCAGCTTGATTGTCCAGGGATGCCCCTGGATTCAGTTTACTCTTTCACTTTGAAAACAAATATAGCATATTAAAATTATATTATTTTGAACATTTCTAAAAGAACAATGTTACTATATTCATCCAAAGTATTTTCATCTCCATCTAAATTGTAATATTTATTGAAGTTTGTTCTCTTTGTGCCTTTATCTTGATACATAATATATTTACCTGATATTTGGTTAGTTTTGGCAGAGAAATGTTTAATATCTCGTTGCAAATACAGCTTGTTTATATAGAAGTCTTTCTCTTTCTCAGAGACTGGCCATGACTATCTGATAATGTCTCGCTCAATGAAGATCTATATTCTAGTAGATTTTTTTCTCTTGTATATGCTTTTAAAAATGAGATATGCTTCTTGGTTTCAACCTCAGTTATGCATCAGTTCATTTCCTGCACTGAGTCATAAATCTAAGCTTGCAGTTTTCTTACACTTGGGCTTTGCGCTTGATTATTTTCACTGACAGCTTCTTCAAAATATATTTTGTATCAAGATACAATGAGAAATTAAAAAGTAAGAGTTAGTTTACATTTAGAGGATGTTATTACCAGTCAATTTAATACTATCAAATATTTTTGTTTCTCTTTTTACTTGATTATTAATGAACCTTGAATGTAAAACTTCATCAATGCACTAAGGATTTACAAGAAAAAAAATTTAATATTTTCTAAAATAGCTTTATTTTTTCATTAAATTTTTTCTCTTTCTGTTTTGTTCAGAACGAGTACTTTGAACTTAGAGCTGGATTTCTTCAAGTTTGATTTTGGATATTCTTGATATTCTTAGAGGTCTTTCAACCTAGTAAAGTGTTATGTCTCTATGGCAGAGGGAAAGTGACACTGAAAAAATTAACGTAATGCCAATGGTGTTTAATTCATTTCTTCAAGCTTAGCACTTGAAGTGTATTGTAAGTTTATTGTATAATGATATTTAGAAAAAATTTCAATATATTAATTAAAGCTAAAACTAACATTTGAAATAGCTTACGCCAAACTTAAATGAAGATCAGATTTAATATCTTCTTTCAGACTATGAGACTATGGAATTGTGTTCCTTTGCAATTTTTAACAAAGATTAAAATAGATCTCTCTTACTTTTTTCTCATTTTTGCACTTTGAGAGTTTGCTCTCATTAAAAATTACCAAAATGTTTTTAAAAGGCCTATGCTTTATCAGTGTGTGTCTGTATGTGTATATACAAACATAAACATACTTAGTTATGTGTATGTATATGCATGTATGTACTTTGTATGTCCCTAAAAGAATATTTGTATATACACACACATACTCTTCTGTGTTTTTTCATGTTTATCATGGTAATAATGAATTCTAGGAAAATTCAAAATGTCCAATTTTTTTCTCCCTGGGAATCTGCGACCACTCTGCAACCTTGAAATTTTGAGATTCACAGGAAGGAAGTTCAGGCTGGTGCTGCTCTCTTATACCCTGGTACATTTGATAACCTTCACTTCTGGATAATACATTGTGCATGCCTCTATATGTATGTATATGGATGCATTTCTTGGTGTATCTATATACATACATACCTTTTTAGTGCTTATGTAGATATTCTGAAGTTTCAGTTTTTCTTTTTCTTTTTTTTTTCTTTTTTTTTTTTCTTCTATTCCCCCTCCACTCAGCAAAAGATGCTTTCATACTGTGTATTTACACTATCTGAAAATTTTCTATTCCTTTGGTTATCAATATTAGCAAAATATTTTGGCCTTTTCCTATGAAAATACAAAATGCATTCAAAATTGATAAAATGTTTTTATAAACATTTTTCAGGGTGTCTTTTATAGTTTGATAATTTAAGTGTAACTTTATTCAAATTTTTAAACATTGAACTGAAGGGCTTTTTAAACTGGATTCCAAAATTTAAAAATAAAAAATCGGGGGTATCAAATATCCAGTGTGTGATTGTAAGGAGCCAGCCTTAACTTCCATCATTTGCTATCAAATGCCATGAAAGCTGAAACCTCCTGCCGGCTAACAGCGCCACCATTTAAAGATTACCTCGCAGGATGCAGATTGATGCCCAACTAGTCAATGGAGTGTGATCTCTTTGCATTGCAGTATTTGCTGTTAATATTGAGGGAGGAACACAGACTTGAGCTAGTCTTGTGTATACTGTCACAATGTTAGTCAGGATCAGTTGCTTTATATTCTCTTCTATTTAGGGAGCAGGGAATTATTATTAACTAATGGTTTTACTTTATACAGTACCACGTTTCTTTTTTTTTTTTCTTTCTTTTTTCTTCTTTTCTTTTTTTTTTTTTCATGCTCAAATTCCGCACACAAATAAAGAGTGATTAATTTTGAAAGGATTACAGTAAGCATAACCTCCCAGAATGACCAGAAACAAACTATTACTTTTTGAGAAACTAATGAGTAGTGAAACAAGTAAAATGAATTAAATTCTATGATAATAATGTTGAAGGATGGATTTGTTAATAGAATATTTAGGTTCTATAATTTGATAGCATCTTTCAGCTGGAATCATTTTGGGGGTTGAAGCAACAGTTAAGATTAGCCTTAGATTTTGGAGGTATTCCTACTTTTCTCTTCACTCCCCTCTCCCCCCCAGTATTTTATTTTTTATTTTTAATTTTTGCAGCATAGTATTATTGCGTTAATCAAATATTGCTTCAAAATATTTTAAAATCATTTGTTAATATCATAAATGCTAGAATATGTGTGCATTGTATGAGTTTGTGTTAAATTGTGGGTATTGTTGTGATTTTTTTTTTTTTTGTAGAGAAAAAAAAATGCAAAAGAATATTTCTTTTTCTTAGTTTTATCGGGGATCATTTTCTTTCTTTCCAAGTGAGTTCTGAATCCTGAATGTAGCAATACCATCCTGGCTACATTGTGCAGTATATCAATGAAGACAAAGGATTGTTTAACCGTCTCAGGGATGGATAGTTTGAAATTTGTATTTGTTGTGTGAATTTTTTCCTTTTCCGAAAAATCACAGAAACAATATTTGTTGAATGAATAATGCTTCCAGTTGCAAGTGATGTATATTAAAATTTATTTCACTTTTCACTGATAACTCTCAATAAATTTGGTGTTGTGGGTTTTATTAGATTTGACGTTAGTGTTGCCCATTGACTCTGGTTAGTAGGTTTGAAGGACGCTGGAAGAAAAATATTTATTGCATCCCCAGGCAGTAAAAGCATATATTAACAATATTTTGATTATTGTTATATTAAAGGAAACCTTAAAATTGGAATTAAGGTCTGGAAAATCCTTATCAATAAGTCTCTCAATGGGCTTGTTTCTGTAAACCCTCTGGATTATTTTTATCTCTCCACCCTTTCACCCATAATGCTTCATACATTTTATTGTCTTACAAGGTTTGCATTGTCTTTTTTTTTTTTTTTTTTTTTTTTTTTTTTTGCAGTGTGTTCTTGTGTTCTCTCAGTAGGCAGCCTAGTTTTAAACTAGTGTTTTCTTTGTAATCTATTGATCTGGTTTACTAAGTTGCTCCAATTAAATATCCTTTTTTAGTTTCTTTATTATACATTTTTATTTATTTTTCCTCCAAATAAGTTTTAATGATTAACCAGATTTTCTATTTCTCTTTTTTAAAATTTAGTCTCTATCACTCCTGAACTAAAAATGGAACTAAGTGTAATTGAATGACCATTTTGTTTTTCTTTAATACACCTCTTCATTTTAAAGTGTTGAACTTATATGGTTTATTCCTTCTTTTAAGTTTAATTTTTGGCAAAGAAAAAGATTGACTTTACTATACAATGATAGTTGTATTTTCCAGTTGGATACTTAAAACTTCATTTTCACACAAATAATGGGATTTTAATTCCTATGCTGTTTGTTAATTTTTTGTTTCAGTTTACTATTTTTCTGCATGTAATCAAAAAAAAATTTTTTTTCTCTTTTCTTTCTCGTACATTTGAAGAACTGTAAAATTTATGATTTAGAATTTTATTTAATTTTTACATTATTCCATTTTCTTTCTCAAGTTTTATTGTAGTTATTTGTATTATAAAAAGGTTGTATTCAGTGTCTTCATTTGAATAGAAATGAGTTACAGATCTAACTTACAAAGCATTTACAAGTTTATCTGACTTTTTTTGTATAAACTTCTGCTTTTTAGGTAATGGTCCGAGTTTTTTAGTTGCAGTTTTTTTTTTTTTTTTTTTTTTTTTCTTTATATGTGGAGGAAATCGGTGAAACTTTTAACCTTTTCTCAATGTATCTGAAAAGTAATTTTTAAGATTCATCATTTTAAACTGGAAGTAAGAGTCATTCAATAAGATTATTTGTGATTTTTATTTTTATTTTTTTGTCTTTCATCTTGAGTGCTAATTGTTCACTGTTGTCAACATATTCTATACCACTGAACACTAATGATCGTCTTTTTCGATTTCTACACAAGCAATGCAGGTGTGCTCACTGCTATCAAATAGTGTGCCCGCCTGGTCAGTCAGTCACTCGTGTCTCCTGGGTCAGTCACTAGCTGTGGGTCGGTCATCTTCTACCTACTTCCGGCCGAGCCTGGCCACGCCAGTGCAGGCTGCAGCAGCACCAGGACCAAAGGACAGACTCCTCCTAGTTGACTACTACAGCTGGTATGAATGAATACATTGGTATTAGTAGACATCTCTGAGGTGTGAGCTGAAGGTATTGTATACTTAAATGTGAGTCAATTTCAGTTGTAGTTCCGGCTGTTTGTCTCCTCTTCCTGCAGTGTAATGACATCTATTCAATCTTGATGGCAGGGTTTGTGATTTGGGGGAAGTTTGGATTGTTTACACTTTTGACTCATCAGTCATGTTTTGTCCTTTTTTTTTTTTTTTTTTTTTTCTTTTAGTGTATATTATTGGATTGTCCTCCATTAAAAAAAGAACATCATATATAGATTCCAAAACAAATCTTTTCTGACAGGTAAATTAATTTTAGCTGCATGTCTGGTCTTTTATTCTTACAGCAATTAAAAAAAAAAAAACAA
This sequence comes from Acanthosepion lycidas, assembly GCA_963932145.1. NCBI lineage: Eukaryota > Metazoa > Mollusca > Cephalopoda > Sepiida > Sepiidae > Acanthosepion > Acanthosepion lycidas. The sequence goes on from OZ010601.1 coordinate 1,425,791, forward strand.
AACTTTTGTCTAAAAAATTTTTTTATGCTGGTTTCCTTCACATATAAAATTCTTCTGACTGATCACTAGGACTAGAAAATAAAGTACTTTTTTTCTTTTTTTTTTTTTTTTTTTCTAAAAGCTAGGATTCAAGCAAACTTTTCTACATTTATTTTTTAAGTCTCAATATTTACTCGGACGTTTAAAGTATTTTTTGTTTTTTTGTATTTTTTCATTGGTACTTATTGAGGTCAAATTTCACTTGATTTTAGAAAAAATCCTTTTTCAAAATGGAAAAGGGTTTATGAATATTTATGACTAGAATATTTTTACAATTTTTATTTTTATCTTTTTAAAAGTCTTCAATGTGTGACTTCAAAAGTAAACCTCATTGGAAATGAAATTTACATCAGTTTAGTTTAACATTTACACCAAATGTTTGATATTTATTTTCTCGCTTTACATTTTGGTTTTTATTTTTTCCTATTGATTTACTTGGGTTAAAATTTGAACTTTTTTTTTTTTTTTTTTTTTTTTTTTTTAAAGGGTATTTAATCATCAGATTTTTCATTTCTGATATTTTTGGCTTTTTTCCTATCTTGTAAAAAGGAAATCTTTGATTTTTTTTTTCTCTCTCTCTTCTTCCTCAATTCGTATGTTGTTTTTGATTCCTCATTTCTGGAAAGCATTAAAACTTATGCTGTAAGTCAACATTTTTAGTAATTGCAAAGAATTAATAATAAAAATGAAATCAATTTATGTCATTGTTAACTTTTGACTGGATTTAATTGATCTATTGACTATCAACAACCACTCATTAATTTCTGCCACATTTAAACTGCATATTCAAATTAAAGGCAGTGTGCAGAATAATTGCAATTGATACTTTTTTTTTTCTTTTTCGAAAACATTAAGCCTATTTAAAGGCTCTCTTTGTTATTAATATCTTGAACATGATTATAACTCATAAAAGTGTGTTGTCTTAATGTCATAAATTGTTGAATAACTTAAATATTTTTTTTATTTTGGATCTGTATGTAATCATTGAGTATTTGGTTTCCATTTAGTTATTGCTTGTTATCCTTTAGTTGTGAATATCAGTCCTCTTATCTCAGATGACAGCTTTGCCACATGCCATTATACTGCAGCTGAAAGGAAATTGATATGCCCTAAAATACAAGAAAAAACAAAAAAAGACAAACCAGCAACAATAATTAATTATATCATTAAAAATACAAACAAAACAAAAGCAAAAAAAAAATTAATGGTGATCATAAAAGGTTTTTTCATACATGCTTTTTTAATAATTTTTTTTTTTTTTAATAAAGTCATTTCTTCATAACATCACTAATTGCTCTAAAATTATTGCTAATTTTTCAGAATAATTGTTTTTTTCTTCAGTCGTGATTTTTTTTTTTTTTTTTTTTTTTTTTTCCCCCTAATTTTGTAAGATCTTTTATTTTTATTTTCATTGATTCTTCATTATATTTCCATCAGTATTATTTTTTGTATGTTTTTACTATTGTCATTTCTTTTTTATTCCCCCAGCGCGCAGTGCACAGCGCGGACGCTCGCGGTCGCAGGCGATTTTTTTATAAATGCCATATTTCTTCACCTTTCTTCCTACTAAATAAAAGTTGTCTTATTTTTACATGGGGAACTAAGAGTCTTTGATTTTGAAGCCCTTTCTTTTCTTCCCCCCTCCTCAAATTTTATTTCATTGCTGTAACCAGTTTCAAAGAAACTTCTTGATGATTGTCAGGATCTCTAACTTGATATGTTGGAATTTATTTTCATTTTGAAAGCGTTAATGAGAAATGATTTGATTATAGAGAAATATTTGAGCCACTCGAAAAACAAAAAAAAATTGCAATGACATTTTGGCTGCTGTAAGTCCCCACCCCCTCAATATTTGTTCTCTGAGATTTTATGTTATATATCTAAAGGGTATCACTAAAGTCTGGATACATAGGAAAAAATACATGTTTTTAAGGAATTAAATTTTTAACATTTTATTGAATTGAAATATTAACAAATAACATCTTTAATATGATTTCCATCATTTGTAATGCAGTCTGATCTGTTGTGCAAGATTCTTGTGAACTCGATGCAATAACTCTGTATTGGTGTCTTAGCACATTTACTCTTTATGCGTTCAATCAAGTGTGTCGCATCTGTGATTTCCATTGAGTACGTCTATTAGCATACTCCAGAAAAAGAAGTTGATTCTTTCTTTTGGCAAAACCATGTTTAATCTGTGGAGGTACAAAAATATAGTTAATGAGATTTACTATGTGTCCAGACTTTAAGGACACTGTGTGTGTGTGTACACACATGTATGCGCGTATGTATATATATAAAAAAAAAAAAAAAAAAAAAAAAAGTGTGCGCGCATTATATATATATATATATATATATAATCTTTCCACATACATACCAAGATTCAAAACTTTCCAGTTGTATTACCTTAGATTGTGTTTGGATAAAATGAAACAAAAAAAACATTATGTTGATTATTATTGATCTGTTTAATTTGTAGTGTAACTTTGTTGGTATTTTACTACTCAGAATGTATTAGTAATCCAGCAAAATTTAATCAACTAAACCTGGTTTCAGACTTGGGCTTAATAAAATCAAGAAATAGGATCTGATATTGTTGCTTTCATATTAGTCAGTATAAAGACCTGATATGTGCTTGCCATTCTTTATATAAAGATTATTATGCCAGGAAATACCCCAGTTGCTTTTGGTTCTTTATTTCACTGTTGACATGCAATCCTTGTCTGCATATTTATGAAGAACTTCACTTGGAATTAGTTTAAACCATCATTCTTTTTAAACCTATATTTAAATCCAATATGTTTTTTACCTACTTTAAAACAATTTATTCTTTTTAGTTGTTAAATAAATCAAATCATTTGCTTGTTTTCATGAGTATTATCAGCTGATTTTTATAGATGTTGAAATAAAAGCACCAGAATGATTCTGCTTCTTTATTCTGACATTTCTCTAATTATTTCAAAATCTCTTTTAATTATGTCCCTCTACTCAAATTTGTTATTTAAAACTTATGACCTGAGAGTCCCCCATGAGATAATACAACTTGCTGAAAGAAGAGAAGTGAAAGCTAACTTTTTATTTCACCATGCAGACAGCTTTTCCATCCCTTTGACTGAGAGAAGAAGGAAAATGGCATTTCTGTTTTTGTTTTGTTTATTCACTGTGTTATCAGTACAGGTCATCACTAATGTCTGGTTTGTAGAACCATAGTTTCTTTTGCAGCCTTTTATGCCAGAATGAAACAAAAACTTAAAGGAAAAACAAAAGTTTTGGCTTATTTCTCATCGTTTGTTATTAATTTCAGTTTATAATCAAAGAAAATTTGAAATTATTTTCCTACATAAATTGATATGCCGATTGCATTTCTTGAATATTCTCAATCCAAATTTCAAGATATAAAATGACTATTCCATCTTTGTGAAAAATTTGGGAAACTTTGTTTTAAAAGTAATTGATTTTTCATTATTAAAACAATGAACAACCAAATGTTGGCAACTCCTTTCCTTTTCTTACTTTTCAATTTTTGACACCTTTATGCAAAAGCTAGGTTCGCAGAGAAAGCCTGATTCTAAAAGCCTACAGGCATGATCTGTGCTTAACAAGTGAACTTGGCACGCGTTTTAGTAATATGCGCGTTTTCTCCGATTAAGACGCTGGCGTTCTTGCGCTTTGACTTTTTGTCTTTTTTCTTTTTTTCTTTTTCTTTTTTTTTTTTATATACTATGTTGCTTTTTGCTGCTATTTCTTCTATTACTATTATGATATTAATACTAGATGGTCTTGGCAAGATCTTAACATTTCCTTTGCTACACTTTAGGCTTGCTACCTGAAAGCTATTGAGACACAACCAAATTTTGCAGTGGCCTGGAGTAATCTGGGCTGTGTTTTCAATGCCCAAGGAGAAATCTGGTTAGCTATTCATCATTTTGATAAGGTCAGTACAGTTTTCATATCTGAAATTGTAGGAAATATTTGCCTTTCGGGAAATTTCTTGAAATACTTGAAGAAAATATGCAAATAGAATAATTAAGTTGATTTTCAGACAAACATTTTTAGTTTTCTTAAGTAGATAAAGAAATCCTTTAGTAAGTATGAAAATGAAAAAAATGTCTCAAATTAATTTTGAATCTGAATGTTATGTGGCAATTAGCAGTAATTTGAACAGGATTTGATTACTATCTCTCTAAATAGCAACAAGTCAGTTTTATTTACAGTTTTGGTTCTAAAAGCAAATAATACTTGATAATTAGAGGCCAAGCCTTTTCAAGTAAATGAAGACAAAACAATCTAAATACATCCTTTTATCATGCTGAATGTTCAGATATATCTGTTGTATATGTATTCCTGACTTCAGATATAAATTGAAGTTTTTTTTTTTTTTTTGTGTGTGTGTGTGTGTTGGGAAAGCTTAAAACATTTTGACTGCAAAGTAATTTAGAATGTGACATTTGTCTATTGATTTAAAAGAAAAAGTAGTTTAGCAAGTTTCCTTCCTCACCCCCTGATTCCTTTGTTTCTTTTATGATGGAAAGGTTTCATTTCTCACTTGCAATGACTTCTTAGTTTTGAACATGTTGGCCAATAACTGGAAAAACTGCTTTATTTATCTCACCTTATTGACCTTGAGTGAATTAAACACTTTTTTTCCAATCATCAGTCTTCTCTATTAAATTGCAATACAAAAAGAAGCATGTTCTTGTATTTGAAAATAGTTTAAAAAAAAAGGTGTGGAAAATCAGAATGTTATGTTTTATGTTTAATTCATTGTGATCTGTGAAAATAAATCTCTTGTATTAGTTGTTGATACACCAATTCACTGGTAACTTCCTCAGGCCATACTGAGCATTTTTTTTTATTTTTTTTCCTCGCTATTTCATTGTCTCTCTTGAAAGAAAGCTAAAATCAAAGATCATTTCTCATGGATATGAAAAAAACTTTCTTTCATAGATTTTATATAGAAAGAAAAATAGCATTTTGATTCATTTCTAAAATGTGATCAAATATGAACTATAGGTTGAGTGTTATTTTATTAGGTTGGTGCAAAAATAATGACGTAATAATGTTGTTTTTGAATGTTAAAAAACACGTCAAAAAAACGACATTATTACGTCATTATTTTTGCACCAACCTAATACTAATGCTTGCCAAATCACAATTTTGTAATGTAGCCATCCTCAAAAACAAAACAAAAACAATTACATTTATTTGAAATAGTTTGTGACATAATGCAAATCATTCAGTTGTGTGTGTGTGTGTGTGCATGCATGCTTACATTCTCTTTAGGATTATTTAAAGTTTGAAATTCTCCTGTTTAAGTATTACCATTTAACTTTTGAGTTAAAGTTAGAATCTTTAAATTACTGATGCAAAACATCTGGTCTTTTATTTTTATTTCTAGCTTTTTTATTCTGTTGTTTAGATTAATATACAAAAACATTCTACTCTACATATTGATTTCTATAGACTGGGTTTATGAAGTATGTATGTCTGTGTCACTGATAGTCTCTTTAATTTCTTATAATCTTCTCTCAATATTGCCAGGATGGATACCTAGTTGAGTGGTTAGATCATTGGCATTCTGACCAGAGTTCAAATCTCATCACGTTTTATTTTCAGGGTGGTTAATTCTTTATAATATTGGTACGAGGGTTACTAATCTCAGTGTGCCTGAAAACAATACCATGGGTTGACCCAAATCCTTGTGAGTGAAATTGGGTAGACAAAACTGAAAGTTGTCGATAGTTGTGATAGGATAAAATCAAAAGTTCTCTTGACTGAAGGTTTAGGTGTATTATTAGCCTTGTTCAACTATTGATCATGACAGATTGTGCTTTTTTTCCAGAATGCCCGCTCAGTATAGTTGCAGTATAAACGGCAGGTTGGGTCTGTGTGTGTTGAAACGTATGTTTTGACATCTGCAACAGGGTCGAGCTGGCTACCAGATGTGCACACTTGGAAATGAGCAGCCAGCCGTTAAATAATTGTCATTAAACTTCTCTCTCTCTCTCTCTCTCTCACATATACAACATAGATATTTGTTAAAAATGAGGACAAGATAAAGATGATAAAATTAATTGAAGTGAAACAAAAGATCTTGCCTTTTTGTTAAAAAAAAGAAAAAATTTCAAATAGGTATTTGTCATTTGTATATTGCCTTCACTTTATTACATGAACATGATAATGATAGTGAGTAAAATTAGACTAAATCTATACTGGCAGCAATATTTGCAAAAGGTGAGTATCTATGGACTTTTGCATACAGGAAAAAAATCTAATAGAAAACGCATAATGATTGAAATAGCAGAAAACTATTAAAGAGCATAATCATTCTTTTGTATATTTTACAAATTATACAAATTTCTGTGAATTTTCCAATAGTTTATAGTCATTCAAATGTCAAAAATAAACTGATGTTTTCTGAAGCAATATTTTAACTCCTGATTTTATCGATAAAATCTTAAGAATTGTCTTTCAATTGATATTTTTAATCCAATTTTGTCAAGTTAAATTGCCATAAGCAATAACAATTTTCAAGTTGTGTGAATTTTAATCACAATTTTCACAATATTTAGTTTCTCTTTGAGACACCCTTGAACAACTTCATAACAAGTAATGTTCAAAATCATGTGACAATAGTCGATATTTTTGTTCTCAAATGCCTAAATGATATTCAATATATGTTTTCATAGTTATAAACAAGTTACTTTGTTACAGTATGTTTTAACTTAGTTACTAACTTCATCATCCCAAAGATGGGCATGTTTGTGGAGTACATAAGACACATATTTTGAATTTAGAAAAGGCAATAGTGCAGAAATAACTTGAAAAGAGACTCTTAATATGAATGAAACTGCTGAATTTGGTTTTGAAAGGATTAGCAAAGTAGTTGTTCTATGAAGAGATGATATCCTGGCTGAAATCGATAGAGGCATTAATGGTTGCAGAAACTTAATTCAAATCGTTTAACAATTCACTGTCATGTGAAACAACTTAGAAAATGGATTTCCCTGATTTGACAGAATTCAACTGTAAAGTACCAATAGACATGTGCTTTCAAGCTTGACATTTTTTGACAGATTAGTGACAAGAATGTAAAGTAATACTGATAATTGTTAAATAAACTTAGTATGGTCCACTTTGGTGATGTTCTGGTGGTAAATGCATAACTTTGTCAACAGTGTTTTGCCCATTCTGCTTTGATAGAAAAAATTAAAACCCAGTTTAATTAATTGTAAACTCCATTATCATACTGCATATTACTCTATATGCCAACAAAGATTCCATCTGAAAAGCTTGAAATCCTTAGTTTGGGAGAAAGACTGAAAGAAACTTCATCTGCAGTTTAGAGAACTTAAAGATGATTTCTTCGGCTAGCAACTAACTTAATTTTCTTTCAAATTAAGAGAGTAAATCTTTAGAAGGAAGTTAGCATTAATTATGGAATCATTGTTAATGAATAAATTCTAATTAAGCATTGGTTTTGATTATATTTTTTATGACCTTAAATTTGGACATTATTTAAAGGATAACCTGACATTTATTATGTTTATGCCGCTTTGTCATGTAAAGCTGAATCTTTATGCATTATGAGTTTTAATTGTGAAGCCTTTATATTTATTTATTATTTTTTTTTTTAGAGCAAGTTGTTGATACTTGTCAAAATATTATATTAGTCTCTACCACAAAAGCAATTAATTAGGCAAGATCTTTTTGAGTAAACTAAAAAAAAAAAAAAAAAAATTTATTCTTCAAATATAGCTTTAATGTATTAGGTTGGTGCAAAAATTATGACGTAATAATGTCGTTTTTTGACGTATTTTTTAACGTCAAAAAACGACATTGTTATTATTTTTGCACCAACCTAATAGATATGAGAAACTGGGACTTTTCATTATAAATGATTCGTGTAATGAATTTTAACCTTGATTTGTAATACCTTGCAATTTTAGAATATTGGAAGCTAATATTTCTACCTTATATTTGATTATCATGAATGTGATTAAAATGAAAATACTTAGAAAATATATAAATTTTAGAAATTATAAAACATTAGATTTTGTGATTTAACTTTTTTTTTTTTTTTTTTAATCAGGCTGTTGCACTTGACCCAAATTTCCTTGATGCCTATATCAATTTAGGAAATGTATTAAAAGAAGCACGAATCTTTGATAGGTAAGTAATATTTTGATATGATCAACGATTACAAAGTTTATTCACTCATCTTTTAACATGTAATTATATAACACTTCCCATTCCCAGGAGTTGATCTGTATAAATGTTATGCAGTTCTACAAGGAATACTGGTAAGAATAAATTTTGCAATTTTGGTCTGAGTTTTATAAAAGGGTTATTATTTGTAGTAAAGTATTATGTTGATTATGGCACCATTGTCTTTTTCTGTAAAGGATAGAATGTATTCTAAGTTAGTTTTTTAAAATAACTATCTCTCTCTTCACATTAAATACTGTCTGCTGCAACTTGACAATTGATGTCAATATACTTAAAGCAAAAACTTTGCATTCATGTTCATTATGTAAATTATTTGTTTTATATAATAATGTGTATAAAAAAAAAAAGAAACTATAGTAGGAAAGACTTGACTGTCCCCTTTGTAGCTTTCTTCTGAGTTGGGCAACAGACCTGATAATGTTTACTTGAAATAGGGCTAAATCAGTTATAGAATATCAAATTGATTTCAAAGATCTCATCAATGTCGAGGGTTTTTATGTGTGTATGCACTAGTAAATGACATAGCATATTTGTATTTTGATGGCTTCGTCAGTATTTAGAGATTTTTTTTTCTTTCTTTGTAGGGCTGTAGCTGCCTATCTTAGAGCCCTAAATCTCAGTCCCAACCATGCAGTGGTACATGGCAATCTGGCCTGTGTTTATTATGAACAAGGGTAAGTAGTTTTTCACTTTGCTTAGCCACTTTTAACAGTGAAAATGTAAATCATTTGCGTTATGTATCTCAACAGACAAGTTAGTCACAGAATGGAGTAAAGGGAAGGGAAGAACATAACTTGAGTTTGTATTTTGGTGCATGAAGCATTGCTAAGTGAAAAAAAAAATCATTGTTGACAAAGAAACTGTTTCTTTATATTTCTCTATCATTTGAAAATAAGTCCTGTTAATGCAAAGAATATACTATGTGAATAATTTTTTTTAGTAATTGTTCCACTAAGATTTAGGGGAAATCTTTCCAAATTTAAGAAAGATACTGTTTGAAAAGAAATTAGTTTTTGATACCTTTTTAATGTTAACATTTTGTTAAATTTAGAAAGAATTTAAGCATTTTTGAAATTTATAAATTTATGCTGCATTTCACATTAGCCACTTCATTTTTTATTGATATTTAAAATAAATGCTTCAGAATGCCTGTTTACTGAAAGATTGCAACATCTATCTGCATAGGATGAAAGCCAGTTCACCCTTGCAGTATAAACAAATGAAATGTTTAATTTTGATATCTCAAATTAATAGCCACATTGCAAGTTTGCAGCTTTAAAAATCAATTTGATAGGTTGATAAATGTTTAATGATCTTGCAGCCTGTAAAATGTAAAACAATGCTGAAAATTGTTCAGCAGGTACAACCAAACTGTGAAGTTTTATTGAATATCCTAGTTGACTTTGAGGAGACTCTGATAAGGGCAAGTTGAGAACCTGTATGAAATGAGACATCTGTCATTCTCAAACAATGAAATGTTTAAGCATTTTGGTAGTACCAAAAAGCGCAAGATGTTTGAGTGTCAAAATATGGAAGACCAATTTTTTGGCCTCCTTTTAAGATTTCTATAAGCAAATTGATTGATCTCCCTGAACCTTTCTTTTTTATTTTTTATTTTCTAACTGATGAATATCATGCTACTCTTAGTAGACCAAATGGCCATTGCAGAAACTAGGTAACTACTGGCAGATGGTGTCATGTTTTCAGGGTGAGATTATAAGTTGTGTGCTTATGGTGAGTACCAAGTATTGAAGAACACAGTTCAAGCATAGTATGGATGATTTATATATAAAGATTCTCAGAAAGATGGATTTTCTAGAATGACAATGTTTTATCACACTTGTATGAAGGTGAGTCAAAAAGTAATGCAATTTGTATTATTCTAGAAGAAATAAGGAATACTCAAACATATTGTACATCAAGATGTAGCTATACATCACAGGTTCTCATTCTTACTTGTCAACATAATCACCATCTTTTTCAATGGTAGTGTTCCATTCGATTAATGATGGTATGTATCCCAGCTTCAAACAATTCATCTGGCTACTAATGTAGCTAATTCCTTACAGCAGTTTTCACTTCTAAGTCAAATTTGTCAGGAAGAAGCAACAGAGTTGTCTATCCGAATGAAGTGATTGTCTCCCTTGTTCTGAGGAACGAGTGAGGCCTATCGTTGTCTTGTTGAAGAACTTTATTCATCTCCAAATTTGGAGATTCTTGTTCAAAGTGTTTCAATGTATGCTTCAGAGTTGATTATTTCCCCTTTGGCAATAAATTAGCAAGAATCATACCTTGGGCATCCTAAAAGACACTTGTTATGATTTTTTTCCAGCTGACTTTTCTACCTTGAACATTTTTGTCTTTTTGATTCTGGTTCATAATAATGTATACAAGTTTCATCACCATTTATGAGCCTTTGAAAGAAGTTTTTGTCACTTTCAATGACCTCAAGGAGCAACAGTTAACCCTGTCAATCCTGTACTTAACTGTCAGTTGTCTTGGTACCCAGCAGGGGCACACTTGAATATCCAAGTAACTCAGTAATGTTGTAAGCATTCCATAGTAAATTCTGAGCTTGTGACAATTGATGGGCATGCCTGTTAAACTTGATATTTCCAAATTCTTCTTGGTCTGTTGAATTCTCATTCAGACAAAATGCTCATCTCCACACATTGCTGTAGTCTAAGGCTTTATCTTTCTGTATTTTTTAATCTTGTGTTCATAAGAGTTTCTCCTTTGGCAACAAAAAACTCAATTACTTCTCTTTGCTTTTGATGAACTTCCAGTGGTCCAGCCATTTTTCATACCATCTCATTTATTCATAAATCTGAAAAAAAAAAAAAGTAATTTGGTGTCGGGTGGTTTTGCAGCCCCCCCCCCCCCATGACATGTTGATGAAGCATTGCAGCATTATTAGTTTCTGCTGCATAAACCAATTGTTTTAGGTGACATCCCCCCCCCACAAACACACAAACACACACACAAATAAAAAACCCCAAAGGATTGAGGTTGGGGGGGGGGGATGTGCAGGCTATAGAACCAGTCCTCCCCTACCTATCCCTCTTTCATGGTAGATGTCAGCCACTCAAATGTGCTGGAGCCCCATCATCCATGAACTACATGCATCTTTGTATTATCAGAGGTACATCCTCTAGCAGGGCTGGAAGTGTGTTCAAACTAAAGTCCCTGTAGATGTCTTCTGTAAGACATGCTGGGAGAGTGTATGAACATACCAGACAGTCACCTACAATTCCAGCCCATACATTAATCGTAAACTGATGCTGGTGTCTAGCCTGTATTGTACCATGGGGATTCTGATTCGCCCACAAATGTTGGTTTTGTAAATTTGTTATTTCATCTCTTGCAAATGTTGCCTCATTTGTACATAAGACTGAAGAGACAAACAATGGCTCAGCAGTTTGTGCAATAAACCATCAGCAAAAGTTCTCCCATGGTGAGTGATCAGTGGGTGAAAGATCCGGCATACATTGCAAATAATACAAACACAGGAGCCGCTCTTGAATTATCCTCCATGCAGTACTATGAGATCTACAACATGCTAGAGCCACTTGGTGTGTGCTGATACCTGGATTGTCTGTGACAGCCTGTAAAATGTGTTCTTTGTGGTTAGGTGTGTATTAGTGGATCTCGGTCTTCCTTGACCTATAGCAATGTGACTATAAACAGCAACAACAATGGTTGGATGATTTGGCTGTCTTTGATCTGGAAACACATTCTGATGGGGCCGTGCTGCCCTGCATCCATTACCATTTGCGTGACTGTATGTAAAAATCATATCTGCCTGCTCACGATATGAATATCCTGCCATTGTTAAACAGAACACTTCTCGGTTAACTAACTACTACACATGATAAATGTTGAAGACAGACTAACCATCGATGTACATGAATGACAAATGTAACTTAGTTTATATGGCAACACGTCACCATCTACTGTAAACTTTCTTTTAAACTCAACTCAAAAAAATGAAGGATTTGCAGACATATATTTATATGGACTTTTGTCCTTGTTTTGGCGTGAAGAACCTGCCCCCAAAATTTGTAAAAGTATTTTTGATACACTTTGTGTATGAGTGAGAAAGAAAGATGTCCTGCACATTAAGAGTGACAAATATTTGTGTGTAAATTGTTTAATAATGTGAAATGTGTATATTACTTTCTAAAATTAAAAAATTTGGATTTCATTTAAAATTTTAATTCTTCAGAATAACTTGTTTCCGTTTATTTTGTGTTAATTTGTGTTGTAATTATTGATATTCCCTCAATGTCTGGTCTTTCTTTTCTCTCTCTTTTTTTTTTTTTTTTTTTTTTTTTTTTTTTTTGTTTTTTCCCCCCTTGTTTTCTTCTCCTGTAGTTTAATTGACTTGGCCATTGATACATACAAGCGAGCAATTGAATTGCAACCTAACTTCCCAGATGCTTACTGCAACCTGGCCAATGCACTGAAGGAGAAGGGTAAAGTACGCAAGGTTAGAGTTTCTCAAAAGTTGCACGTTTCACTTCTATTGTTTGTGCTCTGTTCACATTTGGTCAGGATATTGTCAACAATCAATTGAGATTGATGGTTGACGGTATGCCTGGCTTTCAAGAAAAACATTTTTCAAAATATTGGTTTCATTTGAATTTATATTTTTTCATTTTTTATTTTCATTTTATTTTTTTTATTTTTTTATTGCATTTTTTTTTTTTTTTTTTTTTTTTTTTTTTTCCAATCTTAGCTTTTGGTACCATTTTATATTTGGAAAGAAATAACAAAGTTTAAATAAATAGCCAGAAAAAGAGCAAGAACAATTCTGAAGTGACTGACTAATAATCCACTTAATAATTGACCATCTTAACTCTTTCACCCCGCCCCTCCCCCTCTTTTACTGTTGATGATGAACAACTAACTCTTAAACATTTGCTTGGCATTGTTGCAGTTTTATAAAAGAAGAAATGGCTGTCATGCAAGTATATCAGCTCTTGAGCTGACGAATATCTAGTTGGGTGTATTTCATTGTTTCTATATTTCTTAAGTTTTTTCAGAACAGAATTACTTGTGCCTATAAGGATAGAAAAATTACCCTCTTCCCCTTGCAAAATATTTCATTGCTGATTTTTTTTTTTTTTTTTTTTTTTTTTTTCCTCCCTAAAGAAAAATCTTAACATTTTAAGAAATGTTGCTGTAGGAGTTTATATAAAAAAATAATTTAGCAGTATTTGCTTTATTTTTTAATCAATTAGAAAATGTGAAATTTTACCTTTTATGTTAGAATTTAAACCATATCTGAAATTTTGGTTGATTTTTAATTAGTTCTAATTGGTTTGCTTGCAAATTATAGCCTTTTTAATAAAAAAAAAAAAAAAAATTAATAACATTAATTTCTGCTTGTCAAAATTGTAAATATGTTTTTAGAAATTAATTCATAAATATATAGGTACCTCCATGAAATTGCTAAAAAAAAGAGCCTAGCTTGATGAAAAGGATGCCATCCTTGCCGAAAACAAAATTTTATCGTCTAAATGCTTATGTTATTATTAAGAGGAAAGACCAAAGTTTTTTTTAATTATTTTTTTTTAAATTTTCCTTCTTTTTAGAACATTGTAAATTTTGATTAGAAAAAAAAAACAAAAAAACCCTTCTTTCTCTTTGTATCATCGGAACTAGTAAAATAACATAGACAATTTTTAGCACTTTTTTTTTTTAATTTTTTTTTTTGTTATGATACACATTAATTTGGAAAATCTTGCAAAAATAAAAATAATTGTCGGATGTTAATGAAACTTTTAGGAACTATTCACAGATGATTGAAATAATTATGTTTTTTTTTTTTTTTTTAATTAAAGTCATGGCAGAAATATTATTTTTTATATTTATTACATCCCTCCCCATAACTAATTTTATGAAAACACTAGAAATTCAATCGCATTGGGTTTAGTGATTACAATAGTTAAAAGCACAAGGCTTTGAGGAATGCAAATCATGTATTTTTTTTGTTTTTAATTGGACCCCTCCCCCCCTACCTGAAAATCTGCTCTGAAATGTAACGTACAAAACTCAATAAAAGAAAGATATTATTTAATTTCAAATGCTTTTATTTGCTTTTAGTTGTTTTTATGAATATGGACAATATGAAAAATGAATTTTTAATAACATTATTTGTTATTTCTTAATTGTGATAGATTTTTACATTTAAGTTGTTAAAATATTATAAAATTAGTTAAAAGCTACATTGGGTTTCCTAAGTCTTCTTATGAGATAGATCTTTTTTAGCGCGTTGTAAATTGTATCATTTTGACTAATCAGAAAACCCGAAGAAATGTAATTTTGTGTTTATAATCAGGCTGTAATTATAAAGTACGTAAGACCAAGCAGAATACAATTAAGTTGTGTTATTTGAGTTAAGCATTGTTCTCCGCTGTTAAGGCCTTTACTTTTGCGAAACACGTGTGGAGAAGTTAATTTGATTTTTCAATTTCAACTGCGGAAGGTACCTACAAGTATCAGTATCATCTTATGAAATTTATATGATCTTATTTTTATATTAATTTCAGTTATGACATTTTTCCGTAAATGAAATATCAAAATTAATAATAAAATGAATGGAAATACAAATAACACAGTAAAATGTAATAAATGTACATAAAATTATAGTATTTTATGTACACTTCTGATAAAATTTCATAAGAAAGGTACCTATAAATTAATTAGATACCTTTTGTATGCAATATGAAATTTAATCTTTTAAGTCTTATTTTAATTTCTTTATAATATATTTTCCATAAAGCATTGTAAATGTAAAGGTGAAAGTTAAGTACAAAAAAAAAAAAAGTTTGAGCACTGAAAGTTTTCCTTAAAAATAACGAGGTAAATAATTTGTTCACTTAAATGTAAATTATTTCACTTTTCTCCTTCCGTAAAACAAATTATCCTCACGGAATCTGTCAATATGTCATTCATCACTTGTCAAGTGACGCGAAAGTTTATGACTGGCTTTGTTTTATTTTCACATTACATCTTTTCGGTGCAGAAGCGAAGTTAAGCTTGGTTCAAGATATTTTAAACATTATAATTTCTGATTTTCTTAAAAAATGATAATTGATATTTAAAAGAATTTCAAAGTGAGATTTCCAGTTTTTTTATAAAATGGAAAAAATGTTCAATTTTGCTGACTCAAAAAAATTTTTTTTTTTTTTTTTTTTTTTTTTTTCTTCACTGGTAGCATGACTCTGTTTCATACACAACACAATTTTCAGGTAATGAATTGAGACTGCCCATTACATAAGGTCTGTTATATTACATCAGGCAATATTTTATTAAAACCAGCACTCAATGTGTGAGATATATAATACACACACACCCACACACACACACACACACACACACACACACACAAGCTTAAAAGCTGCTCTATCAGGTGCCATTTAAGCTAGCTCCTGATTGTGAGCATTTACCATAATAGGTAGGGGAGTAGTACATGCGATAGACAACAATAAAACTACAGAAGAGCTCTAAATTGATGGCTGCATTTAAGCATTGCATTAATATTTAAACTTACCTTTTAAAAGATCAATGATCAATTTCTTTTTGCCGCCATTAATTTAAAGACAATTTGATGTATGTAGATCCTTACTTTATGTTCAATCAGTTCTTTTTATTTCATGGGCGATTTTTGCTGGATTTCACAATTTGATTATTCCCAGATTTATTTCCAAATTATAAAAATTATCATAAAAAAAATTTTTGCAAAAATATCACTGAAAACAATCGCAGTAATAAAAAGTTTGAAATCCAAAATTTCAGGATTGTGGATCTGGATTCGACCTGGAATGTTTTTAATTTGCTATTTTAGGAGTAAAGTTGAAAAAGTATGACACACAGACATTTGCATTTATTATATAGACATAATATGAAAGTTTCATTCAAAGCTCTTGTATAGTAATGAGTTTTATGAATCTTTTTTCTTCAGCTATACCAACTTATGTGGTTGTTTAGATTTGCATGTGAGCACTGACAACCACCAGCATATATTTTAGGCATGCTAACAGTTTTGTAGCAAATGTTGCTTTAGCTATTTAATTGAAATATTGTAATTTTTGCCTAATGACATGCTCTTAGTTTTATGATATAGTTAATTATTAATAGTAGGCATTTTATGAGGAGGTGGGGGTATAAAAAATAAAGATTGTATTCTCAATTGTTTACACAACACTGAACCTTTTTATTTTTGTTCACACACAAGCAAGCAAGTAGTCATTTTGCTATTTCATTAACTGAAAACAATATGTAAGATTGTTGCATGATAAATGCAAAAAGTTTTGACAGATTAGTGTTACTACTATCAGAATCAAATAGTTTTGTTTATTTTGGTTAAAAGAAGCAATAACATTTGTCTACTATCTGTGAAGATCTTTTTACAAATAATCTATCTAAATTGTACAAAGCCAGTATTTTCCTCCAACCATAGTATGATTGTTCAAATATGAGATATCCCTTGCCACAAAAACCAGTCAAAAAATAAATTAGTTATGATATGAACTATTTTCAAATGTATAATACATGATATTTTTTTTTAATTAGATTGCTTTTTTTTTATTTTTTTTTTTTTTATAACTAATTATAATTAATTATTAAAGAAAATAATTTCCTGGAGAATTAAAACTAATTAGTTTTAATTCTCCAGGAAATTATTTTCTTTGAATGGATGAAATTTATTTTCAGTCAAATGGCCTTTTAAGATTCCGCAAGCCGTAGTGTGGGCCTATCTCTCCTGCCACTTACTATTAGGTTGTTCTTAGTTAAAAATGTCTCCTTGGTTAGCAGCAGTTGTGATATTATTTAAGCCAGTGTCTTTGATTTAGAAATCAAGGTAAAATCATCCTGTATTATTTCCTCCCTCTCTATTAAATGAAGTATTCAGTTGAAATGTCCTCAAGTTGAATTCTGTTAAGTATTGATCATACATGAAAAAAAAATTGATGGGTTCTTAGGATTCCTTTGAAAATGACAAAACTGCTGTATTTCACAGTAAATTATTTCTAGCATTAACACATGGGGTGGTAAGTCAGCTGAAATTGTCAGTCTTACAAAATTTTGTGTATACCAATATCATAATAGATCAATGGATTATCCTTCTGTCTTGGAATGTGGCTTAGAAAGAGTGGAAAGAGAATTGTTTCTTTTCAGAATCTTTATTTTCTCAATGGGGATTAGTGTATGTGTTTGTTTCAATTCTTCCTGGGATATACAATATTCTCTAATTCTTTCAAGTGCTACAAGGGGAGGTGCTAAAATGTTTTTGTCCTGACCAAGAAGATGCTAAAAAATTTCTGATATTTGGTCAGATTTTGAGAAGTGGGCTGGGCCAGGAACTTTTAGTTCTCTTAAAGTTAATGAGAATTGAATTAACTTTTTATGCAATTTAATTGGATTTTTGGTCATGAGTCAATCTTGCCTTTGTCTGAGAATACTCACAATATAAATTCATTTTGAAATACAAAAAGAAACCTGGGATTTTCCCCTACCATTACAATGTGATGTTTATAATACATAACTTCAAAAGAATGTAATTTATTTTCTTCTTTTTTTTTTTTACTCTTGTCACACTAATTTTTCCCTTAAACTTTTGGTTTTCTTAATCCACATTAGAAAATAGTGTAATTTATGATGTAAAAACAAGTCAATTTTTTGTTTAATTGTATGTATTTTGCAAGCTTAATGTCTCATATCTCCCATGAACCCCACCCACAAACAAATCCTTTTTTCGTTTTGAATTTTCCCATCTTTGCATCAATATAATTTCAGGTTGCTGAAGCTGAAGAATGTTACAACACTGCACTTAAATTGTGTCCAACGCATGCAGACTCGCTGAACAACTTGGCTAATATCAAACGTGAACAAGGAAACACCGAGGAAGCTGTTCGTCTATATCTTAAAGCCTTGGAAGTAAGTCTTTTGAACGATTATTTTTAGAAATTATAATTAAACCGTAAATATTTATTTATGCTGAAATATATATAGGCTTTAATTTTCTTTTTCTTTTTTTAATTTTAAGTGCTATTCCACATTCTATTTAATTCTAATCATTAATCTAGTTAATTTTTTACATATTGTGAAATTTTTATGCCATAGGTATTAATAGGAATTTGTGGTATGTGTTGGATTGAATGGTGATGAATGAGTAAATCGTAATGGATGAATGGCTCGTGAATCAGATAAGCTAAGTGTAGGATAGTCAGTAATGACCTGCCTTTTTCCCCTCCCTTTCCCTTTTGGCCTTATACCACATGAAATATTTCAAAATAAACATTCTATTTAATTCTAATCAAGTAAATAGGAGCAGCATATCTCTGCCTTGAAAATATTTAATCTTAAAAAAAAAAAAAAAAAAATCATGTATTTGAGGGTCTATAAATGAAGACAGAAAATTATTCCTAGAAAACTATGGCAGCAATTAAAACTATTGTGGCACCTTCCAAATTAAGACAACTACATTTCTATATAAACAAGTTCTTCATTGTTTAAGACTGAATAAATGAGTTGGA
This sequence comes from Acanthosepion lycidas, assembly GCA_963932145.1. Classification (NCBI taxonomy): domain Eukaryota; kingdom Metazoa; phylum Mollusca; class Cephalopoda; order Sepiida; family Sepiidae; genus Acanthosepion; species Acanthosepion lycidas. The sequence goes on from OZ010601.1 coordinate 1,444,603, forward strand.
TTTTCTGTTTCCATCAATTTTTTTTTCTTTCTTTTTAAAGCTGTTTAACTCTTTGTAGTGGGTTTGATTTGAAGCACATCCTCATCTCCTCAGAGAGTGCCTGCTAAGTTGGAAAGACTCCAAAACAATCCATGATGCCTGGTGCATCCTAAGTAGAAAAGTGTCAAGGGAGTTTAGCAATTTTTGTTACCAATCCCTTGTATGCATAGGATTTCATTTTAAGCCTAACTTTGTGCTATATTCCAATTGAGTGGAAATGTGGATCGATACTGTTTTTTGCAATAACCTGGTGAATCTGTCATTGTAAATTACACACACACACACACACACACACAAAAAAGAAAAATTCAAGTGTTTGTTAATTGAAGGAGCAACCTAAACTGGAGAATGACTTAAATTATAAGTGTTGGGAATTAAATATTTTCATATAGAGTGAATCAACTGAAATAACCTGAAAAGCAAGCATGTATTGAGCAGACATTTATCTCTGTCTGGGGAGAGTTCCAAAGTATATCATTAGAAATGAGTAGAAGGTTTGAAAATGCAAAATAGTGTTATTTGTCCTTAATCTTTTATGATACCTTTTACATTTTGATTCTAGGCAAAAAATCTGTTAATCTTTATCCATCCTACAAGGGGTATTTTAATGTTCTTGACCTACTTCCCAAAATCTGTCCAAATGGTCAAACAAGTTCCTTTTTTTTTTTTTTTCTTTTTAAAGAGCTTCCTGGTTGAGGTGAAGTTTTCAGTGTATATATTAAGTAAAAAAAAAAAAATAAATAAATGTATTTCCATCTTAAGCTAATGATCTTAATGGATAGATAATAATGTATCTGATAGCTTTAAATCTATTTTGATTTGTATGGAATTTATAATTCTATAATTAATATTGATCTTTTTCATTTCACAATAGATATAAAATATTTTATTTGGAAACTTTAGAGTTTCTTAATTCTTGATGCCATAGTAAAATTTGATTTGACTGAAAGCAATCTAAACATTGTTTTTAGAGGGTTCTTTGATTTGTTAAAATATGGATATATCAGCCTAGTATGATTAATTACTTTGATTTGAAATGTTTAGTAAATTATTTCATGTAATGTGTAAGTTAGAATAATTTAAAATGACTGATGATAGCATCTGGACATTTCTAAGTTTATAATCATTTAAATAAATTTGTATTATCAATTGAAAATCATAAACTCTCCTTAATTTTTATTTGAAAGGTGTATCCAGAATTTGCAGTAGCTCACTCAAATCTTGCTAGCGTTTTACAACAGCAAGGCAAATTGCATGAAGCTTTGATGCATTACAAAGAGGCGATTCGGTGAGTATTTTCCACAAGTCTGTTTACTCTGTTAATTATGATGATGAATAAGGAAAGAAAGATGTTTTAGATAGCTATTTTTGATCAATTAGTTTCAATTGAATTATTCAGTATCTGTTTAATGCATGTTGATGGCCTTTTAAGGCAATAGGACTCTTTTATTCTTTATTTAGAACTGTAAAATATAAGGTTATTGTCAGTGTCGATATAAACTGAAGTGCCAACAAAATTAGAGGCAACAATAATTTTAGAACTGGACTATATTTGTGTGGTATAATAAGTAAAGTGACAGTGTAGCTTTGGCAGTCATAGGATATAGACTGGTTTTAACACCATGTTTTCTTTGGTCAGTAGTAGATCAGTTCTTTAATTTGAATCTGATTTCCTTTTACAGTTCAGGGGTTTCTGTTCTTAATCCTAAAAGGTTTGACTTCTATTGAGCAACTGCAAACTATTTATTTTAAATTGATTTTATATATATATATATATATATATATATATATATATATATATATATATATATATATATATATATATATATACACTCTGTTGTGCAGCTATCCTTTGTGTGTGGGCTCATGTGACCTGTCAATTAGTAAATAAGACAGTGACTTTTAGGATAGTTAAATTTCTATATATTTGAAACCTGAATTTTTCTTGGCAAATCAAGCATAAGTATTGTGTGCATTTGTTTTTAATCTTCTTTGTTCTTTTTCTATTTTAGAATTTCTCCTACATTTGCTGATGCTTACTCTAACATGGGTAACACTTTGAAAGAAATGCAAGATATACAAGGGGCACTCCAATGTTACACAAGAGCAATTCAGATCAATCCCGCTTTTGCTGATGCTCATAGTAATCTGGCATCTATCCATAAGGCAAGTTTCATTCTTCTCATTCTTTCCTTGTCAAATTTCTGAGATTTTTAGGCAATTCCTCAGCCACTACATAAGTTGTAGTTTTACTTATATATTAGGTTGGTGCAAAAATAATGACGTAATAATGTTTTTTGACGTATTTTTTTTGTCAAAAAACGACATTATTACGTCATTATTTTTGCACCAACCTAATACCAAGAGACAATAAACTTAATCTCTTGGTATACATAACTAGAAAATAAGGAAATCTCTCATGTTGTTATTTTTTTGCCAAATATTGTTCCAATTGTTTGTAATTTTTTTGTAATATTTCAGTATAATGAATATCTGTTTTAAAAAAAATAAAAATAAAAAATAAATACTTTGAAATTTTTACCAGAAATAATTTTTTTCTGAATTTTGTGATTTGAATTCATTAAAACAAATGAAGACAAAAAAAAGCAACTGGAAATATGAACATAAAAACTGCCCCCTCCCCACAGAAAAGGTCATAATCTGAATTATAGATAAATGAAAAGCAATTCATTTTTGTTAGTTATTCCTTAATTTTATACTCTTGTCTCTTAAAAAGGAACAAGAAATTTTTCATATGAATGTGTTTTCTAAAAATGAAGGGGGGTTGACCAATTTCTATGTTTAATCATTATATTTTTTACTGAAACTGTTGGACCAATATTTTATCTTATCATTTTCTTAAATAAATGGGTAAACTTTAAAAATTGCTTTATTTTTGGATTAATTTTTAAAATTGTTAAAAAAGCAATTTAAAACTGAATTTTAAGATGCTCTATGATCATTTAATATATTTTAATAAAAGGTGTTAAAAAAAATCTTATTTTGATTTCTCAGGATTCTGGCAACATTCCTGAAGCAATTGCATCTTATAGAACAGCTCTGAAACTGAAACCAGATTTTCCTGATGCCTACTGTAACTTGGCCCATTGCTTACAGGTAAGTTTATAGCTCTTATTAATCACTTTTTGGTGATATTTTTTTTTTTTTTTTTTTTTTTTTGTTGATGTTCATTTGGGAATATCTTTCTTTCAGATTGTTTGTGACTGGACAGATTATGATAACAGAATGAAGCGGTTGGTTCAGATTGTACAGGATCAGCTTGAAAAGAACAGGCTTCCGTCTGTGCATCCTCATCACAGTATGCTCTACCCCCTCTCTCATGCAGTAAGAAAAGCTATTGCTTCCAAGCATGCAAACCTCTGTCTAGAAAAGGTAACTTTTTTTTTCTCCTCACATATTCCAAGAAATTGAACATGTTTTCTCTCCATTTTATTACTTTGACATTTCATTTATATTGTCAGATTTTATAACTACTTTGTTTACAATGATAAAATTGGTATTAGCCAACTGATATTGGTGAAATTTACAGGATATACTTATATGATAAATATGTATTTCATATTATAATGTTTTCAGTAGAAATATTTGCAATAACTTATTTGGTGTGATATTTAGTATACAACTCCAGGATTGTTAATTATAAGTAGATTTTTATCATCATATAGTTATTTGATTTTTTTTTTTTTTTTTTTTTTTTTTTTCTCTTTAATTTTGGATTTAATAAAAGAGAAATAAGATAGTATGTATAATGTTTTTGAGTGATGAATAATTGTGAAAACAAAAAAAAAAAAAAATTTTCTGAAAGGATACAAGGGGAAAGAATAAAAAAAGATTTTAGATGCCTTCAACCGGGAAGGTAAAGGCTCTCTTCTCGATCTGTGTTTTACCTCCATCCCCGAGGAATTGGCTGGTCAACTTTAATGCTTCAAAAACAAAACTGCTCTCTATAAGTCACCACAGAGATCCTTCCCTGCCTTCCATTAGAATGTCTGACGCTCAATTTCTCAAGAACACCTCTCTGCAGCTGCTCGGTCTCATGTTGACTGCTGACCTGAGATGGGACAAATACATTGAGTCAATTGCTTCGTCCACCGCAAGGAAAGTTGGCTCCCTGTGTTGCGCCAGGAAATTTTTCTCCCCGGAATAGATCCTCCAGATCTAAAAATCAACAATTCGCTCTTGCATGGAGTATTACTGCCATATATGGTCTGGAGCCCCTTCTGTTTGCCTCAGGGTTCTTGATAGGCTCCAGAGGTGGATATGCAATATAATTGGCCTTGTTCTGGCATCTCGTCTACAGTCACTTTCTCACAGACGTACCGTCACCTCTCTCTGTCTGTTTTACAAATACTTTCATGGCATTTGCTCCGAGGAGCTGCATTCGCTGGTTCCCAGACTTCGAGTTCAAGCGCCCTACGAGGCTGGCATCCCGCTCTCACCCTTTCACTGTCGAAACTCCTAAATGTAGCCATCTCTTCTACTCCAATAGCTTCATGCCTCACACATCTCGCCTGTGGAACTCCCTTCCCTATTCCAGTTTCCCTGACAGCTATAATTTCCAGCTATTCAAATGTAATGTCATTTGACATCTCCAGTTGCATTGATCTATCCACTACCCTTCTCCTCATCCTTTCTTCTATCACTCCTATTTGATCTTGCTCCAAATTTTCTGTAACCCCTTGCGCCCTAGTGGCCTCTCGCCTTGCTTGGGGTGAAACGCTTAAAAAAAAAAAAAAAAAAAAAAAAAAAAAAAAAAAAATTACAACTGTAAATGGAAAGAAAACATTAAAAACTGGCTTGAAGGTATAAAAGGCACCAAACTCGACCACCTCTAAGTAAAAATCATCAAAAGAAATATATAAAATAGGTGAAGTTCATAAAAACAGATTTCTAAAAGCAGTGATTCTTTCTTCCCCTCCCCCTTTTCTCTATTGATGATTGTCATCTACATTGGATGGGACTGATGGCTGGGTTAGGTCTTCTATTGAAATCGGTCAAAGACATAGGAGAGAGAGAGAGAGAGAGAGTAGGCTGAGTAATGTTTTCGATTAGTATTGTAGGTAGTAACTTATTGGTCCCTTAAAAATTGAAGTCATGATAAATGCAGCAAATTTTTGTAAGTTCTTGGATGAGACTTTTGAGTTATACTCAATGTTTTAGCCATTGCACTCTCCAACCTTCTTCAGGTGTCTGTTATTGAACTTGGTCATCATCTGGGAATTTTAAACTGACCCCTTTACTCAATACACTGTAGTAGAGTATTTGCATTCTGCTTTAAATGCTTAGAGGAGATAACTCGTATCAGTTAATACTTCTCGGTTCAAGAGACACTCAGATTAGTGTTGGAATATATCTGGTTCACTGGCAATTGTGAGCTCAATCCCTGGATTTTGGTAGTGCCAAAAAGTTACATGCACTGAAGAAACAAACAAGCTGTACAAATGTGAATCTTTTTGATTTATTTAAAAAAAAAAAAAAAGTGTTGTTACTTTTAGTTTATATAATAAAAATAACCTTCAAACAAGTTATGAATGTTTTTGATAGGGATAGATATAAGTCAAGTTATCTGATATATTGGTTGTAAACATACAACCACAACCTGTTATCTTACATTGTTTCAGTTCTTGTTTGCATTAGTGTGTACAGAAATAGGGAAAGATCTGTTGTACATTCACAGTCGAATGATAAATGAAATAATGTCATGGCAAGAAAAGAAAACATTGATGCTATTTCCAATATATCTGTTATTTATTCACATATTAACCTGGCGTGGTCTGGGGGTATATATAAGTGACATGTGGGAGATTTTTGCTACTACTGTCTTCTTTCATGACAGACTAATGGACATTATCGTTCCTTTGACCGGTAAGAACTTCAACTGATTTCCCTCACAACACATGGTTTTCTGACTCTACATCACAATTGATAGCTTGTAATGGGTTTACTTGAACTACCTATATAAGCATTTTGCCAAAATTCCCTAATTTCTGACCAACTGTTACTTGATCCCAAAAGTTTTTATTTGCTTCTTTCTATTTGTGCACAATTAATGGCCACTAGAAAGACCTCAGATCTAGATTCAACTGCTGGACATAAAAACACCAGACTGCTCATTCTTAGATAAAATCATTTAGGGTCAACTTGTCTTTGTGTGCCATAAGCCAATTCCAGTGGGGAAACCTATTACGTTTTATGATCATATAAATATATCTTGAAACTTTTAACATAAGTTGTTTTAATTTCACTTTTATTGTGAAAAAAATGACTTAAATAATATCTGCCAGTGTTCACTGTCTTTCAGCAGTTATTAATTTAAAAAGAAATTCTTTTGCAAGATTATTTCCAAGTTATACATTTTTTCTGCTGTTATAGCAAATAAATTTGACTGTTGAAAACCTTTTAAAATAATTTTCAATTCTACTAATTGTACATAGTGACTATCATATTTCTATTTTCATGAATTTAATATCTTAAATACTATTCGAGCATAAACAGATTTCTCAACGTGTGCATGTAGATTTACTTGGGATTAAATTGTAAAACCATAAACAGTTTTGCACTTGAAGAATATAAAATTAAAATCTGTTACTGTTTAATTTTTTTCTTGTGTCTTGTGTCCATACAGACCATTGTCAGTTTTAGCTATGAATGTTAGCAATATTTGTAGATTTAGAGCTGTATAAACACTATAAAACAAATGGCAGAATAAATATCTAGTAGATATTGTGAATGTCTCTTGTGATTTTTTTTTTTTTTTTTTTGGGTGACCATTTGAATAACTTTACATTCTTTTCTCTTTTTGTAATCCTGATCTGATTCAAACTGTTTTGACTAGTAACTGTTGTTTCTTGATTTTATTTGTGTTTATGTATTGATGATCTTCTAATTGGATTTGCTTTTTAGATCAATGTACTCCACAAACCTCCTTACCAGCATTCCAAGAGCTTATCCAGTGATGGACGATTGCGCATTGGTTATGTTAGTTCGGACTTTGGAAATCATCCAACATCACATTTAATGCAGAGTGTGCCTGGAATGCATGAACGGGCTAAAGTAGAAGTAAGTTCATTTAATGCTTTTTGCCAAATTTACATTTCCGACCCACCCCCTTTTAAGCAGCCATGCTAATTTCTTATTAAGATGTCATTTTATGTTCGATTCTATGATACTCTGGAATCTAATCAGATAAATTTCAGTATTTTAAATTCTAAATTTAAAAAAAAAATTCTGTTTTTCTTTTCTTTTTTATTGAAAAGTATTTTGTGATTGAATTTCTTGATTGAAATGGCATTTTAAAAATTAAAATGAAAATATTTTATATTTTTTAAAGATATTTTGTTACTCTTTGAGTCCTGATGATGGTACTACGTTCCGTGCAAAGATTGGGCGAGAGGCTGAGCATTTTGTCGATTTATCGCAAGTAAGGGTTTCTGTTTTTGAACATTGCTGGTTTATCTTTAAAATTGGAGAAAGGTGCACAGAGTCTGACAGTGTTGACTAGTAAAAGAAAATCCTAAATACTCTAGTGTAATATTAATAAAACGCTGTCCATAAATTGAGAAAATATCTTTTTTGCTTCATAACTTTGTGTCGGACTTTCCGAGATTAAATTGATTACATTTCACAAAATCAGTATTTTTTGTTCTCTTTGTATGGAAACCTGATTTTGTTTATAGTAAAAGCTTTAGACTTGCCAGGCATTTCATAAAGTCATGTAATATAAATCTCAAAGAATTTGCTTATTTTCATTAGTCATTCGTAAAAAAAATGTGTCCATAACACGACGATTACTTCTTCCAAGTATTTAATATTTTCTCTTCATTACAATCTAGATGCCCTTTTTAAATATTTCAGATTCCATGCAATGGCAAAGCTGCAGATCGTATATATGCAGATGGTATTCATATTCTCATTAATATGAATGGTTATACAAAAGGGGCTCGCAATGAACTGTTTGCTCTTCATCCTGCTCCCATCCAGGTTAGTAAAGTTTTTTTTTCTCTCTTTCCACATGTTATTCTAAGATAGTGGAGAGAGAGAAAATGTTCATAAATTTGATATGGTCCACATTTTTTTCTTTTAAAACAAATAATAAAAATGTGAAAATTCTTGTGATAATTTCTGAACACAATAGTTCCTAATTCTCCTCTTCAAAATGTCACCCATAAATATTGAGATACCATAAGTTTTTATCAGTGTGATTGTTTGGGTACTTCTTGTTTTTGATAAAATTGTAATTAAACAAATATCAAATCTAATAAACAAAATGTTTAAAGAGATCAAAAAATAAGCATATTGTCACTTTATCAGATATTTTTAATATAGATCAATTTATTTTATAGGTATCCACTTAAAATATCATTTGAAGTACTAAAAATATCAGATTAAAAATAAATCCATTAATTTGGTAGGAATTAATGTTTTGTTTACGTTTCTGATATGAAATTGAGCAGTTACAGACTTTTGACAAAATCTGAACAAGGGGACATGCATTCCTCAAAGGGGAAAATAAAATTTTGCTGGTCTGTGATTCTCTTTGTGACTGAGCAGTCTAATGTATATCACATCACACTGGCTTCTCTCATAAAAGGAAGCACAGGTTCGAACTCTGCTGAAGAACACCTTTAAGTTGTCGTGTGTAGGCCAGTAAAAATAACATTTGAAATATTCATATATACTCTTGAAAGATTTTTTTTTTTAATTTTATTTATTTGTCAAAAACTGTATACAAAAAATACAAATAACTGTCAAAAGTTGATAGTATTAAAAATAATTTTTTTTTTTCTCTCTCTCTCTCTCTCTCTCTCGCTCTCTTTCTCTCATAGCATGCTGTGATGCTAAATGTGATTGCCAAAAATTGTTGAAACTTGATGTTGCTATTAAAGAAATGACTTTAGAAAATTCTGAGTATGGTCAAAAATATTCTGGAATACCTTTGTGTATACTGCAGAAAAATTGGAAAAAGAAATGTTTTAAAAATAAACTTAAAATATATTAACAAAAATTTTGTATAAGAAAGGAAAAGTATGTATGTATGCATGCAGTCATTTGATAAAATGTGCCATGGCAACCATTTTCTTTTGCAGCATTATCAAAATCTATTTTTAATCTTGAAAAAGTTACATTTGAAATTAAACTAGAAAGATTAATGAAGTTTGGAAATTGGCACACAAGATTTGCATTAAGATAATTTTGTTGAGCAATTCTATTTTAGTTTGTTGAAATACCAATTTATCCTTTTTGTTATTTTCTGTTAAAACCATGTTCTATTTATTTCTCATAAAGACCATATTCATCGTTTTCATTTGTTCTCGATCTTATCAAGTTTTCTTTTTGACTGTTCCCCCCGCCCCCTGCCCTCCATAGTTAAATATGAAATGAATTAACATTGTTTTATGACTATAAAGAAATAGACACATTTGTATTAATTGTAATACAAATTATGAATTTTATATTTTAGGTAATGTGGTTGGGCTATCCTGGAACAAGTGGTGCTCCTTTTATGGATTATATCATCACTGATGCTGTGACATCACCATTAGACTTAGCTGACCAGTATTCAGAGAAATTGGCTTATATGCCAAACACTTTTTTCATTGGTGACCATCGGCACATGTTCCAGCATTTGGTTGAAAGGGTATTTATTGAGACTAAGGATGGCCATGTAGCAGACAATATTCAAATTATCAATGGCACAAACTTGGAGCCATTAAAATCAGCAGCAGAAATTAAGAGGGATGAGAATGAGGTAAAGTCTACTTTCATTTTATTTATTGATTTATTATATACCACTGACATCACATTAAGATAAAGGTTATTAGTTTTCAAGATTCAATATTATTTTTTTTTTCAAAATGTTTTTTGTGTGATACTTTGTTTACAATATTTAGGTGGGCTGAAAAGTTCTTTGCCCAATTAAGAAGAGAATGATTGAAAGCCATCAAACATATGCTATTTTATGTATTCACTCTGCACATTTCTCAAGTTTCTTCTGAAAAGAAAAAAGATATACATGATCATTTGTGGCAATAGAAATTTGGGAGTTTAGAAGTGGGTAAAAAATTCCATAAGATACTGAATGGTGCAGTGGGGAGGGGGGGATGCTGATTGTTTGGGAATCACATAAAAATCATGAGAGGAAAAAAAGTAGATATTGAGAAAATGGTGAAAACAAATTTAGGTGTTGTTTTGACTAAACCATTTGAACTGTTGAGATGACTTTAGGTCAGACCAGATTGGCAGGTAGATCTATAGGAAATATTTTTGGGAGTGGGGGTGGGTGGGTGAATGAGATCTTGGAGTTATTGCAGGTGTGTAAATATGTGGTTTTGTTGATGTAATGAGAAGGAATTCCTCTTTTCTTGTCATGTGCTAATTTTTGGTCAGTAGGATGAATTAGTGCAGGATATCAGAAAGGGAAACAATCTCCTTTTTGGCCCATGTGATTAGGTGAGCCAATTGGATTGAATTACTTGAGGGAGGAGTTATATAAAAAAAAAAATCCATATATTCCAGTAAGCAGTCGTAGTAAAGCTAATTTCAAAGAGTAGGAGGGCTGAAGTTACTTGTTGAGAGAAAACTCCTGAAGGCAGGATCGGTTATACCAGCCATTGTTTTGTTTTTTCCAAGGAAGAATCCATAAAAATCTGCAATTTCTCTTGCTGTTGAAATAGAACTTTCGTACTGTGATTCAGTAAACTGCCATTTGGACCAGAGATGTTTTGACTGTGATGATGAGGTATCTCTTCATACTTAAATAATCACAACCTAGAATGGAGTATCAAAATTGGCTGCCATGATCAGGATTGACCTGAGGAGGGCCACAAAATTGAATGACTGTAGGTCAAGACCAATTTTCGCCTTGGAAAGTATCATGCACTGAAATGCTGTTTTGCTGCTGTTATCACCACTGAATCATTAGAATTACTTCTTTTCCATTTCAAGCTCCTTTTAAGATTTGGAATATGAAACTGGTGTTTCATATTAGTAGTCTGCAGTAACTGTTTGTTTCTTGTGGAGAAGTTATTAAAATACTTTTCTTATTCCAAAAAGCCATGATCAAGACCTTTCTTGCTGTGTTCTGGAATACCACATCTCATTCTGAAGGAGCATGTATTTCTCTCGAGAGAACATCATGTTTAGTGACTGCATGTGTGTGTCTTTGGAATTATTTCCTTCTGACCTCTACATTGAATCCATGACCTTTCAAAATATCTTTGCTGGCACTCACATCTCTCACACAGTGCTTTGGAAACTTTGCTTGTTCCTTCCTAGTTAATGATTCCCACAAGCTAATAATTTCTATACTCTGATAATATTTAAAGAAGCATAGTATGTGTGCAGATTTCTTCAACAACTGCTTGGGGTGTTGTGCTCATAATTCTTGGTGACTGGAATTGTAGTTTAGTGACTACAGCGAATGTCACTTTGTTGTGGCTTATGGATGTCTTGAACCCACTTTCTGTGCAGCATATTAGTTACCATTTGTTTTGCCAATCTAATCTTAGTATTCTAATGTCTTCCTGTTTAAAATAAAAATTGAGCAGAGCCCTCAACTTTCCACATACAACATCCACTCTCTCTCTCTCTCTCTCTCTCAGTAAATTTAAATAACCATAGTTAACTGGTTCAATTTCCATTTACTTGTTTGTAATCTGCTCTTTGCAAACAGATTGGAAACCCCCTCCAGACTGAAAATGAAGAAACTAAACCCAATGGTACCGACCTATCCAATTCAATTGATAGTCCTGTCACCACAGTTATGCAGAGTATGATCAAGACGGGTATCGCCTCCACATGTATCAATGGAGTTATTGTTCAGAATGGATTAACTTCTAACCAAGTGAGTTTTCTTTTACTTTCCTGTGTTTATTGAATTGGATTTGTACAAGAAAAATATATTTTATATGAAAGTCGTTTGTTTTCCTGCTTGGTCTTCAGCTCCTCACATGATGCATAATTTTTTATTTGTTGTTTTTTTTTAATATATATATATATATAAGACCAACAACAAAGCTGCTACAGGTGAGGAGGTACCGGAGAACATCATGCTGACTGCGCGCTCCCAGTATGGCTTACCAGAAGATGCTGTTGTTTATTGTAACTTCAACCAGTTGTATAAGATTGACCCATCCACACTGGATATGTGGTTAGAAATCTTGAAGAATGTTTCTAACAGTGTCCTCTGGCTGTTGCGATTTCCTGCAGTTGGGGAACCCAACATCATTCAGGCTGCTACGAACCGAGGACTTATTGCTGGACGAATCATATTTTCTCATGTTGCTCCTAAGGTAAAGCATTTTTTTTCCCTGCCCCAACCCTTTGTCTCATTGCTTTTTATTTTGTTACTTGAATAATTATTTTCAGAAATTCTGTATGGATAGACACTAGAATTTATGACCAGAGACTAGGTTTTTTTTTTTTTTTGTTTTTTTGTCAGTCTGTGTAATAGCTTTTCTGATTAAAAATTTATAACCTTTTTTAACCCCAAATTTTGTTGCCCTTCATTACAAATATTACCAGATTGAAAGTTAATCTTTCTTTGAAGATTCAAACAGAAGTTATTTTCTTGTTTGTTTGGAAATTTAACACTATCACTATTTAAATTAAGGATAATTGTACTCTAATAATCTTTCCTTTCATCATTAGTTTAAAAACATTTCTTATAAACTAGAAACTACATTGCTGGAATTAACTTTAATTAATTTTTTTTTTTTTTTTTTAAACATTAATTGACATTTTTTCCTGAGAGCTACTTTGTAACACTTTTTTTTTTTTTTTTTTAATAAATGTTTTGCTACATGTCTATAAAAACAAAGTTAGATAGCAGTATATTTGGAAACGTTAAGACCAAATTATATGTGAATCTTAGCCTGGTTTACATAAGTGACATAACTAATTACATTTGTTTGGTGTAATTCATATCTATCAGGCTGAATATTTGTTCCTCAAAATCTTGCTTAGTTTAAAAGGAATGAATTGGATTTTCTCTTAGATAAGCTAGAAGCCTTTGAATAAAATGTTTGAACAAGGCTGAGTTCAGACTAGAAAAGCCAATCTGAATTAATCATTTTATCAAAACACTTGAAAATAAATTTTCATATAAGATCTGGGAAATCCACTCAAAACAGAAACTTTGCACTATATTAAGATGTTATAATTATTGTTGACAGAATTTTGTTTTTCTTTTTTAAATCCTTCAGGAGGAACATGTACGCCGTGGTCAGCTTGCTGATATATGTTTAGATACACCTCTTTGTAATGGACACACCACTGGTATGGATGTTTTGTGGGCAGGAACACCAATGGTCACTTTACCTGGTAATTATAATTTAAAAATAAAGAAAAAAAATTCCTGCACTGGCTTTGTGCATGTTAATGTTATGTTGTTTTCAATATTGGTAAATGTGAATTTGATGTTCCAATAACTTCCAAATAAAAGAAATACTTTTGCTTCCATTTTATCAACTTGACATTTTTTAATTATTTTCTTTCTCTCTTTTTAAAAACAGTACCTTTCTATTACTAATACCACTGAGTTTTGTGTTTTTCTGTTGATTTCTTTGTATTGTCTTGTAGGTGAAACCCTTGCTTCCAGAGTGGCTGCTTCACAGCTGCACACATTAGGATGTCCGGAGTTAGTTGCCAAATCTCGGGAAGATTATGTAAATATAGCTGTGCGTTTAGGAACTGACCAAGATTAGTAAGTATTTATTGTCTGATTTGCTATAAACCTTGTCACTTTTGCTGCTTTCATTAAGTTTGTATATGAATGATCCTTTTTTTTTTTTTTTTTTTTTTTTTCCATGACTTGTTCATTATTTATTCTACTGTTTTCTTCACAATAAGGTTTTATGCACACAATAAAGTGACTTGAAATAACTGTTAATGTTTTTTAATTTAAATTTTATAGTTCACATGAATAGTGATATGTCTGATTTATCAGCATCTAGTTTATAGTGTGTGTGAAAATATTATTTATTTATAAATCATGCTTTTAACTTTGATTATTTCAGTTTGAAATCTGTCCGGGCAAAAGTATGGAAAGCTAGAACTACCAGTCCTCTTTTCAATACAAAATTGTATGCTAGTCACCTTGAGAAACTCTACCTGCGCATGTGGGACAGATATGAACATGGTCTGTCTCCAGATCACTTAACTGAACCTTGGAGTTGAACCTCTCTTGCTGCTGACTCTGCAGCAACCAAAGGCAAGCAGCCACACCTCTTAATCTCAAAACCCAACCAACATTAACTCTTGACAAAGCAATTCTGGCTCTGTGAACATTTAACAGAGTAAACCAAGCAACAACTCTACCACCACCAATAACAACAACAACAACAACAGTGTATGGATTCTTCTCTTCCTTCTTAAAATCTGATTTACAGAGGATGTCATGAATTTGTCAGCTGGCCGTGCAGCTCAGTTTTCTTCTCTGCTGTTTGACATTACACCAACATCGACAGAATTAAAACTGGCTAAAAGGAAAATGGGAACCAAATCCAATTTCATTTATTTGGACACTTGCTGCTGCTGCTGCAAATCATGTGGCCTTTGTATTTAATATATATATATATATATATATACACACACACACATATATATTTTTGGAATATATATCTACATGTAGACACATAGATATACACACACACACACACACATACAAACAACAGGTTGCAACTAACGGGTCAATGATATGTCCATGTTTTATTTGTCCTTTCACTGAGTTTTGCCTTTTTTTGACTTTTGGGTCTTATTTCTTCCTAGGAACAGTAATGCTCTAGCACCATTTATTGATAGTTACTGCTGTTTGACACTCACTCCATTGCTACCCTCCTTCCTCTTTGTTCTTCAGTTAGAGGCATTTCTTGACAATACTTTATTTCAAAATGTAAATATGTTTCAAGAAAGTTACATGAATTAGTAAAAGGAATAAAAGCAAAAACAAAAGTCTGGGGTCCTCATTTATTATTATTCTCTTACTCTCTTTAAAGGTTTTTTTTTTTTTTTTTTTTTTTTTTGTGTGTGTGTGTGTGTGTGTGTGTGTGTGTGTGAGAGAGAGAGAGAAGAAAAAATGAATTGTATTGGTTTCTGATTTGTTATTTAAGCAGCTGCCACTTCTCTCATTCCTCAAATAAATTGTAATTTATAAAATGTGTAAATATGAAGAAGCAAGTGAGATATTTGCTGTTGTTAAGGAATCAGAATCATTTTAAGGGCTGCTGTTGTCTATTAAAGATACAATAAGAAAAACTCATTATCATTTATATTCTCCCTCTTGTGTTTAAAAGAAAAAAAAGAGTCTAGAATTTTGGACAGATCAGAAACCAAAAAGTGTGTAGCTCCCTTGTTTTAGAACTATTGGGTAGGCATTTTTAAAAAGTGATAAAATCTGTATATATTGTGTTTTATCTGACATGCCGTGTTCCTTTCCAACTCTCCGTTATTATTATGATTAATGATTGCTAGGCAATTTGAAACTACAACTCCTCAGCCTCCTCCAATATCAATCTGTCATAATTTTCAACTTTTCAAAGTTGATCATTTTAATACATCCACTTGTCGGTGTTTGAGCTCAGTTGTATGTATATTAAAATACTTTCACACAAAGTCCCCCTCGCCACTCCAATAATGATTTGATATTGTCTACCCTATTTTCTTGATTTAACATTTAGGATTTTTCAAGCTGCATGCAGAAGGCAGGTAAATGCACAGTTAAAGTCTCCAGATTCTGTGTTATTGTTTCATTTGTCTTTTTTCAGTTATTTGTAGTTATTCTGCCATTCATCCTTCAAACACCTACCTGAAATAGAAAATACAACAAATTGTGCTCTTATTTAGAAAATATTTTTATGGTACCTTTTTATTTATTCCTGTTAGGCTCTATTTCAAATGGAGAAATTCTTTGACATTTCACCTAGAATCTAATTTTATTTTTGGTTTCCATGTTTTCACTCTTACTGCTTCATTCTCTGCCTTCTTCCACTTTCAACATGTTCTGTATTTAGTGCAGCCAAAACTAATTCCATTGTAAATGTATTTACTTTCAATCATAACTGAACTCTACTTAGGATTCCATGTGTTTCTGCTGTGCCTAAATTGTATCCCATTTTCAGGGTGTAAATGGCATCTCTTTCTCTTGATAGGGAAACAATTGTTTGGGATGAGTGCAAGCATTTTCCTCTGGTTTATGGGTGGAGGCCCTCTCTCTACCTCCCAAATATGACAGCACCACCCTTCGTCATTCATTGTATTTAGTTTTTCATTTTCTTTTTGTTTAAGCTTTTTGTGTTTTTTTTAAAAAAAAAAAAAAATAATATCCACTTTTTTTTTTTTTTTTTTTTTTTTTTTTTTTAAAGTTGTGGGTAGGGATATTCTATAATACTTGACAAGAGGCATAAAGGAGGTTGTGGGGGACTCTCCCTCCCTCCTGCTTTTATCAGGGATTTATAATTCTTAATTCCACTAAACAACATTCATCTGTACTTATTGAAAAAAAAAAAAAAAAAAAAAAAAAAAAATTGTGGGGTAGAATTGAAAAAGAAAATATCAAGTGCTGTTTCCCTTCTTTCCCCACCCACTGCAATATTAAGAGAGGAGATCTTAAAAGGACTAGCCAGAGGCCTTCTTTTGAGGCACCTTCCTTTTCACAGTAGCTGCAACCAATCAGCGCTCAGCTGCTTCACCAGAAATTTTTTTTTTTTAAGTAGCCGCTTATTTGGTTCTCATTGGTTATACAAGAAAACTAAGAAAAATAAACATAGATATTTATTTCTATTTGTGTTGTGTTGCTATATTCACAGATCCTGGTATAGAAGCTAACAAGGGAGACAATAACTTTTTTTTTTTTTTTCTTTACAGGTTGTCTAAATGGATTGTGACATGTAACGTTTCAAACTTCTTCATGATGCAAGAATTCTACTTGCTTAATTTTGAACTGAAGGCATTTTTTTTCCTCCTTCGCTCTCCTCTGTAAGGAAATATTAAGAATTCTCTCTGTTCAATGAATTTCAACATTGGTCATTCCTTGTAAAAGCCGATTTGTTTTTAATTTATATATAATCTCAGTCAGCAGTAATTTTGAAGCTGTAATGGATGAGTTTAAGTGTGACTTAAACTTGCCAGTAGGAATGTATAGCAGATAAGATGAGCACACACTTTCATTGTACTTTGCACCAGAACAAATAATTAATAACAAATGATTATTCAAAATTTCCTCCTGAACAAAAATACTTATGAGTTTAGATTTTAAGTTTTTGCTTCCAAAAAGAAAATTGTGCATGTGTGTGCACATGGGCAGTTCCTCAATACTTTGGAGATAATTTTAAATATTTGCACAAACTAGTATTTGGTTTTCACTTAAAAATAAGTTGTTGCCAATAAAACTGCCAAGATGGCTTTATTTCTGAATACTTTCTCAGATTTTGATTTTGTAGGTGGCTTACAGAATTTCTATTTATTTTTTTCTTTCTTGTAATGGTTTTCAAAGAATCTGCTTCTTAGCATTTGCCTATTTCAGAGGCATGAATCTGCTTCTTAGCATTTGCCTATTTCAGAGGCATTTTACAGAAATTCTGTTTTTCATTTTTTTTTTTTTTTTTCTGAATTTGTCACAAACCATCAGGTAACTATTAAAATATTTACAGGTTTAAATTAATGGTGAAAGCTGAATTGGCAACTAATATTCTGAGGAATTACTATTGTAGAATCTATTCATGCAAACTTTGAGATAAAAAAAAAAAGAAATAACAGTTGTAATTTTTAAAGTTCATTGACTAGTGGTTATAGATGAACCCTATTATTTTGAGTTTTACTCTATTAAAGCTTATTTTCATCATGTAAAGAAGAAAGTGAACCATGTAACCAGTTGTTTGGAATGTCTGACAATATGAAACAAATTAGGTTTATTTGATGTAGCTAAAAATGCAGACTACTTTTCTAATTTGTGATCAAAAGTTGGTGTCCTTAGATTCATTTCTGTATATAAAATCAACATGGTGATGCCAAAGAACAATGCATGTTTTGTCTATGATTAGAGACGAATACATTTGCCCAAATTACAATTAATCTACAACTCAAATGTTTAGCAATGGACTTGGTAACGATACCCAGTAATTAACAACTTTACTTCCTACTAGGAATCGAGTATTAGTTATTGATAAACTGTACCTCCAACTTTTACAAAAACGTTTCTTGCATTAGGAAGTTTTATTTCATTGTTTTTCTTTCGAGTTGCCGAAGTCAACTATGCTTTCTCTTCATTTGGAATCTTTGGTTACAGAATTTCTGCAATATAAAACCAACTGAATTGTGGAATTAGCTACAATTAATTTCTTTCAAAATATCTCCAAGTAAATTTATTGCCCAGTTGGATATTTTTGTAAAAGTTGAAACCACTTTGATTTCTACAGTTAGATTTTCTCTGCTTTTTGACTATAAGAAATAATTAGCTAGTCAGTTAGCTAATTATTGGATGTCACTAAAAGTCCCTTGATAAAAACTTTTCCAGTTGTCCTACAATTGTCTACAAACATATTTGCCTGTGGTTGCTTGGCCTTTGGTTGAATATTTTTGTGAAAAATGATGAAATGAAGACAAAAATAGCAAATCAGTTGACATAAAGCACAAGTGTTTATTCATAAATATTAAATATAAGTTACTAAAAATTAACAAAATATACAAATACAATTGAATGTACAAAAATAGTTTTTTTTTTTGTTTTTTTTTGGTATCTTTTTTCTTTTGAAGCATTTCAAGATTTATCAAATAAATATATTGCACATATCCTTCATAAAAAAAACATTAACAGTGACTGCAACAAAAGCAATAAATGGTTTATTACAGATGCTACTCTTGTGAGAAAATAGTAACATTTTAATCTTTAAATGGATTGGAGTTGTAAATTAATTCCTTTTCTCGCGTTTCTTTGGAAAGTCTGCACAAAATCTTTTGTGGATAAAAAGATGAAGCATTTCTCCAGTTAGGCATTGTGAATATTGACAGTGGGGGGGGGGTTAATTTACAAAAGCCTTTCATCTCTTTCCAATGTGAGAATCGAATAATTATTAAAAGGGAGTCAATTACAATGTGTTCATTTAACAGCTGCTCAATTTTTACTTGCATGACTGGTATTGTAAGCAACAAAATGTAGCATCTTCATCACTGCACAAATGGAAAAACCAATAAAGAACTTTGAAGGAATTCTTAAAACAGCTGCCAGCCTTCTGCTGTTTTGCTTTTTTTTTTTTTTATTTGATGAATGAATAATTACTTAAAATTTTAAAAAATTGATTTCAATTGAAATAAAAAAATCATGGAACATCTTGCTGTAAGTCTGTTTAAAAAAAACAAAAACCTTGAACTATTTTAAGGTTATGGTGTCTTTAAAATCAAATGTAAAGTGTTTGGAACATCTTAATGGAAGCATTAGTGATATTGGCAAAAAGAAGTCATCAGGAGGGACTAAAAGAGAAAAATAAAATGGATGACATGAAATTTTTAAACAGCTGTAAATGAGCAAAAGGTGAATGACTCAACAAGATGTGTGTAGAGTGAAGCACTGGAACGTACATGCCTACTACAATAAAAGTAAAAAAAAAAAAAAAGTAAAGGATTTAGCAGGACAGAAGGGAATGCTTATAGAGTTCTGACAAGCAAGGAATGAAACTAACAATATCTAATATGGAAGGACCAGTTGTGTTAGAATCTGATGTAAGACTGGCACTGGCCAATGTGAATACGAAGAAAAAGCACATCCAGATGGGATTGTACAAGAGATATTATTAGTCAATTTTGATAAACATTACTGAAATAGTTAATAAAATGAGACTGGCAAAATACTTAAACTCCTAATAGAACCATCAAGTGAATATAAACTTCATAGGACAACCAGTTTAATGAGCCACAATACCTATACTCCTTAAGATTCTAATGAATAGAACTTGTAGCAGAATTTGACCAATGACATTGGGGAGGGCGGGGACAAGAAATCTGATCTTTATGATCAGAGTGAGCAATACAAAAAATTCAATGTTTTATAGATTACACAGCTACAAACTTGAAATACAGAACAACTAAAAAAAAAAAAAAAAATATTTGTGTAATCCATAACCTGGGAACAAGCAGCCTGCATAATACAAAAATAAAAAAAATAATAGAAAGCAGTAAGACAAAAATGAGTTTTCTCATTGGATTGATTTAGCCCTAAGCTTATGCTAAGAGAATTTGAAGACCTACCAGGATTCAGTATTGGAGGACATTATCTTAATAAAAGTAATGAGGATGACACTGTTGATGGTAGAATCCCCACCCTACCCTTTTTTTTTTTTTTAAAAAAAAAAAAAAAAAAATTCTTAAACGAGGCTGTAATGGTAAGCAAGATGATGAATTGAAAAAAAACTGAATGCATGTTCATCAGCAAAAGAAACGGTCCATGGTGTGAGCAATATGTTGAGGATTTTTAAAAAAGCAGATGCAGAAATTTAATTAAATGGTTAGTGTGGTAACAGACAATGGAAAATGTGACAAAATTCGAAGGTGCCTCAGAATAGCAAAAGATTCCTTCAAGAAACTAAGGACAAGTATTAAGACAAAAATGTTAGAAACTTAGCAATTCAATGTTTTTCATTTTTTTTTCCCCTTGTAATATCGGACAGTAAATGCTGGACAATTTCCTCACAGATGAAACTTTAATCAAATCTGATGTACCAGTGAAATGTTAAGAACAGTATGAACAGAATATAAGCAACAAGAAAATGTCAAAAGAAATAGGAACAACAAATAAATTTATACTTTACAATCAGGAGACAGTGGAAATTTCTTGGATGCAATAAGGACGACAGGCCTAGAGAGTTTAACACTCACAGTATATGTTAAAGGCAAGAGAAGCAGGGAAATGATGAACTTAACGTATGGCAAAACAAAGGGATGGTAAAGAATTAGAAGTTATTTAAACTAACAAAAAACAGGAAATTGCGGAGAGCCATGACTGAAAGGACTTGGTAGAAGCAGCAGCAATAAGTTGCAAGTCAAGTTTGAATTAATCATTTGTAAGATTTCATTTATTTCTAAAGCAGGATTTTTTTTTTTTTATAACTCAGTATTCAACCTGCCCTGTAAAAATTTACTTTCAATGTTTAACCTGTTGTAACCTGCCTCATGTATACTCTGCGCTATAATATGATGACATCATTGCAAATAATGCAAGAAGTCATGCAGACAATGAGACTTTGACCACAACCTTAGAGACTTTTGAGAATCAATATTTAGAGGGTGAGTTTTAGTGTATTGAATGCTGTTATAAAATTAACAGTTGGAATAAAAATCGTTTTTTGTGGGCAAAGGAATTTTGTTTTTCCATTTGAAGAAAATGAAGAGTTTGTTCCCTTGTCCTAATTTATAATTGGAATTCAAAAAAAATCTCAACCTTAAATTACTTGATGTTTTCTCAAATGCTCTATGGCAAATGTTAATATAAACTTTTTATCTCGTTAATCTAGCTACATTTTTATTCTCAAGTATTTTGATCATAATTTTGAAGGATGAATTTAAACAGACAAATGTATAATAACACTTTTTGGTTTTTCATTAAATATCCAATTTGAGATTACCACCTCTTTATACTTGTAAAAATGTCAAAGCAGAAAACGAACAAGTCATTTAAATATTTCTTAGAATGATTTTCTATTTTCAATTCCAAGGTACAAAGAATCATTACAAATTAGACACAGGTAATGTATGAATTTCAAAGAAATTTCACTCTGCAAAAAAAAAAAAAAAAATTTATTTTTTGTCTGCTACAAATGTAAATGATTCTTTATTAGACTAAACCAAACATGCTGATTCTATACTCAGAATTGTTCTTGCATATAAGAATTTTGAGACTTGCATATATAATAAGTTGAACATAGATATAATGTTAATATTAGATTAGTACTGTAGGCACTGTATTTAGTTTTAGATGGAAAAATATGAAATACAGCCACTTCTTTGTTAATAACCAGGTGCTGTTCCAATGAATTAAACCTCATTTCCTGTTTAGGATTAGGTTTCTATTATGTCTAAAGTTTTCTCATTCTCTTTTACTCTCAATAACCCCTTGCATTATAGTGGCATTATTGCCTTGCTTGGGGTGAAATGATAAAAAAAAAAAAAAAAAAAAAAAAAAAAAAATCTACACTATAATCTTAACCTCTTCAAGTCAAGGGTCAGTCGTTATCTATCCTCCTTATCATAATAGTTGCTTCCTGCCACCACCTCTTACATTCATGTAACTCCTCATTCAGTAACCCTTTACCTTGAGTGGCTCTCGAGCATTGAAAAAGAAATCTCTGCTGCAGTTTTCATATGAGGGAAATCACTTTTAGATCACCACTTGTAGATTCAGCAACTCCTCTTGGAATCAGTTCAATCGACTTTTATATAAAACATTGGCACCAGGAATAGAAGGATTCTTCATTGCCGTTATATGACAACATGGCTTTGAAGTTTACATAGCTCAAGTCAAACTTCTTTTGACTGAAGAAACCAGTTTTCATAGTGATAACAGAAAAATGGAAACATTCCTGCCGTCTTGTAGAGAATTCTATTACTGTTTGAATCCTAAAACAAGTGTTTTCTCTTTTACAAGAACAGGTCTCTTAATAAAATCTGTTTTCTTTTTTCTTACTTATCTATGTACTCTTCATAGCAGAATGAAGGAGTTCATCATGAGGTGTGTCAAGGTTTTTTAAGAGTCATGGGAAAACTGGAAAAGGATTCTTGGAATCGTGTTCAGTTTTGGAGCTCAATCTTTTTGATTGGTTTTTCTTTCAGGAACCGCAAATTGGCTCACACCTTAACTCTGGTATAATAAAAGGCATTCACTACTGTCTTCCATTAAACTGCTGTATAAGCCTTATGCAATACTCGACATATAACAAACTTTTCTTTGATTCTTCAATTTTACTCCCAAAATAATATTTGTTGGTAGTTTTTAATTTTAAAATCTGTTTACACAGAAAATTTCCCACAGATAAAAAAAAGAAGTTGTCTGTGATTTACAGTCGTGATTAATCCTGAACTAACAAAATAAATATTAATTAATATTGTTAATAATAAAGTAGGAGACATATACAGACCACAAATGGCAAAGACTGAAAACAAAGAGCCCAGAAGATGGCAATGCAGTAATTATTACATTAAATTATTATCATATTATTATGCATTATATGTCTACAAGTTAATAGTATTGTTTGAAAAATACATCTCGAGAGACCCCTGCCAATCCTGGGTATGCATTTCAATTTCAAGTCCTGACAACAGATTAGGAATCAGCATATTTAATTTAGTCTAAAAATATGTATTTTTTATTATAAATATTTGTTTCTTATTATGTAGGGTGTGTTGAATTAGTTTGGAGAAATTCAATTTCTTATTTGGTGTAAAAATGAATGCCAATTGAATTTAGGACATTTAGGATTTCTTGTGTATTTTTTAGTAGATGATATTAAAAAAATTGGGACAAGTTGGGCAAAAAAAATAGAAGATATTTAACTGGTGAAGCAAAATTTAAAAAAAAACCCCAAAAAACTTGATATCTTTAAAATATGAATGATTTGTGTTTAGTTCTATTTAAACAAAATATTTTAATTTTTTAAAATGTGAAAGCATTGGCACATTAGCTGATCATAAATGTTGTTCTTTCACCTTTTAGCTTTGATAATCAGATTTGTTTAATGCAACAAATTTGCATAATTTGTTGCATTAAACAAATCTGAATATACAAAACATTTCGATTAACCCGTTACTTAGAACGATTACTTCGCTACTTATATAAACTTAAAAACAGTTTTAGTCAACAATAATATAAGTGCCAGGTGACAATATAAAAAGGCACTGTTCATTATGGTTAATTTCTTTAAATAATGCACTGACTATTATTGTGTCACGTGACAATAATTTTAAGTAAAATGATGCACTAAAATAAGTAAGCAAGTAATCGTTTTAAGTTTTCTGAATATCGTTGCCTTTGTTTAATATTATTCCCTTTTTTCTTTTCTTTTTAAATTGTTCATGATGAAAAAGCTCGAGATCTTGCCCTTCTCCTTCTGACTCTTCTCCTCCTCCGAGAACGTCGCTTATGACATCGTTTACATGTCTGACAGCAATATTTGATCACTTCGCTACGCTGACATGCGTACGGGTTCAATTTGATGAGACGACTACAGTATTGGCGATTCTTATCACGGCCCTTGCAGTTTTCTGAAACAGTCAAAGAATTTAGCATTAACAAAACAAAATTCCTTAATAACAAGTTTATTGGTGGGGGGGGGTGCATTGTATACTTGGCTGAAGCACAAAAAGCTCACTTGATACTTTTGACTTTCCTTCCAGCTCTAAGAAAAAGAAATAGGCATTCTTTGATAAAGAATGATTATGACTTTTTTTTTAAGCATTTCACCCCAAGCAAGGTGGGAGTGCCACTAGCACGCAAGTCTTGAAAATACATCTATTGAAAATCCAATATCATTGGAATTTTACATGAGATTGAATTCGTTTCTTTATATTCTCACTTCTGCCACCCCACTTCTTTGATATCTTTAATTTAAAAACAATTTGTCATAAATTAACTGATCTCTTATGTTTTCAAATCAAATCTGAAGAGATCTTGCACTTAAATTCTGAAGATTTTATTTATTTGAGAAAACACTTTTAAAATCTTGCCCTACATATATTTTTTTTTTTTTTAAGCATTTCACCCCAAGCAAGGCGGGATGCCACTAGTATGCAGGGGGTTACAGAGTGAGTGCGAGAGTAAAGAGATGTGATAGAGGAAAGGATGAAGAGAAGGACAAGGAAATAGATCAAGACATCTGAAAATGTCGATGGACATTACATTTGAATAGTTGGAGATTATAGCTATCAGAGAAACAAGTAATAGGAAGGAAATTCCACAGACGGGAGGTGTGAGATATGAAGCTATTGGAGTAGAAGAGATGGCTACATTTAACTGTTTGACAGTGAAATTGTGGGATCGAAATGCCAGCCTAGTAACATGTTTAAATTCACGCAGTTTAGGAACTAGCGAAAGTAGTTCATCGGAGCAGTTACCGTGAAAGTACTTGTGGAAAAGACAGGGAGGCGACAACATGTCTGTGAGAGAGAGACCGCAGATGAGATGCCAGATCAGGACCTATCACATTGCATATTCGTCTCTGGATTTTGTCTAGGACCTCGAGATGAACAGTGGGGGCACCAGACCATATATGGCAGCAGTATTCCATGCAAGGATGAATGGTGGATTTATAGATTTGAAGGATTGACTTGGGTGAGAAAAACTTTCTGGTGTGACACAGGGAACCAATTTTCCTTGCCGACACCAAAATTTGTTCCAGGTAGGTTGGTCTATTTTATCAATAATATAAAAACTTAAAGCTTTATCCGTGCTTTAAATGTTGGCTGGTGATGCTAGAGACAAACTAAAGTTTCAGTTCTTTTGACAAAAGTAAATATTCTCCAATTTCTCATAACAGAGAAATATCTATGTCTATATTTCTGAGATGAGGCATGGTAAATATTTATACTATTTACATTGGACTGTTATCATTTTTGTTGCCATATGTTTCGGTTGTTGTATGCTTCAGCCTTCTTCAGGTAATTGGAATTTCAAAGTGAACTCTTTATTTCATCCACCGGAGTAGATCATTCTAGTTCTGCATGTCATGCCTCTTTCCAAATAAATCAGCTTATTCAAAGTTCAGTGATTGGTTTGCGAAATTGAATGAAATGTAGCGTTTGCAAATCTTGACAAAAAAATGTTAGCGATAATTCCAACAATACTAAATACCGTGAGGAGTTCTAGCTCTATTAAATTGAATCTCCTTCGAGTTTACAGGAATCCTGCATCAAGTTGTTCCAACAACTATTAATTCACTAAACCAATTCTGTGAAGTGTCCAGCTTTTTTCAACAAAGTCCAGGTTATCAATGCCTTGCAAGACATTCCCTCTGTTTAGTGTTCATCCTCAGTGGATAATAACTGTGGACATTTTACAGGCAAATTAAGAAAATTGGGCCTTATAGAATTTTCCTTGGTTGTTAATGTTAAGAAAGAAAGAAAGAAAGAAATACTAACTTGATTTTGCTAAACATTGTGGTTTCTTCCTTCTGAATTCGTCTATACAACTTCCTCGCCAACACATCTACAAAGAAAATTTATATAAATATTACTTTTTTTTTTAAAATAGATAATCATCTTTTATCACATGATCCAATCAATAAATATAGAGTGTTCCAATAACTTGGACCGATTTTAAATGTGAATTAAGTTTAAGCATCTAATGATTTTTATTTTCTTTCAGATTTAACAACTTAAGTCTTTGGTAATTTCAACCATGAAATGATTAAAAATCAAACAACGTGTCAAAGTTATCGAAGCCTATGACGAAAATGGACGTTCGTGCATTTCTCGCGCTTTGTGGCTTTTTTTTTTTTTTTTTTTGGTTAACATAATGGACCAACCGAGAGTGCAACTAGAAAAAAATGTCCGTAAATTCAAACAAACTGGGTCAGTGGCAGATGTGAAAACACATTGTGTGCTCATTTACGCCATTCAGCTGAAAATATTGCTGCAGTGCACGAGAATGTGTCCGAAAATCCACATACCTCTATTTGTCATCATGCGCAGGAATTGAACCTCTCCATGACAATGTTACATCGAATTTTGACAAAAGATTTGTCTCTAATCGTTTACAAACTTCAACTGACACAAGA
This sequence comes from Acanthosepion lycidas, assembly GCA_963932145.1. NCBI lineage: Eukaryota > Metazoa > Mollusca > Cephalopoda > Sepiida > Sepiidae > Acanthosepion > Acanthosepion lycidas. Next base: position 1,471,413 of record OZ010601.1, read on the forward strand.
ACTGAAACCTGCTAACCATTTGTAGCACTGTACATTCAACAATTGGGTGCATGAGCAGAGACATTTTCACAGAAATCCTCTTTATGGATTCATTAATAAGCAGAATTGTCACATTTGGGCTGATGAAAATCCAAGGAAGATTGTTGAAAAGCCACTGAATCCACAAAAGGTCACTGTTTCGTGTGCATTTCTGCTAGTGGAATCCTTGGACAGTATATTTATAAATTTGAACGTCCATTTTCATAATAGGCTTTGATAACTTTAACACATGATCCAGTCAATAAATATTATCACATGATCCAGTCTTTAAGATAAATATTTATATAACAAAATAAAATATGCCTTTCTTAGTCTCAAAAATCATCAGGAGAAGTATGGAATAACGAGTTCGGGAATGGACAAGTTCAAGTGGCCTTCTGATATGAAAACTGTTGGTCAATAGCAAGTTCTCATAAAATCATATACAGGATATGAAGATTGTTAAATGTTTAACAACTCAAAACAAGAAATGTGCAAATTGAGTTTGAATTCCACTTCATGGGAAAGGCATAAATCCATCTCTTCTCCCCTCCAACTATGGGTTAAATAGTAGTGCAGACTGGTCTTTTTAGCCTTGGTTGGCAACCAGTTTAAGATAAGGACAACTTTGAATTCAAAACTATTTGGATATGGAGCTAGCAACACCTAACAGTTTGGAAGGGTGTTGCCTTATACTTCCCTGTGCAATGTATGGGATTTGGGGGAGAGGGGTTTTATATATCTATACAGTTTTTATATATTTGATTTTATATGGAAAAGTTGTTATGTTGACATTATTCTAATGAATAACACCCTAGACAATTTACTGCAGTTGGTGATAAAGTGTAAAAATGATTTTTTTTATATATATATATATATATATATATATATGAAATGTAAAGGAACGAAAAGAATGTAAATTCAAACGTTCATAACATTAATTTAAAAAAGGGCTCAATACAAGAGTAGAGCAATAAATATTTATTATAAACTGTTACATTTAAACATGCAAGTTACTGTGACAAAAATGCATATTTGTTTCAATATTCAAAGACGTCTTCGTCAGGCGGTTTTATGGTAATATATATATATATATATATATATATATATATATAATAAATTTGGACTAAGTCTGATAATTATTTTAATATATTTATTGTTTACATGTTATGAAATTTCATAGAAAATATGTGTCCTCTGACTGGAATCGAACCTGTATCCTACACAGAACCGTCATATAGCCTGACGTGCTATACTATTTAGCTACAGAGAAAGTGTCTGGTTAGGAAGGTAGAATTACTGTTTTAAAGTACAAACCTTGCATGATGTTTATTATAAACAAAGCATTTACTTAAATATTTGTATCTATAAAAATAATGTATAAACTATATATATATATATACACACACACACACACACAAACTATAGACGCTTTACTTGAATGTACCTTATCAGTATCACATTTTGTTCCAGGGACTGCACGGACACCTCCCATGGCACGACATGTTTCTGTCTGGATTGGGTCTTTACACCACAAAGTGAAACACATTTTGTCTAATAATCGGGTTTGCTGCAAGAAGAAAAGAAAAGAAAAAAATACAAGTTTTGAAATATTAGTTATAAATATGACTTCTTGACTAAGGCTGAGATTAACTGTTTATAAATAAATAAATGATAGGAATCACTCAACAGACATTGACTAAACAGTATCACTCTCGGTTGAAATTAATCATTTCTTTTACTTAAAACATTGTTAAACTTCTTAAGTCCAGTAAATGTTATAGCTCTTTCTAATAATGATTGGAGTTTCCTTCCAAACATTTTGTTTTAGGTAGTGTGAACAGACAAAAAATACGAGGGTTGAAATATTAGTGAAAAAAAAAAAAAAAAAAAAAAAATGACTTTGAGGCTAATGGTGAGATTAACCGTTTCCATAAAAGAAACATGGCATTCATTAAAATTTATAAAATCTTTCTATTAAGACAGTTTTTCACAAAATTCAAGTTCATTAAATGTTATTACCTTTTCTAGTATCGATGGGAGTTTCCTTCCAAGCTTTTGTTTTTTAGGCAATTTCAATTTTTGAAACTTACTTCTTTCTTTTCATTACATTCAAATAAATGCTTCCAAAGGGTTTCTTGCAGGTTAAATATCAGATTATTTCATCAGTTAAATAGGGATTATTTACAAATAAGTAACAGGGATAGCTAATGGTGAATTGGACAGTTTTCATACATGAATCTTTCATTGTCCCCAACCATACAATATTTTTTTTAATACAGTTTTCAGGAAATTTGACTCATCAAGTCTACTAATTGTTCTTTCTGGTACTGATGGGAGTTTTTTAGCCATTTTGTTTTTGGTAGTGTGGAAAAGTTAAACTTTTGATTATATCATTATCTTCTAGTTACATGTGCTGTTCATTTTTTCTTCGTTTTTGCCTCTGTTGAAAGTTTTCAAATGTAAGATTGTAAGATAAACTTGGACCTTTGTGTCCACACAAAAAAAAAAAAAAAAAAAAAAAAATGGAGGTGGTTTTTCTTATGACACTTATATTTTAACTGCCTTCATTCCTCGCTAATATTTATTGTTTTAAAAAGCAATAATTAGAATTGGAATAAGATGTAAGCATATGAAAATTAAAGTTATACATTTGTTTTGAGAATTGATAACAAAAATAATAAATGCTATTTGTTAGAGTGTTTATTTACACTATTGTTTATTGGCACGTTTGGCAAAACATTGGCTAATTGGTTCGAACATTATAAAATGATAAATAGTATTTACATATTTTAATAATTTAGTAAATGTTTATAAATTTATGTATAAAAGTTTTTTTCATATTTAATTCTTTATAAATTGGTAAATGATAAATATTGCATTGTATTAGTTTGTAGAATGTTGTAAATATAAAAGATATTCTTGTAAATAAACAATGTAATAAATAAATAGTGTTTATTATTTTTGTTGTCAATTCTTAAGAATAAAAAATGTATAAGTTCACTTTCATCATATGTTTAGATGTTATTACAATAATCATTTTTAAAACAATAAATATTGCCAAGGAGTGAAGGGAAAAACCATCCTTTTGACAAAGGTTTTTGCAGGTATGAAGGTGCAAGTTTTCCCAATAATCTATGTTAATTCAGCAGTTAAACAGGTTAGCTATATAAAAAATGAATCTGTCTAGTGGCTGAGGTAGGTGCATATTGGCACAAAGATCAGTATTTGGTGGTTTACTCATGGAGATTGTGATGTACCAATTTTGAATGATTTTTCCAAAGTTGAGAAATGTCTACTTACATTGCAAGTGCCTGAATTCTTGCCATAAATCATTTTACATTGTTCATTTGCAGAATAACTCTGTCCTGGTGGATATTTTCTCAAATCGTATGTGTAAATGTTTCGTGGCTTGTCAAAGAGACACTCGGCATTTCCACTCCTGAAATGAAATGTAAAAAGCAGTTGGAAATTAGTAGAAATCAAGCAATAAAGAAAGAATCTTTGCCATTTAAGGTTCCAAGGGAGAAAACCGCCTGCATATGGATAGAAAACAAGGATGTGTCTTCTCAATGGATGAGGCAATTCTGAGAGAATTACAAGTTTTAACAACATAATATATGCAGATGAGATAGTGTTGATAGCAGACATATATAAAGGAAACTACAAGAACTCCTATAGAAGGAAATGAAAGAATGTGAAAAGAAAGAAGTAAACATCAGTTGTAAGAAGATGGAATGCATAGTTGTTAGTTAAAAGGGCTAAAAAGACAAGGATATGTCTTCTCATTGGATGAGGCAATTCTGAGAGAATTACAAGTTTTAACAACATAATATATGCAGATGAGATAGTGTTGATAGTAGACATATATAAAGGAAACTACAAGAACTCCTATAGAAGGAAATGAAAGAATGTGAGAAGAAAGAAGTAAACATCAGTTGTAAGAAGATGGAATGCATAGTTGTTAGTTAAAAGGGCTAAAAAGACAAGGATATGTCTTCTCAATGGATGAGGCAATTCTGAGAGAATTACAAGTTTTAACAACATAATATATGCAGATGAGATAGTGTTGATAGTAGACATATATAAAGGAAACTCCAAGAACTCCTATAGAAGGAAATGAAAGAATGTGAGAAGAAAGAAGTAAACATCAGTTGTAAGAAGATGGAATGCATAGTTGTTAGTTAAAAGGGCTAAAAAGACAAGGATATGTCTTCTCATTGGATGAGGCAATTCTGAGAGAATTACAAGTTTTAACAACATAATATATGCAGATGAGATAGTGCTGATAGCAGACATATATAAAGGAAACTACAAGAACTCCTAAAGAAGGAAATGAAAGAATGTGAGAAGAAAGAAGTAAACATCAGTTGTAAGAAGATGGAATGCATAGTTGTTAGCAAAAGGATGAGCCCAACATGCAAATTACAAAGTGGAGATACCAAATCAAACAAGTACAACAATTTAAATATCTGAGAAGTGTTTTAACAGAGGGCAGAAAGCAAGACACTGAAATTCAAAGATGCATTGAGATAACATGATATGCTTTTCAAAAGCTAAGCAAAGTATTAAGAAACAGGAAAATTTCATTAGAAACAAAAAGTACGGAACTGTGGGAAGATGAATGGAAATACAACGTTGGCATCACTAGCAATCACTCCAAACACCATGATGTTGACTGGATATATCAACCAACTCTTTCTGAATCCTCTGCACTATCTTCAGACTGACACCCAAACACTCTAAAATGTTCGTATTGGGGATTCTGGTGCGAATGCCAAGCAGTACAGCATACTGCTTCCAAATTTCTGGTAGAGTGAATTGCGTCATGGTGCTCTTTTTCTCACAGACGAAGCCCAACAAGTTTTTGCCTTCTCACTGGACCTATTCAACCTTATACAGTGAGATGTAGATGTCACTGTGTTGATAACAGACATATATAAAGGAAACTACAAGAACTCCTACTGAAGGCACATTTGGGACAGCGAAAGGTGCCTTTGAAAACCTAAGCAAAGTATTAAGAAACAGGAAAATTTCACTAAAAACAAATAAAAGAGTACTGACCTGCTATATAATATCAGTCCTCCTATATGGCGGTGAATGCTGGACAATCACCACACAGATAAAGAAGAGACTTGAAGTAAAAGAAATACGGTTCTACAGGAGGATGCTGAGAATAGCATGAACCGAACACGTATTCAACAACGAAGTTTTTAGAGAAAATAGAAACAAAAAGGGCACATTTACTTAACATCAAGAAAAGACAGTTTAAATTTCTAGAGTAGATAATGAGGAAAGAGCCCTTGGAAAATTTGACACTCACAGGACAAATTGAAAGCAAGAGAGACTGAGGAAAACAACTCATAAATTAGCTGACGAGCTTGAGTAAATGGATGGAGGAACAAAAGATAATATTTTATTAAGGACTGGGTATAGTGGAGAGCCATGATGTCCAATGCTCTGAAGGCTCACGGTACATAGAAGAGGATGGAAGATATACAGTGAAAAGGAGATAACTCGTTTACTTCCCCTTGGGACAATCAGATCCCAGAAGACAATAAATATTGCTCAATTCATAGAAATCAATTTTACGGCTTATCAGGTAGAGGGTTATGTCAAGGGACAGTTTATACGGTTAAGAGGGGAAGATAACAGTTAAACTTGAACAGATTAAGATTGTAATAATCGGGGAAATATTCTTTTGGGAGTCTGTTCCCTAGGGCAGTGGTTCCCGGGGAGAAGCTGTTCCGGTGGAACATACTTCTCGCCGATGGAAGACGGAAGAAATATGGGTAGTTTGCAACTATGTAAGTGACATGGTGGGTCCTAGCAGTGAAGGTTAAACCTGGAGGGACCAACAAATATAGTTCGAGCACTTTCCATGGAATATAGCGATAGAGTAGTGAGAGGCTCGCCATATATATATATATATATATATATATATATATAGAGAGAGAGGTTGGAGAATGGAAAATAATTTGTCGCCCACAAGGACAGGGTGACGCTTTTGCTCTATTTTGTAAATTTATTTAAAAAATTTTTTTTTTTTTTACTTACCTGAGTACTTTTTTAATTTGTCGTATTGAGCACTTTGACAGGTACATATAATTATAGCGCGTTTGCTCATCATTGTATTCATTTGGAGACATAATGTAATTGTGTAGCGCCGAACAGTCCTTGTTATCTGAAACGCCATCATGATGTGCCCCCAAACTGAAAGAAAACAAAGGATTTTTTTACTTTGGTCTAGTTTACTTTAAAGCGCATCAATGGGTTATTTAATGCTGACACCTGCTAATACCCTTGGGAAAGGTATGAATCCTCTTCTCCCTGCCCCCAAGACAGACCGGGTTCTATAGCCTTGGATGGTAACTGGTCTACCGCAGAAAGAAATGGCAACCTACAGTGAGGAAAAAATCTGACTCGTCAGTCATATATCGAAAGATACATGATCGCCTAAGTGTGTATCACATATGGCACATAACTGACTGACTGAATGATAACAAGATTTTTAAGTATAGGTTCGTATGAAAAGAATATGGATTCTTTGTAAGAAATCAGTTTGTAGATCAGGTTTCATTGACATATTTTTGTAAAGAGGGTTTTTTGAGTTAACGGTATAATAATATTCTTTTTTTTTTCAAATGTATTACTGGTATTTTTACTATAAAAAGCTATTTTTATACTTTCACGGTCTTTTGACCGCAGTTTTAGGGATAGCTAATTGCCTATAGCTGGCACCCCTAACAGGTGTTACTACCTCAGGAAATCTTTATGAAAAACACATTTTCAATAGCATTAGCTTCAATAAGACTAGGGTTGATTTTTTTATGATTGAGTTTAACTTTTGTTTTATCAAATCCTTAAATAGGCATTAAAAAAAACACTTCCGAAATATTGTTAACGCGTACAACTGGTACAACATATCAACAAAAGTGTCAAACAATCCGACTATGTGGCAGGTTCAACTGGGTTACATGCTACCAGTAGCAGGCCTAAGCTTGACCCTAACTATAGAAACCAAAGTTTGGCTCAAGTCTTGTAAATTAAATTAGGTTGATGAAATTGTTCAGAGGCTGTCGATACTTTTTCCCGCGTTAAGTCACAAATCATCGAGAACGTGAGTGTGGGTGTACTGACTTTGTTCAAAATGTCGATCAGGCCAGGTTGTATGCTCTTTTTTTCCAGAATCTGTATCTAAGGTCGGCTCAGCATAGTTGCAATATAAATCAAAGGTGGTCTCTGTGGGTGTTGTAGAAAAATGTGCCTAAGATGATTGGCGAACCAGACAGATATATTCGGAAATGAGCAGCCAGCCACACAGATGATTGTAAACAAAATCAGCACATCGTTCTATTAAATGTTTTATATGCAATGAAAGAAAACAAAAACAGAATATATTTGTGATACTTGTAATCTTCCATATATTAACAGTGACATTACACATTACATATATATTTTAATTTATTGGTTAAACGTTAATTTTAATGGATACCCATATTTGTGTAGATACTCTGTTTTTAGTTATTAAACAGTATATTTATTTATTGCCATCTACCGACTTGAATATTTGAGAAATCTTATTAGAAAAATATTTGCTCTCCTCCGAAATGAATGGAAAGATTTCTCGGATATTCGGTCTGGTAGATGGTAATAACGTTTAAGCAATGAATTAAAATATGTCGGATTAATAAATGAAAAATAATCCATCCCTATATATATATATATATGTCATCCACAGACTGTTTCGCTGTATCACCGTTCATCAGTGTAGTTACACATGCGGTTGCTTAATCACTGTACCCTGTCAGTCGTTTTTAACGAAACGCACATGCGTTTCGTGCGTATGTATATATATATATATATATATATATATATATATATATATATATAGTGTGTCCATAAAGTTCGTGTGCACTTTAAAAAATTTATAACTTTATTTGTGATAGAAATAATCTGTAAAAATGTTATAAAGTTTAATGTACCTAGTTTTAAATACAGCTAAAATGACTAATGTGATTTCAGACATTACTGTAAATCAGTTGGCAAATGTTTTCCGTGAACTGCAAAATCGTATTACCCTTTGTATTGCTAATGATGGAGGACATGTGGAAACTTAAATAAAATTTCAATAAAATCTTAAAAAAATATAGATTTACTTCTTTTTAATCCTTTTTACAAATTATTTCTATTGCAAATACAAATAAAGTTATAAATTTTTTTAAACTGCACATGAACTTTATGGACACCCTGTATATATATATATATATTATATATATGAGAGAGAGTAAATGAGACAAAAGGCAGACTAACCTGTGTCCGAGTTCATGAGCGGCAACCCCAGCCGATTGGAAGTTTCCATTGTCGTTTACCAAAGAGACCGACATTTGCCGATCGCAAATGTTGCCGACAAATGCTAGACCTTTCAGAACATCTCCATTTGTGTTCACCATTGGGTAACTGGAAGAGAAATAAACCATTTTTAACAATGGATCTATAATAGAAAGGCTTCGGTAAAAAAAAAATGTGGAGGCCTGTTCATAAGAATAGACCCCACCCACTCCAAAAACAAAAATTCAAAGACACGGAAATCTTGCATTTTGATTGTTTAATCTTACCAAAATGTGAATGTCAAGTTTGCCTAAAACTTTTAAAAAGCAGCTAATGAGAAATTATGCTCAGTGGTCGGAAAATATGGATTTGTCGTATCCCGTCGGCACTCCCGCATTTGTTAAAATCAACCGGAAGAAAAAGGTTAATCAGCGTTGTAAGACTGATTCAAGACATAGAAAGACTTCAAAGGCAACGGAAAAGTCATTCATTCCGCGGCTTTACCTCACGACGCCGCTATTGGCCAAGTGCCACATGAGATGTAATATTTCAAAATAAGGCAGCATTCTGTAGCTAGATGACTTAAAGTGTAGCATCTGTTTCGACAGCTGGCCCACAGTTCCAACCATCGTCGTCATCTCCAACGCGCCATCTGCCGCCGCTCCAACCATCTCCAGTAGGCTTTCACCTCCGACCGCTCAAGCTCTAGCCCTTCTTGCTAGCAGCAACGATATATGTTATGCATATATCGTTTTCACGACAACGCTCTCCTGTGACTACCAAAACTGTCCTTTTCATGACAACGCTCTCCTGCGACTACCAAAATTGTCCTTTTCACGACAACGCTCTCCTGCGACTACCAAAACTGTCCTTTTCACGACAACGCTCCTCTGACATTCTATATGAACATACAGAGACCTAGTGCACTGTAACTTTATTTCTGTTGATGGATTTACTTTAACGAAAATAAACTTGGCAATATATTTTTACTCAAGTCTTTCTTTTGTTTGTGGTTTTCTTCCGCCATTCAATATTTGTTTGCCAGCTAATATACCGACCGGCAACAAATTCAATCCGACAGGAGATTAAATAAGAAACAAATAGGAAAATATAAATTTAACACATAATATATATGTAATGTTAGCTATAACATATAATAATAATAATAATATCATAATCCGCTATTCAGAGTTTCATGCGATCAACTCAATAATCCGGAAGATAAGCTATGAAGTCAGTTGCCATAATCCATATACCTACCATCAATGGATTATATAGTTTGGATTATAGCTACATTTTATCCGCATGAAACTCCGAGTAGCAGATTTTGATAATATTGTATTAATAATCAGGACCGGTGCGTACTATCCTCGACCCCCCCACCGATCTTTCTAATTGGGGGCTCCGAGTAGTGCTTTCTACCCCTCGCTGTCTTATTGACATTTGTTTTATTTTTTTTTTTTGTTTAACTCCAAAGTTACCAATTAAACTAAACACAACTGACTCAAGATTAAAAGGAAGAAAAATTGCTGCGGATTTTGACGTCATTTTGGCGTTTTTTTTTGTTGTCCAAATCCGTGAATTTGTTTTTTGCTCACGCTAAAAAAGACACAATATAAATTTCATTTTTTTTTTCTAATCCATAATGTTGAATGTATTATAATTCTTCAGCTTTTTAACAAGAAAAATCTCAAGTTGATGTTAAAAATTACCGCAAATCATTGTTGATTTATTTAAGATGGAATCATCTATTATGACATGTCTCTAATTTGTATTTAGACACATCGTATTTATTTTCAATTTTTCTAGTTAAATTGTTCACCTATATTACACATGATCCATTATTGTACATGATTAGATTACAATAAAATTTATATTTTATATGAATACTAACTTATGAAAATTGAGATGTAGTAGAGTGGGGGAGTGGGGGGCGTATCATCGATTCGGTTGGTGGCCTACGAAGCCCTTATACCAGAACTGTTAATAATGATATATTTTAGCTCTGCCAACTTTGATATTTGAGGACTCAAAGGCAAAGTTGACAGAGCTTAAATCATTTTATATTTTAAGCTTTAGCCTATATTTTTTACTATTTGTGTGCAAAATATATATATATATATATATACCGACAACTATACAGAGAGAACACGTGCTGGAAAATTATTGGCTCAACCAAATACTTCAAATGTCTAAACATCAAGGCCGAAAGTATGGGGGCACCCAGTGAGGATCGAACTCGCTATTCAGTCGTAATTGTCCTAGCAAGACAAGCTTGCTAACCATTACACCGCCTCGAAGTGCCCTCTTTCCTCCCATTATATTTGGAAAATTACTTTCCAACCAACACGGCAATAATCATTTCAGCAGTTATTGGAGGTCACACGATTTGTTTGAAGAATTTTAAAAATCTTTTTGCACAAGAAGTGTAGTGAAGTGCGGCCAAAGGCGTGCTCATAGTCGCCATTTATAATTCCGTCATAGCACATGTGTTGGTGGTTTTGCAAGTGCGAGGACGCAACTGATATAAGAGCACGTTCTTTTTTTAGGACGCAGTTTTTTTGTATCAGGCGGTTTGAAAACGGGCAGTGGATTTTTTTAAGCGTTTCATCCCAAGCAAGGCGGGAAGCCACTAGCACGCAAGAGGTTCCAAAGAAATGGAGCGAGAGTAAAGAGGAGTGATAGAGGAAAGGATGAAGAGAAGGATAGGGGATAGATCAGGGCATCTGGAGACGTCGATTGACATTACATTTGAATAGTTGGAGATTATAGCCATCAGGGAAACAGGAAGGGGGAAGGGAGTTCCACAGACGTGAGGTGCAAGACATGAAGTTATTGGAGTAGAAGAGACGGCTACATGTAACAGTTTCGGCAATGAAAGGGTGAGAGCTGGATGCCAACCTAGTAGAACGCTTAAATTCATGAAGTCTGGGAACCAGCGAAAGCAAAACATCGGAGCAGTTACCGTGAAAGTATTTGTAAAAAAGACAGAGGGAGGCGACGGCAAGTCTGTGAGAGAGCGACTGCAGACGAGATGCCAGATCAGGGCCAGTTACGTTGCATATCCGTCTCTGGATCTTATCAAGAACCTTTGACAAAACATAAGGGACACTAGACCATATATGACAGCAATACTCCATGCAAAAGGGCGAATGGAGTATTGCGGCCATATATAGTCTGATAGCAAAAAATATTCCATATATGGATTGATAGCAAAAAAGATGTGTGCTGGGATTTTCTTGGAGCACGATTCTTGATAGCAATATTTCCTTCTGAACCCCCCACCACCGGATTTCACAGTGTTTTGATCATCAAACAATGTATTTTCTAATTTAAAATACTACTTTAAATCAACTACAAGAAGGATGTATGTAAATAATGTCCACACGTTCTTGAGCTCTTAACAGTCAGTGGTCAGTTTCAAGAATAGTGATTATATGGTACAGTTTTAAAATTCAAGAAAACCTTTAGCTTGCCATAGCGTTTTGTATTTAGAATATGATAAATTTGCATCATTCTTCGATCTTGGTGATGACGTCATTTGTGCGTCGCACACATGTAAAGACTTTTACAATATTATCGCATACAAAGACCTCATATATAATAACTATCATAATATCTCACTTGCTGGTTATTATGGCATGTGGGGACTTTCTTACTTTGCTTGATTCAGCAGTAGCAGCAACAGAAATAATCAGTACGGTGCAACCGGAAGTCCCAGAATTCAGAAAACGCTGACCGAGCTTTATTCGGTCTCTTTTTCCACTCTTCCTTTTTACCGGCCGCTACATTCAAATCCCAGTTCGAAGGATTACTCACAACATTTGCTTCAGAAGACACGTGGTCTGTCCTGGCAGCTTGACCAGAGATTTCTCGTTCCTCAATGGTACAAGCGGAGAAATCTCCCTTCGTGGCATCTACCCGAAGAAACCCTTGCTGCAGAAGACATGTACCAGTCCTAGCAGTTTCACACTCAGATTTATCGTGGTAACAAGCCGAGAAATTCCCCCCCCCCAAAATTCCTCGATTTTGCACCACAAATGAAAGTTGTTAAACAGTTATTTCGAGTCTTGGGTTTTGTTCATTTCACTCTCCCTGCCAAGTTCATACACGCACACGCAACCGAGAAAAATTCCTACACATATCCAGACAAATAATGGACTATTGTGTTTCGATTGCAAGGAAATAGAAAAGAAAAATATATATCAGCGACATTGGTTTTAGTGAGAAAAAGAAAGCGTACATAAGAAAGAAGACAAAATAGAGGAGACAATAACGTTATCAGGCGTTTAACCTCTGCTTCAGTGAACTGGAAATGCTCGTCAATTTTGATGTTTCAAAATTTCTTGTTTAAATAATGAACTGCATTCACATTTACGATTGTTATTGAAATATTTTCTTAAAGTTGTTTGAATATTTAACCATGCTATAAAGAAGTTTCTACAGATATTTTATAATCATGGAAATTGTAAGAAGCGTATTTCTATTCAATTAATTTCGTCAGAAAATTAAAAACAGTTAAACCGGGCATTGCAAAATAAATGATGTTCTTGAAAACGACAGCGATGTTTGAAAGCTCTAGAATGTATATCGTACGGATATTTTTTTTTGCACACACAGCCGTTTGTATAAAAACAAGATAAAGTTAATTTAAAAAAAAAATAAAATAGACAAACTGACTTAATTAAATAGGATCAATCGCTAATTTAAAAACTATTTGTTATTTTCTCCGTAAAAGAGAAAAGAAAGCGTGAGTCTATTGAAAGGCACATTATTCAACAAGATATTTGATTTCAGGAAGACATTTTTAAACTTTGGTACTTACCCGCTGAAAATGATAACATGATCATATTTCCCTAATTTGTCGGTAGATATCCATTTAGAGATCGATTTCATCACTTCAGTGGCATTGATTACTTCCTCATTATTGACGACTGTTCGATGGCGTTCTGTCCACGATGATTCCATGACGCTCTGGAAAACAGATTATAAACAAAGTTAATATAACTGGTGAAAGATTTTAACGGATATATTCAAAAATTGTTGCGGAAAATGAAGAACAAAGTACTCTGACATTTTATGTCTTAAGAAAGCGGCACTTTTAACGGATATATTAAGAAATATATATATATAGTAAGATTATCAGCTCAGAGCGAAAAAATTGGTGAGCCAATAGACCCGGATATGACGATAAACTACAACCGGAAGCAATGCCTCCGATCGGGACATTAGAGGTTTTGAGGAGGCTGGAAACTAATTAACTTCAGCGTTAGAGTTACAGGAAAAAAAAAACAAAAAAAAAAAAACAGATTTTCTTTCCAGAATTTATCTTGCATATAAGTTTACCATTCGTCTATACCTTATCTATTTCTCCCACATATGGTCCAGTCTAGAGATTTTTGATCAAATGCATAAGCGTTTATCGTTTATGGATATCGTGAAATGAGCTTTACTTTATATAATTAAAGATTCAATCAAACCCTTTAGAAGCAGAAGCAGATCTGCTGCTGTTAACTTCCACATACGCAATAATCTTCTGAGCACTAAACACTTCATTCAACAGTACAAAAATATCACTCATTTTGGTAGCATTCTTGTAATTTCTGGACGGATTCGACATGTTTATTGTTCTATGATATCCATATAGTTTACCCTATTCGTCAAGAGACTTATGTTAGCAGACAAGAGGAACGGGTAGGTAAAATATCACCCAGTTCATTTAGTAAATGCTTTCACATAAGAATGTTGACTGTCGAGGAAACAATCGATGTAGAATAAAACTGGTTGGATTGAAAATTTCTCTTTCAATCGAAAGTACAAGACTGTCCTCTTTTGGCTCGGATGAAAGGAAAGATACTCACCTGAGCGATAAGGATATTAGAAAACATCACTTTGATTGACAGAGCCGGCTCGTTTATTCCCTTGAATCTCTCGTTCATCTGTAAAAGTAAATTAATAATTGCCATTATCACCTTCGTCGTTGGAAAATGTTTGGAGAAAGTAGTGAAGGAAGAATTGTAAGAAACAAAAAACAAAAAGAAAAGCTGTTGAAATCTGCGAAAATACAGGGACTTTCTGTCACTTGATTTTCAGAGAAGGCCAACAGACAACTGTTTTTTTAAGATTAAAAAAAAATAGGAATAATAATGATAATTAAAAAAATCATCAACCCTGCAATGTCCCTTCAGAACGTTGGCGATCATGATTCGCCACAGCTTCCTTGTCCCTTTTCTGTGAATTATCGTGCATTCTTGGAAAAGGAAAGTAGCGTAGTTTTCCCCGTTACCTTCTCCATGGTGTGGAATTCAAAGTTTTTCTTCTTACATTGGTTTCCATGTAAGACTAAGATAAAGATTCCAGTCTAAGAACACCGCTATTTGACCCAGAGCTTCGGAGTGTGGGAAAGAGACGGATTCATGCCTTTCCCAAAGGCGTTTCTGCGAAGATGAACGGCAAAGATTGCCTGGAATTTGAACTCGCTTCGCCGATTTCCACTTTTCTGATAACCGTTACACCAACCGCACATCCACTCGGTATAATAAATTATATTGTTTTTAATAGAATTATCATTACGAAGGAAATCTCTGCTCTTTACTTAGGCAACAACAAAAGTATTCAAATATTGTCTTCTTAAATGGTCAATATACTGGAATTATGGCTGAATAGCTTCGGGATGGAAGTGGTGTCGCGTCTTGTAGACAATTCCGCAATTCGTCTTGGTAAAATAATCTTTTATATCCTGCAAATTACTTTGTTTTGTAACGAGGTGGGCGTAGGGCGAGTATATGCCCAAGAAGGTTTCATAGTAGAGTTAAATATCTATCTATCTATCTATATATATATATATATATATATATATATATATATATATATATATATAGAGAGAGAGAGAGAGAGAGAGAATTATTTAATTAAACGTGAGAAAAGAATTAATTAATAAAAGTAATTAATTTTGAGATATTGACGTTTTCTTAATGAATTGATAATGAATATTAAATTAGTAGAACAGGTTATTAACTTGGTACACTCGCCAACTTGGGCGAAAATGATAAGAAATAAACTACTTCCTCGGTCGAAAAAAAGAAAAATCTCTAAAAATCCTTGAGATTAAGTTGTTTATATAAAGATGTATTTATCGAATTGGCAGAAGAATGTCGAAGCAAGAGCTTTCCGGTCATTTGCTTTTCGGAACAAAAACCACTGCAGAACGTAAATTAATTGTCAGATCGACCCAATATGTCATTGGTGACAAACCGGTGAGCTGAATTTCATATATAGACAGTGCAGACGCAGAAATCAACGCTGCATGGTGACTGTCAGTTTCTCGCTTCAGTGTGGACTTCAGACATTGTCACCACGCAGTATTCTATCTCCGGTATTGAACACTCTTTTCCTATATAGCAAAATTTAACACACACATACACCCATATATATATATATATATATATATATATATATATATATATATATATATATATAATTATAATATAATATATTTATAATACATATGTATGTATAAAATGGCCGGCTACTACTACTTTAAGAAGCAAGCCGTTTGCTAGGGCGTCTAGTCACACCCTATTACAGACACCTGCTCAACCATGCCGACAACCTGCCAGTGGTTTATACAGCAATTATGCTGGGTGGACGTTAGTTTCAGTTTCTGGCGTGATCAATTGTTTGAACAAGGCAAATATGTTTAAACTCTCGGTCACGATGACTTGCGAATTATGTGCTGAATGACACAGTCAGTAACATCAGTTCCATAGAAAATAAACTACGTTTTGTTAAAATCTTCTCAAGGTGATTACTGATTTTTGTGCCGATTCAAAAACGTCGTCGGTTAATGTCGAGAATCTGTCAACTTTAGTTTTTTTGTGACATGTACCTAGATTGGGATTGCGATGTTTTGGTACATAGAATTTTAGGAAAACATGAACAAACGTTCCTGCAATAAGACGAACTCTCAAGAACGTTTTTTCCAAAGACACCGCTATTATTTACCTTCACTTCTCGGCAATGTTTATTGTTTTAATAAAAAGCGATGATTAGAAATCGAATAAAATCTAAAGATATGATAAAAGTGAATTTATACATTGTCTTTGTTCTTGATAATTTACAATACTATTTTATTGTATATTTACAAGAATAATTTTATATTTACAACATTCTAAAAACTAATACAACTACTAATGCAATCAAATATTTATCAATTCCCAATTTATAAGGAAATAAATATAAAAACAATTTTTATTGTTAATTTTACTAAATTATTAAAATTTGTGAACCAACTATAAGGAATTTCTTATTTACAATTTTATAAAGTTCGAATCAATTTACAATTCGCCGATGTTTTTTTTTTTATAAACAATATAAGAAATAAATACTATTTATTATTTTTGTTGTCAATACTTAAAGAAAATGTTAATTCACTTTCATATCTTTTAGGCTTTATTAAAATTCTTATCATCGCTTTTTAAGGCAATAAATATTGCCGAAGATTGAAGGTAATTTGAAAAAGCGGTGTCAATGGAAAAGCTATCCTTTTGACACGACATCTTATTGTGGGAACGTTTATCCATGTTTGCCGATTTTTTTTTTAAAGAACTCCTCTAATAACCAAGGCGGATAAGGAATGCCCTGTCCGGGATGTTAATGAATCAGTGACCGAGACAAATAGCCGACGCTCTCGGTCATAGTGCTACGTTTGCGCCAGAACCGAATAGAGAGGAAGAGAAAATGCCAAAACATCAACAAGAAAAACATTTCAAACAACCACGTCCCCACCTGGGTATACCGTTACATTTAATACAGTGACCAAGGGTTCCTGACCCTGAGGTTAACATGGAAAGACACAGCGTGCAGTACTATTTTTAGTGACCGGGACAACGAGCCTGGCCCCGGCTTAGTGTTACGCTTACTTGGAAGTCAAATACTCAAAATAAGCAGGTCATTTAGCAAATTGATTTTTTATATTTTTTAATATTGTTGAAATTATTTTTTTAAAAATCATTTCATCCCAAGTAAGGCAATAAAGCCACTAAGATGCAAAAAGTTACTGAGAGAGAGAGAGAGAGAGAATTAAAAGAATTCAATAAAACAGATGACGATTGATATTTAAATTTTTGAAGATCGGAGTTGACAAGAACGAACGCCGGAAGCGAGGCTGAGAATCTGTTAATTCTGCGCATACAAGTTTTTTTTTTTTTTTAATGACCACCCCCACTAAAAAACAAAAAAACAAAAAAAAAAAAACAAAAAATTTAATTCGGTCAAGGTATTGCTTTTTTTTTTTTTTTTTATCATTTTCACCTCAAGCAAGGCAATAACGTCACTAAGATGCAAGGGGTTATTGAGTATGAAAAAATAAGAAAAAGAGAAACATTAAGGAGAGAGAGCAATAAAAGAACAGAAATTAAGAAAACAAAAGATAACGATTGACACTGGATTTAATTTTTTGAAGATCAAAGTAAGAAGCTAAAAGAGTTCCACAAGCAAGAATTATGAGATAGGAAACTGGAACTTATGGTTTCATCGAACCATTTCAACTGTAAAATGATGAGACCTAACTGCCAATCTTAAATTCATGAAGTCTAGCTACCATATTTTTATTATTTCACTGATTTTATCACTGAATTATTAAAAAAAAAACAAAACAAAAAAAAAAAAAACAACAACACAAAAACCAAAAAGCACAAACAAAAAACAAAGTACTACTCAAATAGAGTGGCCCACTCATAAAATATAAGGACATTTTAAAGGAAATAATCTTTGTGGGTTTGGCATTCATTTAAGGAGCAACATTTATTAGAATCGAAACATTTTTTTTATAATGTCAGAAAGGAGTTTTCTTTAAAACTTTTCTTTTATAGCTTTTTCCTTCTTTTTTTTTAAAGATTGGATCAGTCTAATGCACCCCCACCCCGCAAGAAATGGTAATTAAAGACACTTACCATTGCAATGATCGCAGCAAAATATCGCTTTATGTCACCAATGGTTCTTCGATGATCTAATCCTGTTCTTTCCAAAAAGATTTTGTATAATTTATAATCGACGATAACACAAACTTCGACGTTAGCAGCCAAAAAAGTTCTGATTGCTTTTGTCTTTGCTGATCTTCGCTTTCGGACTTTACGCCAACGTTTGTGTATAATCATGTCATCATCGAGCAAATAATCATCGTCATAATCGTCTTTCTTCATTTGTTCTGCTTCCATCGCCTCTTCTTTCTCTCTGTAGTCATTTAGTTTCTTCGTCTTTTCCACTGGCTTTTTGTTGTACACCAACTTCATTTCCGGGGAAAAGGTTTCCGATTTCTGATTTTCGACTCTCAGATTCTGGGAAGCCTTCAACATTGAAATGAAATAAATAAGTAGGTATATATAAATAAACAACTAGGTATATAACGATTAAGAAAAAAATACATTATTTACATTATTCGAACTATTGTCCTCATCTTTGTCGCCATATTTATTACAACGTTTCGGCCGTTGTACGCTCCGGCCTTCTTCAGGTGGTTGGAATGTTGAACTGAGCCCTTTTATTTCGCTCACTGGGGTAGACTGTTCTAGTTCCACGTGCCATGATTAATGGATGTCAGTTATCAGTTATCTCCTGTTAATTTCCCTCTGAAAGTTCTCCACTGCCTTAACCGGGTATTGAACTCACACTCTTTCGGTCCTGTCACTGGATCTAATCAACGCCTTTATCCACTGTGCCATGTGTCCTTGAGTGTGCGAAATAAAGGTTTCAGTTCGACATTCCAACCACCTGAAAAAGGCCGGAGTGTACAACGGCCGAAACGTTGTAATAAATATGGCGACAAAGATGAGGACAATAGTCTGAATAATGTAAATAATGTACATGATACCTCATCTCAGAAATATAGACAGATACTGAAAGGCCGAAACGTTGTAATAAATATGGTGACAAAGATGAGGACAACAGTCCGAATAATGTAAATAATGTACATGATACCTAATCTCAGAAATATAGACAGATAAGAAAAAAATATTTGACAAGAATAAATTATAAGATTATTAAAACATTTATTGTGGCTGCATCAGTTTTAAAAAATAACTTTGGTGTCCTTTTCTCACTTTTAGTGAGCGAGTCGTGATTTTGCAAATTGGTAGAATATAGCAGCCACTTTGATTTTTTTCTGTGGGACGGACGGGTCCCTACTAAAATATTTTATTTTTTTAGTTTGAATGTTTTGTCGTATTTTATTTTCGTTATTGGGTACATCCCCTCCCCGTCATTTCATGCCATCTATTTTTAAAACAAAAAAGTAAAAAAAAGTATATATTGTATATATTTGAATATTGATGCCATGTGTGTTTTAGTAGAAACCCCTTTTAATATGCGGTATTGAGGTATATGTTAAATGAATGGAGATGAATGTATTCTTGTGGTTACTGAGTAAATTGTGATGAATGAATGGGTCGCAAATCAGATCAGCTCAGTTTGGGATAGTCATTGACAACCAGCCTTACCACACTTCCTCTTCGGTCTTGTGCCCAAATTGTATTTCTGGTACAATAAATATACGGTTTAAAAAATAACTTACTAATTTAGGCTGTTTTTATAAAAGGTGAAACAACTGAAAGACTGATATATCTACTATTATTAGGCGTAAACAAATGAAAGACTGATATATCTACTATTATTAGGCGTAAACAACTGAAAGACTGATATATCTACTATTATTAGGCGTAAACAAATGATATAGAATGGAAGTAAAAGAAAGAATGTAGCTGAATGGCTATATTTTAAATGATTTTCTGTGAATGAGCCTTCGTAGCCTTGTCGGAGTTATCTCCTCCTCAGCTACTTAACCCTTCACCAGGGGTCTCTCTCCCCTGGCTATAAATACTGGCTGACCCTTCGCCTCAATCTCTCTTTTCCCTCAGGTCTTGGGCCGTTACCTCGTTTGGAGATGAGGTGGTAATTCTTCTCTCATTTCAGCTAACAACAATATGTGACCTCTCACAGATACAGCGTTTCCCAAATGCTGGGAACACGCTAAGAACAATACACGTACGTACGAACACTCACCACAACACACACACACACACACTCATAATATTCACCACACAAACTCAATATAACTGTCCATGTGATTGTAACTTGTTATTAATACATATATTTGTTTACATATATTTATAGGTCTGGTTTGTTTTCTTTGGACTTAATTAAAGTCCAACATTCTCATGTAGCTGGACCGGCTAGCAGGAAATTTTAACTCACGTGTGTTCTTCTACAATACATACTCATCACCCCACGGTCCGCTACAGCCTAATCAGAGAGTTGCTGTCCCGGTTAACCAAGCTCCAAATGTAGGGAATATATATATATATTAGAACTAAGGAATATATCCGAGCACTTTCCATGCCAGTAGCGATAGAGCAGTGAGAGACTTGCCACACTCCACTTGTGAGAGAGTGGTTGGACAGTGGAAAATATTTTTTCTCCAACAAGGACACGAGACGCTTTTATAGACCATGAAAACTAGAAAGTGTGAACTTATTGCTAAATAAATAATTACAACACACTTTTATAAAAAATTTGAAACATCGATTTTATTTCACATTTTTAAGGGCTCTTTTCTAAAATCTTCAATTTTGTTTACTGGTCTCCAAAATATAAAAACAAAAATGATTGTAACGATGAAGTCTTTGGTGCGTGGGTGAAATTGATGGTAGGATTTCTTCGCGCACACACGTCGTACAAAATGTGACACAAGGTCAATTTTAAAGTGGGATTTCGGTAGACGTTCAAAAATTGTTCAAGCCCACCTGGTACCTTGTCCTTTTAAGGACCGCTTCAAATGTTTTGTATTGTCCTCAATCACCTCCCGAAGAAAAGGCACTATCTGAGAGGGATGGCCCCCTGGCGATCGAACTAATTTTGAACCCCCTCAGCCCGCCGTGGTCAGGTGAGTCTATTAATTTACATAGTGTAGATGTAGAGCCAGTGAGGATCGAACTCGCAACTCAGTCGTAATTGTTCTAGCAGGGCAAGCTTGTTAACCATTACACAAGGTCGTAATGCCCAATCAAGGTTAGTAGGAAAATAAATATCTCGATAAATTCAGGTTTTCAAAAAACTCATGATTTTCTAAGCGCAGCTTAGAGGTGGCACAAGGCCAACATTTAGCTCCCTAAATGAAGTGAACTGATTCGTTTTGGTTGACTGACATGTTGTATTCAATGGCGGACAAGACACACTGTATGGGCCAAAAAGCAAAAGATGCAAATTCTGCTAATCCCCGGTGTCTGCTTAAAGATTACCCGCAATATTTTTGTCGCCATTTTTTGTGCGAAAAAGAAAAATTAATCAGTGAATAAATCGGGGGTGGTTCTGAGCCCCACCCCAATACAGTCATAGACAAACATTTGATCGTTTCGGGTGGGGATCCATATCAGAATGATTGTATTTTTGTCTCAACTGAAATTTTCTGTAAAGATATTTTAAAAGATACAAAACTTTTAAATTATTAAAAGTGCCATTTGTTTGAAAATGGCGATATTCATAAAAAAAGTGAATAATAAAAATGACTTCTTACATTTACAAGGAAATATTTTGATGCCGAGGTTAATTTTCGACCGGGAGATGAATCTTCTAATTTGTCATTTTCTTCAATTGGCGCTGCAAATAAAAAAGCGTGAAAAGTAGAATTATTTTATGACAACTTCATCTATTCAGACAAGGCAAAACCTGATTTTCTTAAGAATGGCTAACTTTATCGCATCCAGTTTAAACGGATTGCAAGAAATAACAATGTCTCCGGAAAACAGAATAGAAAAATTAATGAAGGAAGAAAATGGGGTACATGTTGTTATTATTTCGATGTTTATTCACATCATATTCAGCAAAATTGCAAAATACTAACCGGATTAAAACAACTTTTGTTTGTTAAATGAATATTGTTTCCTGTTCTTTTTTCACTGATCTTTAGATTAAAAATAGAAACAACATTTTTTTTATTGTTTCTGTTAATTCACCTCAAAATAAAAAAAAAAAAAAAAAAAAAAAGAGTTATATTTACTAAAATTCACACCAAATTCGCCCTTCCATTGCACTCCGGTTGGGTTGACCTTTGCGATTGCCCCAAATATGGGCGACTAGAGTGCGCTATTTCTAAGTCTGAATGTAATGGATTCGACTGGAATTCGAACTCGGCTCTCCGATTCCTCAATCCGAGACGTTTGTTAAAATAAAGTGGGTTTTACATAATTCTGAGAATAAATGTTAACGTAATCAAAATTTAGTGAAGTCGATTGTTGATAAAAATTGTCAATCAAAAAACCGACCGAAGGTAAACTCATTGCCGACTGAAGGAAAAGGTCAGTTAAGTGCTTGGCGTGTCAGTGAAGAGATTAAATGACAGCTGTGTAGGGCGGGGTGGGGAGTAGGTGGTTGGTGAGAAAAAAATTGACACAAAGTGGACAGAAATACGAGTTAAGGGGTCTCGCCAAAGGAGAGAGGGTCACCCAGATTGACGACCTAAGAATCAAAGTGAAGGATTGAGCTGAAATATCAGCTGACGACATTGGCTCAACTCCGGAACTGAAAAGAAGGTCCTGACTGCTAGTCATAAGCGCCCTCATTTATCCTGGCACGCTAGTATTTTTAACCTGAGGCATTTCGACCGACTGTCCATATTATCGGAGAAACAAGCATCAGAAGGGTTAAAAACGAATGGAGATTTTTGTGTCTTTTTGAATTTGACGAGCTTAAATTATTATCATGACAGTGAAAGCCGACATCTTTTCCTTTCCTCCACAACTCTCGGTCATGTGGTATATTTTGTCACCCTTAACAAAAATATTCGGCTTGACTACAGTTTACCGAGTCCATGGTCCTAGAGGAAAACAACGACCCGATTAAAACAATGACTAAACTGAATAACTAAAATAGTGACGCAATCTTAATTTCACCTCTGACCTTCTGAAACAAATGGATCACTATAATTGAACTACTTTATGTGTTATTACTTTATCAACTTTTAGTTATAATTAGGTTATAATTATTTACATTAAGACGATTATCCTGATTTTTGTTGTTGTGATAAGAACGTTTCAGTCGATGTGGAGAATAGTCTGTATAGAATCTTTTCTGTTAATTCAATCCAAATAATGTAATCTTCCTTATCGCAAATATTAATTCACCCCAAAGTATTTATAACTTTTAAATCAAAATTGTTTATTTTTTTTAATTAAATTTTTGGCAGCCTTGAAATTCTAAATCAAAATTTGTTTAGCTTGTCAGGAAGTTGCTGGAGTTGATACAAGCTAGACATAATCCGAAGCTGCATTTTACCTGGGATTAGGATTATGCCGGATTGTTGGAAAGAATAGACATCTTTGAAGGATGATCCCAATTATAGTTATCTGACTGTAAATCACGGTATGAATTTCGTTGATCCAGAAACATAAGCTGACAGATAAACAATGGAAAGTACCTGACCGAACGCCAAAGTGAAGACGAGGCCCACGTTCGGGATTCATCGCAGACTGATAGACTCTAATTTGTGGGAGACAAAAAGGCAAAAATTAACAATGAATGCTTTGTTGAACAAATTTTAAAGGGCATTTTTGAATTTTGGTGGAAATTTTAGTAACTATAAATTCTTTTTATTTGGGAGTGAATTAACAGAAAAACATCCTCTGCACATAAATACTCCCAGAAATCCAGCAAAACAGGCTGAATCTAAATCCGTATCTAGCGCAATGACCTTGAAATGATTAGATTATTATTCTTCGGTTTTCTTTGAATCCATTCCTTTGAATTATCAGCAATGTACGTGTGTTTACCAATTCCTCAACTGATTTATTCAAGTCATTTGTCTTCCTCCAGGATCGTGGTTGTCCGGTAATTATTCTCATTCAAATGTTCTTTCTATCTTTGAGGTCGCAGACATTGATTTTTCTGTGACAAAACCAGATCAGTTCATCTGTGTTTCAACCAATTTAGCTATCGACCCTTCTTATGGATCTTTCAATACATTGCAGGCGTAGATGCAGTGGAATTGGACCTATTCGATCGGGTTCGACCTTATGAGAACTGAGGTTCGACTCTGTCAGAACTGGGGGTTCGACCCCCAGAGACAGCCACGATCGTTACAAACTAATGAAGAATCGGTTTCCGGAACAAGCCCCTACTGTAAGGAAAAGCCAGAACAAACCCCCCAAAATGTCAGGGATGCATAATGAAGAATGAACACTTACAGGACGCACTGAAGGTAATCGAAGAATGGCGAAAGCATCGATTATCCATTTAACGAGTTTATGTGAAGAGTGAACAGACAAAGAAGGGTGGGTAGTAAAAACCGGGTAGCTAGTAAAAAGGTACTTAAAACGGCAAAACACAAGAAGCTAAGGATACGCATTAATTTATCTCTTACCAGTTAGAACAAGAATCTACCAACAGACATCATCAATTCCAGTCGATTGAAAGACAGTTTAGACAAATCAAAAGCAGAAACCTTAGGAGCTTTTATGCAAGTCATCATGACAGAGTTGGTGAATGAATAACAAAAATCTAATTCAGGCTCTAAAATAAGTTATGGTATTTGCTTTTGTAATTATTACAAAGTGTCCCCCCAAGTGCCCCCCCCCGCAAACGGTACAAAACTTAAAAATGAGAAGAAGGGTGGTTATCACTTTTACGTGATAGCAGTGTAACGGTATCAACAGAAAAATGTGAAATCGGTGAAGCGAGTTCGAATTCCGACCTGTTGGCGTTCACTTTCTCAGGAAAGCCATATCATCTCTCTAAGGGTTAAATAGCAGAGTAGACTGACCTCTCTAGCTTTTGGCAGCAACCAAATGCCAGAGAAAGAAAACTGAATGCCAAATCAAGAAACCATTCTATTATCTTTCCCCAAGGACATCTGGCAATTAACAAATAATACGGAAAAAGAATGTGTGGAGAACCATGATCGTCTCTGTTCTAAAGGGACAGGACATTAAAAGTTACAGTCACTGACTCATTTATTCGATTATTTTTTTTTCTTAACTTACATCAAAACTTCAAATACTCATTCGTCCAGCAAACAGCATAATGTTGCAATTTCTCTATGAAGTCCTAATTCGTCCCAGATGGACAATTTTAGGGAGGGAGAACATGGCAGTAAGATACGAATTAAAAAACAAACAAACAAAAAAAAAAAACAAAAAAAAAAAAAACGCTGTTTTTATGCAATATGAAAATTATTTACAAAAACAAGGAAAACAGTTGTTAATTACAGGGCCTCATAATCTAGACACTGCGGAAATAGGATTTAACTAGCCGAAAAGAACAGCACGAGATATAATAATAATAATAATGATGATGATAATGATGGGTATAATTTTAGCAGCAGCAACAACAACAACAATCATCATGTCTATTCGAACTATCGTATTGAAGTCCCGGGTAGATGGTCCAAACACCACCCGAATGAGGTCAAAAATGGTTTTCGTGTGACGAGACTGATTTCCAAATCCTCATAGACAGAAAAATTCATGCAAATAGACCAGACAGTCATAAAAGATTTCAAAAATGGAACCTGCCAACTAATTGATAGAATTTGTCCGCAGGATTCCAATGTTTATAAAAAAATTTCCAAAACTGTCAAATTATAAGGACCTTTAAATCAAAGTAAAAAAAATGATCTGGAAACTTAAAACTACGATGATCCCTGTTGTTGGGAGTGGGGGCATTGGGTAAGATAAAGAAGGGTACCGAAAATCATGTGAGTACAATTCCTGGACACATCAGCACCTCAGAATTGTAAAAGATTACTTTGGGGGGGACTGCATATATCATCCGCCAAAAACCTCTGCATCTAAACAAAACGCCCTAAACATGTATAGATAATTCTCCTACAGTGCCCTTTTTACTCATAGACACCGGGTGGGGGGAATTTTTGGTAATTAGGTACTTAAAACTTCTCTCTGGAAAGATGATTATTGATAATAATAATAATAATAATAATAATAATAATAATAATAAAAGTACTTGCACAAAGTCACACACATTTAGGCACAATATCATCACAATAACGAAAAAATAAATAAAAACAATCCCTCAGCTGCAAGAGAAGTGGGACTTGTGTCACATAATGGCGGAAGAGAATTATAGAGTTCGATGGAAACGTAAAAACCTTGGCGGATAAATAAATAGCGTTACATGGAATAGTCAGTTAATTTTCCAATGAGAAATAAAACGGCGAGATTTAGATCGTGTGTGTGTGTGTGTGTGTGTGTGTGGCGAATGTAAATCAGTTAAAACGTTGAGGCAGTGCCATGACGATTTAGAGTCTGTAGGCAGAGAGAAAGAAATGTATGAACTCCTAAATAGACTTTACTATTGACTGGGTTTATGGAAGGGAATTACGAAAGACATGGACACCTGATGTATGGTTTGTTAAGCGGAAAAAAAAAAATGAAACATATCCTTCCCCCCCCCTGCCTATCCGTTCGAAATGATCAGTTGGGATAAAATAGGCACAATCCATATATAAAATTTTGTAACTTCTGTTAGTTCGTCCGTCACACTGTCTAAAATAGCCATACAGTGACCGATCAAAACCAAATTTTGGGGAGAAGTGCAAACAGGTAAGGGGGTACAAATAAAGTTTATTCTTAAACCATCTAAATACACTATCGAATAGACAAGAATCCAGTTTCCAGTTCTCTTTGCGTTTGCAAGAACTATGCACAAATCATAAGGCCAAACGCTTTAAAACGAATCTGACACCAGAAAAAATGTCTACGTATGACCACTTGTATATTGCATGCTCAAGAGTAAGAAATCTTAAGCTGTTGAAATGGAAAAAGGAAAATAAATAAAAAAAATCATTTAACATGAAAGCCGTTAAAATTAAATAAAAGAAATTATTAAACTGAGAAATAGGGTTTTTGCCAAAGTATTTGTCCAAACAAAGTTTATTCATAATTCATCGATTGGTTTGCGAATTTGAACGAAACGTAGAGCTTTCTAAATCTCAACCCAAAATTTTTTGCGATAATTTCAACAATGCTGAGACAATTGTAGCACGTGCCAGCGTTTTGTCAAAACAATTCTAGTAAAAAGCCTCCAGGAAATGTACCTTATTTAAACGGTTAATTAATAAATAAAGCTTGTAGAATCGAAGACATGTTGAAATGACTTCAAGATAAACAGGTTGTATAATTCCGGTTTTTCGATTAACTCGAATAGATAGCTGTTTTTAAATATGAAATCATTGTAGAGACTACCTTGTCTTGTTTGCCAGGACTATAAAAGAAAAGGACCTAAACCACTTTTTTCTCTTTTTGCTACAGGATGCAGTAAATAGTGTAGACGTATTTAGTTCCCTTACCTCCGAGACTTCGTAGTCCCTGGCAAGTCGACTGCTTAATTTCAACACAACTACGTGGCACATACATGCTTAACCATTAATCCCATAAATGTTTTTCTTTTCCTTTTGAGCTATTCGTACACACAGAAATATAATTTTCTTTATTTATTGTTTTGTGAGCAATATTTTTCTTTATATAAATATATGTGTAAAATTCTCCATGTATTGAAATACGTTTCTTTGGGTCTTCTTAACCTCTTCATTAAATTTCTTAAACAACCGTAACCATTAAACCATATAAACTGATTTACTAATAAAAACTAGGTAAAGCAGTTTAGAAGCAGACTTTATCTGCTGTCTCACAGCGGCCTGGAGCCGAGGATTTGCTGAGAAGCAGCAAATATTTGGCCAAATATCTGTCAGTATGTTCTTTTAATTGTTGATCGAAAAGTTGACTGCTCTAGAGAAATCATACCACCTGTTTATTTTGAAATGTGATTCCAACATGCCTCGAGTTTTTTAAAGCTCTACATATGTATCCAGTTAGTCTTGTGGATTGATTAAGCAGCTGACCGATATTTATTCAGTGTCGGATAAACAGTGGCAGGCTTGATTCTAGTAGAAATATTTTTGCCATATAGCACCCCCACTCCATTGCAAATATTTGCCGGATAATAGGGAAGAAGGTACTAATGAGATTATGAAACAAACTCAAGAGCTTGAAGACATATCATAATCTGTCCATTTTACTTAGTAAATTTTGTTTAATAATTTCACTCCAAGCAAGGCAATAAAGCCATTAAGACGCAAGGAGTTGCTGAGTGTAAGAGAATATGAGAAAAAGAAAAACACTATTAAGGAGAGGGAACAATAAAAGAACAGGAACTAAAAAGACAGAAGATAACGTCTGACATTGTATTTAAATTTTGGAAGATCAAAGCTAACTGGAAAGCAAGAGGCCGGAAGAGAGTTCCACAAATAGGAAGTACGAGAGAAGAAAGCGTTAGCACAGAACTTACGGTTACATCTAGCTATTTCAACTCAACAATAATGAACTCTTGCCGCCAATTTAGTATTGGAATTAAATTCAGAAAGTTTTGGCACCAAAGGGGAAAGATCACCAGAACAATTACCATGAAAGAAAAAGAAAGAAAAAGAAAGAAAAAGAAAGAAAAAGAAAGAAAAAGAAAGAAAAAGAAAGAAAAAGAAAGAAAAAGAAAGAAAAAGAAAGAAAAAGAAAGAAAAAGAAAGAAAAAGAAAGAAAAAGAAAGAAAAAGAAAGAAAGAAAAAGAAAGAAAGAAAAAGAAAGAAAGAAAAAGAAAGAAAGAAAAAGAAAGAAAGAAAAAGAAAGAAAGAAAAAGAAAGAAAGAAAAAGAAAGAAAGAAAAAGAAAGAAAGAAAAAGAAAGAAAGAAAGTGGCCCGTTGGCGGTGGTGAAATGACGGAAGACGAGTAATGCAAAAATGGCATTTTTTCACCGGTTTCTGTGCAACAATTAACAATTGTGAAAATTGAGACACAGACCTTAGCTGCTGCGAGTTTTTGATAAAGAAGACAACTAAGATTTTGCTCCATTATGATATTTTGTCGGGATGTCCTGCTGTCTGTGGACAACTTGAAACAACGATAGGAAATACACGAGAGAAGAACACCACAGATTAATCATTCAACAACATAAAACATTCGTAGAAGTGAGATGAGGGTGAATTAGACGAGGTCAGAAGTAAAAAAAAAAAAAAAAAAAAAAAAAAAAAAAATGGGGTAAGAGCAATAGAAAGAATGATGCTTGAAGTAGGAGATTCCATATACAGTGTAACCCGGATATAAGATAAACCCGGATATAAGAGAGATTTTATCTGGTCCCAAATTATTCCCATACTTACCTAAACAAAATAGACCAAAACCGGATATAAGAGAAACCCTGATATAAGAGAAACCCGGATATAAGAGACTTCTTATCCGGTTCGACAACTCTCTTATATCCGGGTTACACTGTATTATAAAATACAAGTGAGATCGGGAAAACAGATAAAAGAAAAGAAAATGAAAAACCTACTACAGTGTAACCCGGATATAAGAGACCCGGATATAAGATAAACCCGGATATAAGAGAGATTGTCTCTGGTCCCAAGTTAGAGCCTGTGTTAATGTATATAAAATAGACCAAACCCGGATATAAGAGACTTCTTATCCGGTCCCGACAGCTCTCTTATATTCGGGTTACACTGTACAGAATAAAAGAACCGGGAGATTATGTTAGTTTTATTAAATGGCATCAGTTAGAAAAAAAAAGCAAACAAAATATGCTAATGAGTTAAAACTAGCTGAATTAGAAGAAATAGCAGTTCCCAAGGAAATCAGGAGTACAAGCGAGGCTGCTTCCGCGCCATTTCACAGATAATCAGATTTAGTTCTTAATATGAAAAGAAGAGAAATATAGTCTGGTTTGGTTTGGTTTGTTTTACGGCATATCAACTTCAATGGGCTATTTAATGCCGACAAAAAATTTTGTTGCTAGTAATATTTTTTTCCTTCAAAAATCTATTTTTGGTAATATTTTTTTCTTCAAAAATGTATTGCTGGTAATAATTTTTTTTACAAAAAAGTATTTCTGGTATTAAAAATTTATTAAAATTTACACTTTAATAGTGTTTTGACCCCAGTTTGGGGGTTAACTATTTGCCCATAGATGGGACCCTAACAGGTGCTACCACCCCGGATCAGTGTGAACCTGGGAACATCAGCAATTAAGAGGTGGTTCCACACTCATCAAAACCCCCTGATCAGAGTCTTTGCTGTTGGTCATACTCAGGACGGTACAATCTGGTACTGCTCACTAGAATCCATCCTGCACATTTATAAATCTACCAATTGACAATGCATTTCTACCACATATGGTCTCGTTTTTTTCCGGCGTAGGTCTTTAATCAACTCAGCTGGCAATAGCACTTTTATATTTTAGAGCAGAAAAATAAAGTTACTCTTTAGTTGCAGATATCAGGTGGAGAGCTTTTGTATTTTCTGTCTTGTCCAATTTTTACTTCCTCAAAATTTTTTCCTCTTTGTTTCACCGTCGAAAAGGTTAATCTTTTTTGTTTTGCGTATTTGATCGGTACCTTGCCTTAGTTTTTGTATAAAGCGTACCAAAGGAATTTTTTGTGTAAGCTTTTGTCTGTAAATTTTCTGTTTGTGTAATAAATGTTTGTCCTTTTAGATTTCGCGTTGTGGTCGAGTTTTGTTTGTTTTGCGTCTTATTCAACATTTGGGCTAAGAAAATCACGTGTTCTCTTTTCTTAATACCTTTTTCCAAATTTAAATTTTTTTTTTTACATTTTGAACAAAAATCACTAATTTAGTCTTTGCGTAATTTAAATTTTTACATAAGAGGCAAGGGGCTACAAAAGAGCGAAAGAGAATGAAAAATACTTTAGAAGAAACTAGAAACCCAATCGTAAATAGGGAACAAGGGTTAAACCTTAAAGACCAAGGAGGAGTATGAACTGGACGATAGGCGAACCTATCTACTCCTATTGAAGAAAAAATAAAATAGTAAATAAAATTTCAAAGTTAAAAAAAAAGCGGAGAAGAATATGAACCGGATGCTTCTTGACAAAATCCAAAGAAGTATCTGTAATGATATGGGTGCTTACCTGGCATCTCGACTTTAGTCACTATCCCACCGCTATAACGCAGTTTCCCTCTTTTTTTTCTATAAATATTTCAATGGCAATTTTTCTGATAAACTTTACTCATTGGACTACATGAATTTAAGAGTAGTATTAGATTGTCAGAATGGTCTCATCGTTTTACTGTATGAATTGCTAGATGCAACCGAAAGTTTTATTCTAATTGTTCCTTTTCTCGAACTTCTCGCCTGTGAAACTCTTCTTGCTTCCTAATCCACCTACGAGATCTTCAAAGATTTATTCGTAATATTAATCATCATCATAAGTCTTCCTGAATCTTGTTCTTTTACAGTCCTTTCATCTTACTGTCGTTTTTCTCATTTTCTTTCACCCTCAGTAACTCATTGCGTCTTAGTGGCGCTATCACCTTGCATAGGGTGAAAAAAAATGGTAAATGGAAAATATTTTCCGTGAGCACTTGGATGACACTCTTCTTGCAGAATTAAAAAAAAAACAAACAAAGAAAAACAAACAAACGCAATAAACCGAGAGAAGAAATATCTCTTGAGTTTGTATTAGGATATTTTAGGTCAATGTACTTTGAGTTAGACTTTAAATATTTAACTTAGGAAGAGAATTTAAGCACATCGGACCCTTTTTGTTTCCCCTTTTCTTTGTTTACATTTCCCACCTCTTCTCCAATGAGAGACAACATTTTCAGCAGTTCTCTGGTAGGTACGGGACGTCTTTTGTCTTTTTTTCCCCTCTTCTTCTCGTCATTGTGTCTGAAGGAGTCCATGTGTATATGAGTGTGTGGCGAGTGATTCATTGAATTTTTTTTTTATTCCCGCACTTTTTCGGGTTAACTCATTGTGGAGGTTTCCAATACTAACAATCGTTTTTCTTTGGTTTTTGGAAATAGCTTCTTTCATTGTGAAAAAAATTAAAAATGTCGTCATTATAATCCTCTTCCTCCTCGTCGTCTCTCCAAAAGAAATTGTACAGATGAAATAGTTGGAGTGTGATTGAGAAATGTTTATTGTGTCCGCAGGATGACTGACAAGTGTGAAGGAGAAGAGTTCATGAAAGGAACAATGTTTGTACGAATATGTCAGAGATTGTGACTAGCTTGGTTAAAATGTAGGACAAGAAAGACCAGCCATCTCCATTTTATGGCTTGTGCCATATTTTGGACAACATTTCCATAAATAAATATCAAGAAAAAACAAACTTAGATAATAAGAGATAGCCGTAACCCGTAACCAAAGGGAAAGGTGTCAGTTAGATTGAATGGCTTGACCACCTTGAAAAGAAAAGTTATTTTGGAACAGTTCAACCAAAACTAAGGTATCTCCGAATGGAGGGATGGATAATGGAAATAGTTGCTCCTGTAAACTGGTGGTTTGAATAGCTGCGAGAGTTGTTGGTGTCCCGAGAGCTTCACCTTTGCTATATGGAAGCAAAGGTGGTAGAATTGTTTGTCTAATAAAACAGTTGAAAACGTAGTTTTAAAGAGAAAATAGTAAGTTTATAGGAAAGAAACGCTATTTCCAACACAATTACATACCCACATACATACCATATTAAAAACACGCTATTATTAAAACATTTCTGTCATTGCGATCTCCGCCTTCATCAGTCTAAAAAGAGAACAAGATGAATTATCTCCCCTAAACCATAGACCACTGGACGTTACCAATTTTGCCCTGTAGATTAAATAAAGGGTTCGGTTACAGATTCCCTTCAAGCAATCAGAATTACTATGTCATCAAATTAACGCTTTAATCCATTAGCCTATGGGATAATCGCCTAGTGGATTATAAGAGAATCCTCTAATCGCCTGGGTTAAATAAAAGTTTTCAGTTTGAAATTCCTTGAAAGTTATCCGAATCGACAAACATCTGATGAAAGCCGAAGAGCAGAGCGGCTGTAACGTTGTGATAATCACAAAGATGAAGACACTAGTCAAAGTGTATATAATGTAAGTAAAAATCAATCAATAAATTTATTTTGTAGCGCCATGCTTGGACGATTTCTGTAATGTGATGTTTTAAGTTCATCTCGAAAGCCATTCATATCGTAAAGCGTTTCATCTCTCAATGCCACTATTTTATGCTATGTTAGGTCAACACAAGTAAAAAAGAAACGCGAAAATAATTGTAGTAATAAAATTTAGGGTAGTGTTTCCCAGCATGGGTTCTAGCACCTCCTTGTGGGTTCTGTTATGTTGAAAGGGGCCCTGGGAGTTTCATTTCACTTGAACATACTCAGCGGGGCAGTGGACATTTATCAATCTTTTTTTTTTCCAAATTTTCAAAAATTATTCAATATTGGCTATAAAAGGAAATTTCTGAAAATGCTGTGGAAAGCTATCAAACTTTTCTTCATTGCTTTACCAACTTCTTATATGTTAATTTCCGTGCTAATAGGAATATATACTTGAAAAACAAGGTGGATAAAATAAGTAAAGGTTTATTGTAAAAAAAACTAGTACAATAAGAATAAAGGTAACAGTTATGCACAAGGTCGTCGCAAGTCAATCCAGTAGTGAGTGTTACTATTGGAAGGTTGGTAGTTCTCGCGTAAGTCTGAGTGGTACTCAACAGATCCAAGCTAGACAATATTTACCAGCCTCCCCACGAGGTAGGATGTGGCACAAGGCCGAATTTAATGTGAGGTAATCCGAGCCCGTAGGCTCGGCTAAAAATTTCCCGTAAACCCCGCATAAAAGGATTCGGGATCTGTCTACCTCCCTGGACGAGACTCTGCCCTTCGGCATAGCCTCGTCTGTGTTCATCTCTGCCCGAAGGCAGAAAGTTCGATAGCATCTAAGAGCCGAGTAACAGATCCCAGGTGGTGATGATATTTATTTGTACGATGGTACAAAATGTGGTACAAGGCCAAAATGGGGATTGGGGAAAAGGATGGTCTTCTTCTGTCTTACCTTTAAACTTAGCTAGCCACAATGACTGACCCAAACATACAAATAATATTCCTAACACCAAAACAACACATTCTTACCTACCTTTCTTACTACATTCACCATAATACCTCATTGTCTCTATGAAAATCCTAAATAGTCCCCGTATGTACAATTCATTGTCTGTTGGGGGGGGGGGAATAAAACAATAATTAAAAAAATCTTCAATGAGTATGTACAATATGAAACAAAATTATTAAAAAAAGTAATACCCCCCCCCACAACCCCAGCTGGTCTCTGTAGTCCGTTGACTTACAGATACTTATAGGAAGTTACTACCTATAGTGTAGTCACTCATGGAGATGACAGGTTATTCCATTACATCAAAATCATTGAATAAAAGGTATTCTTTTAGCATTTTAATCATTGGCATTTATAATAGAAATGAAAACTATATTAAAATTATTTTTACACTAATACCTTAAGTGTTATCTTACAATGAAAGATGAATTCAGAATAATAATCGAAAATTAATTTGACGCGGGGTGGGGGCGTTGACAAAAATGTTTGTACCCAAGGTGAGTGCTGGTTGAAAGAAGGTTGGGAAATACTGAACTGGCTTACTTGTAAAATCCATGAACGTCGACAAAATTTTATTTTCTCCTCTTCACGAGAGCTGCTCGTACGGACCAATTAAGGCAGAAGTTTCAAGGCAGAACCACTTGAGAGGCTAACTGATGTCAAGGGTAGATAACTCTTACCGGATTTTACACTTTTAGAAGGCAAAGCTATTGAACACCCCCCCCAAAAAAAAAAACAAACACCAAAACCAAAAACAACCACACACACACACACACACACTAAAAACCGCGCCTTGAAGAGACGTTAATGGAGTTGATTATTCGTTCGTATCGACAGTGCAGCCGGGTGTTGGCAGTTTTTGTTGACGTACAACATTTGAAGAGTCGGAGGCGGAGGCGGCAGCGGCGGCGGCGTCCCAATGTATGTCAGTGCAAGAGGAATTAATTTTTGCAAGGTGGAAGGAAGTGGTTTGGGAGGGAGAAGGGGAAAAGCAGAGTCAGTGAAAATGAGCAAACGCCCTCACGTGACACACACCGAATTGACA
The DNA here is from genome assembly GCA_963932145.1 of Acanthosepion lycidas. NCBI lineage: Eukaryota > Metazoa > Mollusca > Cephalopoda > Sepiida > Sepiidae > Acanthosepion > Acanthosepion lycidas. The sequence goes on from OZ010601.1 coordinate 1,506,762, forward strand.
GGGGGGGTTAGTGGGGGGAATGAGTGAGTGAGTGTGTGTGTGGGGGGGGAATTGAGTCATAATTTAAGAGATAAAAAAAATATGCTTATCCGTTAAAAAGTCACGCATGAGTGTTTGTAGCCGCAAACAAATGGACAAAACAGACGAGAAGAGATGTTTGGACTCTAAGAGATTTCTCAACCCTCCCCCCGACTCTCTTAGAGTCCAAACATCTCTTCATTGCAGAAAGAAAAGTAAGAAAAGTAGAGAAATAAAAACGGTAAGAATAACAGAAGCATGTTCAAAATAATGATATATGCGATCATTTCTGTTAATTCACCTCAAATGACGTAAAAAAAAAAAAAAAAAAAAAAAAAAAAAAACCCAAAAAACTACTTATCGCGAATATTAATTCACCCCCAAGAAATTATAAATTTTAAAACAAAATTTGTTTCTTGCATAAATTTTTGGTACCCTTTTGAAATGATTAATTTTAAAATTAAAATTTATTTACACTGTTTACATGGTTCGGACTGTTTTTCCTCATCTTTGTTGTCATATTTACGTTTCGGCCTTCTTCAGGTGATATACACTGGAATTTTGAGACGAACCCTTTATTTCGTCCACTGGTGTAAATTGTTCTAGTTCCACGTGCCATAGCTTTTCTAGATATCTTAGTTTCAGTTATTTCCCTTTAGTAACTCTCCAAGTTTTTGAACTCACAACTCTTTGGGTCAACTCACTGGATTTCTTCAACCAAAACTTTTATCCACTGGGTCATGTGTCACGAATATGACAGCAAAGATGAGGACACCAGTTCGAACAATGTCAATAGTGTAAATAGTTAAAATCATAATGATAAATTTAATTATTGTTGAGAAAGGTGAACAATTATTGCGAACTTTTAGTTTAGGGAACTGGGACGGGAGCTAGTACATTATTTGTTAGCTTCAGTTCTGTCTCTAATTTTTCTAAATTATCTGGATCCATAGCCCAGCTCAAAAGTTGCAAAAGGTCGCATGTGATGACCCAGAAGGCCGCAGGTTCCACACCTTGATTTAAACTATAAAAACAAATAATATAACCAACCCCAAAAGAAATAAAAAAAACAAAAAAAAACTTTAAAATATTCAGGGCGTTAATGAATTATATTAAGCTCTTCCATTTATGATTAGCAAATATAGTTTTGACTTAACAACATCAGCTAAAAGGGACAAGGTAATACAGGATTTTAAAAGATCTAAAAATTTATAAATTATTTTAATTCAAATTTTAAAAATGTAAACAATTCTTGTAAAAATTCAGTATTTATAAAAAGCATTTAAGACAATTATATTATTTATCTTATTTATAAAAGCAATTAAAAGCTTTTCTAATTAAATAATGTCTTAGTTTTATTGCATTTTTTATTTTACGATTCAGAGCAGATTTTCGGTAAATGGTGTTTGTGTTTTACAAAAAGAAATTCAGGATTTAAATTCTCCAAGGACTCCTGCTTTTAACTATTATAAATATTGAGGAACACAATTTAATTTTTCGAAATTTCATAAAATTTTCTCTCCTGACATATTTACAAATCTTTACCATTTGCCCATGCTTAGAACATTGCTGTCACATATGGTCTGGTGCTCCCACTATATATCTATAGATCCTTGATAAAATTCAAAGAAGAATCAGAAATATTATTGATCCTGATTTGGTGTCTCAGCTTAAGTCATTTTCCTACCCTTGTAAAGTTGCCTCCCTGTACCTTTTCTATAAATACTTTCATGGCAACTGTTTGGATTAGCTCTTTGCCATAGTACCTTGACCTTTTCAATTTAAGTGCGGTACTAGACTGGCAACAAGATCTCGTCAACTTACAGTTGAGGTGGCTAGATGTAATCATTTCTATGCTAACAGTTTATTTTCTCACACTTCTTGCTTGTGGAACTCACTTCCAGCTACATGCTTTCTAGCCAACTTTAATCTTCAAAAATTTAATGCAATGTCAATGGCTTTCTACTGTCATTCTGATTACTCTTCTATTGTCTCGCTCCTTAGTTTTTCCTTGTGTCTTAGTGGCATTTTTGCCTTGCATTGGGTGAATTCGGTTAAAAAAAAAAAAAAAAAAAAAAAAAAAAAAGAAAAAGAAGAAAAAAAAGAAAGAGAAAAATAGATACTTATGTTAAAAGATATCAGATCGTGGGAGATCAGACAATTCAGATGAAAGGTGAATGACACCAGTTGTCAATATTTGTCTATATTTCTGAGATGAGGTATTATGTATATTATTTACATTATTCGGACTATTGTCCTCATCTTTGTCGCCATATTTATTACACCGTTTTGGGCTTTTTAGTATCCGTCTATATTTCTGAGATGAGGTATTATGTACATTATTTACATTATTCGGACTATTAATTATTTATAATTTCAGGTAACATTATATATCGAAACCGTTAGATCTGCTGAAATATCTCGTTACAATCATTTGCCACATATATTTCTGGGTTTGTTTATCATGTTGATGGAGAATAAATATTTACCTGTTTTATCATCCCTATCGCTATAGGCTTGTAAATAATTCGGGATTTAATCCCTATGTGAATTAAAAAAAAAAAAAAAAAAATTTTAGAGCCCCTTTATAAAATATGCCAAAGACCCCACACAAACATAATCCGCCCCTGACCCCCAGGGACATTCTAACTTTACTTGTATAGGTCAGCCGATATAAACGGATTAACAGTGAACATAAAGAAGATTATCATTTGTGAAATGCACTATAAACAAAAAGAATCTTTTTTTCTAGTCATCAGTCTATCTATCGAGATAGCTGTTTGTTCTCTTCTAATTTGCGCTCTGTCTGAGGGACTACCTTAGACTATTTAGATGACCACCTCACCGAGGTCAAATATGGCATAAAATCAGGTTTAATGGGGTGGAGGTAGGTCTCGACATGCGTACGTATGTATAAAGGTAAAAAATACCCAGTTCTACAGACTTTTGCCGCAGGCATCAGAGTGTACTACTGATTCTACCGCTTTTAGTGTAATAGGAGATACTGCATCGTAAATTGCATTATCAGAGACAAGGCCACTTTTATTTATGTCCCGAAGACGAAACGCAACTGATTTAAGCAAAAAAAAAAAAAAAAAAAAAATGCTACAAGCAGAAGTTAGATTTGGATACCATATTTTAGCGAGTTCGATATTGGCTAGTGAATTTTCAGCAACATTAACATACACACCACACAGTAAAAAAAAGCCAACAGAAAAAAAAATCATATAGCATAACCAATCATACAACAACTTAAAAAAAAAAAAAAACGTAGGAAAAATACACATTAAACTCATCCTTAAACACTTCCAGCATCAAGCACACTACACAAGATATTCGACAGAAATACAATAAAAGTCAGCTACGGTTGCACCGCGAAAATGACCCAAATAATAAAAAAGCAGAACAGAAAAATAAGTAAAAAAAAAAAAAAAAAATCACTCACACAAATCAAACCCAACAGTAACTACAGAGCAAATATGAATGCCCTTAAACAGCAATTGCCTACAAAGTAAAATAATATACCAAGCTACGGTAAAACCAACAGTTAAAGAAGAAAAGCATACGTAAAGTACCTTGGAAACAGAAACTACGTACACAAAATATCTTTTATCAAAAGTAATTACGCAAACAACACAATCCTTTTTAAATTTATATGGAAAGTTAAAGACCAAAGCCAAAATACACCAAAAATATCATGCAAAATAATGCAAATAACATCATCCTACAGCAATAAATCTAAAACTTTAAACTTTGTATGGAGGAGAACATACTTATAATCTAGTTCCTAGACCAAAACAAACTACTAAATAAACGATCAGAACTTATCTCAAAATGCAGGCACAGAATCAAATTTTTATTACGTTATTTAAAAATCAAAAGACTAAAAACGAATACCTTGTAAAACATCAAGGAAAATGCAAATATATTCACTATATACAAAGCAGATAATGTAACATACTTTAGACAACGCCAATGCTTTAAACCAGGGTTGAGGGACCTTTTTATGCATGAAAGCCACATTGAAATTCATTGTTCTTCAAGTGATTTTTTTAATAGTTACACATTTTATATCTTAGGTAAATAATACATAAAATAGAATCTTACAAATATATAATATACTAAAAACAGACATTATAAAACAGCATTTCCTTGTATATAGTTGACAATACTTATAATCTTTTGTAAGGTGTTATTTAAAATAGCAGATTTTGTACAGAAATGTTGCTGGTGTAGAAAGCAATGAAAAGAAATCAGCGCATTTAGAGCTCTGGTTTCTCTTTTTTTTTTTTTTTTAGATGTGCAATGAATCCTTCACTTTTAGCAATCATAGCTGGAGCACAATCAGTACACAAACTTACCAATTTAGTAAGATTCAGCCCAACCTTATGACATTTCTCTTTGAAGTTATTAAAAATATCTATTCCTCGTGTTTTTCCTTCAAAGGTACCTAAAGCAAGTAATTCTTCAAATAATTGAAAATAGTCAATTATTGCAAGAATGAAATACAATACTTCTGACGAATTGGTGGAATCTCTCGATTCATCCAAAGCTAAAGAGAAATATACATTGTCATTTTTTTTTATTATACAGGTTGCCCATAAAGTTCGTGTTCACGTTAAAAAAATTATAACTTTATTTATATTTGCGATAGAAATAAATTGTAAAAAGGATTAGAAAGAAGTAAATATATATATATTTAAAGGTTTTATTGAAATTTTATTTAACTTCCCACATGTCCTGCATCATTAGCAATACAAAGGGTAATACGATTTTGAAGTTCACGGAAAACATTTGCCAATTGATTTACAGAATTGCCTGAAATCACATTAGTCATTTTAGCTATACTTAAAACTAGGTACATTAAACTTTATAACATTTTTACAGATTATTTCTATCGCAAATACAAATAAAGTTATAAATTTTTTAAAGTGCACACGAACTTTATGGACACCCTGTATTTTGAAGCTGCTGTTATATGACTGACCAATTCATGCTGTCGATCTATACAAGTAGTTCTTGAAAGAGGTAAATTTTTATATTTGTTAAAAAATAATCTGGATCTAAACATCTGACGACTTCTAAAATGCATTCATTTATGAGCCCTGCGTCACTAAATGTTTTAGTTTCCCCCCCCCAAGGAAATATGCAACTTTATACATCACTTCCGTTACAGCATTTCCTGATTTTAATACAGAATGGAATAATTGTCTCTGCTTTAGTTTTCTATCTTTTAGTTTCTACAATTTGGTAGATTTATTGTCTTCACTAACAGCAAAATGCTGATGGCCATTGTATTACTTAACTGTTCAAATTGCAGTATCACAAACCAAGCAAGACATTTTACCATCGCCAAACAATAAAATATATTGTAATTATTATTCATTATTGAAGGTCCTATTTTCTTCTTTCAACGTTTGTTTTAATTTTTGGGACATAATGGGTTGAAATTAATAGAGAAATTATTTTATTCTTAGTGGTTGAATATTTACTTATAACATAGGCTTAGTAATTTCTGCCTTTGTTTCTCTACTTTCTTCAAAACGAGGCCCTCTCATTAGTTGAAAATTTACTTCACACATAGGCGCGAATTTCCTTTCTTGAATTGGCGATTTCACTAACCAAGCCAGGTAAGTTTTATTTATTAATTTTGCTCTTTACAATACTATTAATTACGGTATGAAATATATATATATATATATATATATATATATATATATTAGATAGATAATTGATAATATTAGTGGTAAATATACATATATATGCAAAATCCACAGGTGCATATACACACATGTATATTTTTTGAATAAAAAATTCCGAGAGGATAGAATCCAGGTAGAACTCAATGTCCAGGACAGAGTAAGGGTATAATAAATTTTTTGAATTTGTAGGTCTGATGAATTGGATCGTATTTACGATTCCAATGGAATAAATTATGACCATGGAATATTAGTGTTTAAGCCTTATTATATATATATATATATATATATATATATATATATATATATATATATATGAAGAAATATAGTCTTAGTGTGTGCTATATTTATGGGATAAAGTGCTCAATATTATAGATAGAGCGTGTGTGAATATAAAAGTGAACATAGAAGTCAACACTTGGAGGTGACAGTGTTTCATGCTAGACGCAATCGTCAGGCCACGTCAGCATTGAAAGACTGTCGCCTCTAAGTGTTGACTTCTATGTTCACTATATATATATATATATATATATATATATATAAACACTGATAAAGATGGTTTGAATTTAGTGGTCTTTCTAGCTAAATTTTTTTTTTCATACAGTATGTACGATTTTATTTTATTTTGCTTAAAATATTATTATCGAGTTTTTCTTATGGAGAAAGAAAACGAAGACGGCCAGCTGAAATTGTTAGTAAGGGGGAGGTGAAAATTTAGCCAAGGCGTACTAACATTTTTTTTTTTATTTACTCCCCACTCCTCCACGAGGTCAGTTTGGGACACAAAGTCGGTTTAATGTGGTGAGTCCGAGCTCGTACACCCGGGCTAAGAACAAAAATTTCCCGAGCCTAGGCAAGCGTCGGTTGCGCTGGCCTCGTTGCAAGCACAGATCCCTCTCTCTGAGAGGGCGCGGCCTCGGGCTGCTGTTCCCCATGGCTGGGAACCTTTCAGTAAAAATGTTCTCAGTTGCAACACTGTCTTGTGACGGAGTTACTCCTGAGTGCACTCTGGCCAAAGACAGAGACGCAACTGAGTCCAAGGCGTACTCACTAAGTCACTAACTAACGAAGAGTGATATTACAAGCAGAATAATATTAGTATGATGATATATATATATATATATATATATATATATATATATATAATTTTGGTACAAATATCTTAATGGTTGCAGAAAAGAGACCTTAGCCAACTCAAACCACACTAGTAATGTATTTTTGATCACCAGTAACAAGCTCATAATGATAAATTTAATTATTGTTGAGAAAAGGGAACAATTATTGTGAACTTTTACTTTAGGGAACTGGGACGTCTGCCGTTAATGCGGACAAATCATTTTGGAGACACACACAAACACACACACTTGTCAAAACTAAAATACAGTGTAACCCGGATATAAGAGAGTTGTCGGGACCGGAGAAGAAGTCTCTTATATCAGGGTTTCTCTTATATCCGGGTTTGGTCTATTTTGTTTAGATAAGTATGGCTCTAATTTGGGACCAGAGAAAATCTCTCATATCCGAGTTTCTCTTATATCCGGGTCTCTTATATCCGGGTTACACTGCAATGGAATAAGAATAGTTATACAAAGTGCTGAGTGCCTCTGTCTGCCTTGAGAATCAGTATTCAATTTCTTGACTTCTATTAGGTTAGTGCAAAAATAATGTCGTTTTCTCACATATGTTACTATGTGAGAAAACGACATTATTTCTGCACCAACCTAATACTTGGGTTTGAACAAAGATCCCATAGTGTTGGTACGTAACTACCTCAACCACCTATCAGGATATATCTTTAACAGGGACAAAGAGAGAGAGAGAGGGGGGAGAGAAAGAAAGAGGGGGAGGGAGAGAAGGGAAAGAGAGAAGTGGAGAGAGAGAAGGGGGGAGAAGGGAGGGGGAGAGAGAGAAAGAAAGGATAGAAAGTAGAATGAGAGATAGGAATGAGGGCAAGAAGGAGAGAAAATCGAAGGAAAGCTAGAAGGGGACAAATGCCTTTATACAACAGAAGCTTAAGACAACGTAAAGTAGTAACGCGGCTCTCGCTTTTTTTATACAAATTCACCACACGTGATATAGAAGGAAAGAAAGAAAAGATAAATTAGGAGATGAAAGACAAATCTGGATAGGCAGTCAGACACATTGAATGAAAGACACACGTACATGCGAGATAAGTATGAACTCCTCAAAACAGATAGATGGATACATATGTAGATAGCATGACATGAAACTAAAGCATGTGGGAGAGTCAGCAAAGGAAGGAGAGTAAGCGAAATATAATGATAAAGATTTGAGAGAGGAGAGCAAGACTGCTATCTTCACCGGCCAACATCTGTTTATTATAGACTTGGTGAAATAACGCTTTCTCGCTCTCTCACGTGTCGTCGAGAGGCATTAGCATTTTCATGTATAAACAAATTAATCACAATCCAAACATGGGTTTGTATATAATAGCAAAATCAGAAATACAGATAAGACCTCCGAACTACTTCGGTCTTTTTAGGTCTACTTTACTCATTTTAGTTTATTTTTTTTACTAATATTCACCCAATACAAGGCTCAAGAGCCACTCAAGGTAGAGGGTTACTGTGTGGACTTCTATTAGCGTAGAAAAGAACAAGTGTTAGGAGTATAAAAATGAAGCAGACTTTAGAAGGAATCCGGAAACCCAATCTTAAACAGGAAACAAGGAACAAACCTCTAATCATGTTCAAAAGACCGGGAAGGAGTTTAAAGCAGACAATAGGCGAATTTCACAGCACAATATGCATTTCACAAACACACACAATGCATATATCAGGTCATCCTATAAGTTCTGTCCGAATTTTAAATAAAGAAAACAAGTGACCAAATGTTACATTTAATTACAGATTCAATCAACAATGTATTTCCCCTGATTATCTATGACTTCCTTCCATCTATTAACAAGCTTACTAATCCCATTACTGTAAAATTCTTTTGGCTTTGATTCGAAGAACTCACAAATGTCAGTTTTAACCTCTTCCTGTGTTACAAAAGCTGTTTCTTCCAAATGATTCTGTAAGCTACGAAACAAATGGTAGTCTGAAGGAGAAAGACCGAGAGAATAAGGTGGATGAGGAATTTTCTCTCAACCAAGTTCTTTGATCTTTTGTGACGTGATTCTTGCTGTGTGGGGTCGCGCATTGTCCTGATGAAACATCACCTCTTTTTTGATTCACTAGAGCAGGTCTTTTTTTCCTCAAAGCTTGGTTCAAACGCTCTAATTGCTGACAGTATATTTGAGCATTAATTGTTGCATTAGGTGGTAAGGATTCAAAGTGGATTATTCCTTGGCGATCCCACCAGATTGAAAGAAGAACCTTTTGCCCATGAAGTTCCCTTCTCAGCTGTGGCTGGGGTCCTTCCCCTTTACCAAGCCACTGTCTACGACGCTTAATATTTCGATAAAAGATCCATTTTTCGTCGCCAGTCGAAAAAAGGTGAAACAAGTTGGCGAGAATGGAGAAAAGAGATGTCAACTCAGGATTTGAGGTTGTTTTCAGATAATTCATGAGGCACCCATTTTCCAAGTTTAGGAACTTTTCCAAGTTGTTGAAGATGACGATGAACAGTTGTATAGTTTGAACTGAGAACCACTGCCAATTCCTCAACTGATAAAGCAGGATTTTCTTCAAGGGCTGCTTCAAGAAGCTTTTCATCAAACTCAACTGGACGTCCGGTTCGATCTTCATCTTCAAGGGTGAAATCTCCACCTCTGAATTTTGCCAACCATCTTCTGCAAGTTCTTTCATTCACATATTCCTCTCCATAAACTGAGTGAATGTTTCTAGCCGCTTCGGCTGCTGAGTTCACTTTCTTGAACTCATAAAGTATTATGTGTCTCAAATGATTCTTGGGTACTTCCATGTTAGCAAAATTTAATTTTATTGTTCTCTGAAATAAAATTTGATCAGTTTAAATGCATCTAAACATAAAAGTAATTTTCAGCTCCATTAGAAAATACTCTTTAAATTTCGCTCATTTAAAAAAAAAAGGTAAAATTCCAACAGAACTTATGGGATGACCTGATATTTATGAAATGGATTTAAATCCGACATTTTTTAAAATTTATTTGTTTTAACGTTATTTTTTAAATGGATACACATATTTGAGTAGATGCTCAGTTTTTATTTATTAAACAGTATATATATTTATTTATATCTATCGGCATGAATATTCGAACCTGCATCTCCTTAGGGAAACTGTCATTATATCTGACGTGCCTTCGACCATCTCGGCCGTGTAGCACCTAAGATTCTCCGAAAAGCATCTAATTTGCATGAGGATAACTGCCATTCAGTTACCTCAAGTCAGTGTCAGTCTTTTTGCCTCTCATTCCATATTGAGAGAGTGAGAGAGTGAGAGAGATATATAAACGTAACGGCCTGTAAGACCTACCTGTTAACCATCGTTCTACAGTATGCGCCCATTATATATACATATATGTGTGTGTTTGCGCATGGGTGGGTGTACAGCGAGCTGGGGGTATAGTGGGATTCGGACAAATTCGGTTGGGAAGAAAGAAACGCGAGAAGAAAAACGCAAAGAGGAAAGAAAAAAAAATCGAGAAAGAGAGATAAATGTGACTCAAAGGCACATACAAATTAATTACGATGTATGTACACACACACACACACACACACACACACACACACACACACGCGCGATCCTCCTCTAACTCTGCGCGGGGGCAGGAAAAAAATCTAGGATACCCGGGCAGCAATTAGATCCGCCCAAATCACGTGCGAGCAGCTATTCTTCTGGACGTTAAAAGAAGGTCAAAAGGTCAAGGATGTTTGGATCGGCAGTGCCAAAACAGCAAAATGACGCGGGTACTTCGGCGAAGAGTAATGTTAGCAATCTTGTCCGGTTCATTATTACTATTGGTGCGCACTTAGTGCTCAATACAGGTGTCCATGTGCCAACACTTAGTAAATAACATCTGCAGTGAAATTAGTAATTTTCGGTCATAAAAACAAAATTTATCTTTGTTGAAACTAAAGTTTCTTGCTAATATATATATATATATATATATATATATATATATATATATGAATGAAGAAATATAGTCTTAAGATGTGCTATATTTATGGGATAAAGTACTCAATATCTGAGATTGAGCGTGTGTAAATATAAAAGCGAACATAGAAGTCAACACATGTGGCCTGACGATTGCATCTAGCATGAAACAGACTGTTGCCTCTAAGTGTTGACTTCTATATATTTGTTAGAAGCATTGCTAACAAACATAGTATGGTCGTCACTTGTTTTATCCTTGTTGATCGGTCTTTAACAGTTAAGAAAAAAATCCAAGCTTCAATTATTTTGATTAGCGTACGTTTAACGTTTTGGTTTGAAGGGGAAAAAATGGCGAATCGATTATTATTCCTATTTATTTTTACATTTATGAAAACAATTCTTTTGATTTTTCTTTCCAGGAGAGTTTGTAGAATCTATTTTTTTTATTTTATTTCTTTATCTTTTCAATTTGAATTAAGCACTCAAAATACTGCATTAAAATCTATTTCTTAAATAATAAAAAAGAACAAACTACGGCACTATATAAACAAAACGATTTACTACTTTTTAAAACATACCATATGTTCCCAGCAAACATTTCGGCACGTTCCTCTGACTTAATACAAATTGAAAGAGCTGAGGACGGATTAGGATTTGTGTTTTCATCGTTCTACGACTCCACCCTCTTCTATCTTTTTTTCTGTCGGTGGCGGGTGGGAAATAGGAAGACAGTTTCGTCTCGTGAAATCGCTTTTTTGCAGAAGGTGGGGACCGGTCATTTTACCCCCCGCCTCCCAAGAAGTCTTTTAGGTTTAGGAAATTAAAATAACTGCATTGCTCAACGGACATCAAAACTGGTGAGAAATAATCGCAGGTAAAAGTACCTGGATTATCTTTCTTTCCGTCCATATTGAATGCATCGTCTATTTTATTGTAGAAAATACAAAGATTATATATATATATATATATATATATATATATAGATATATAAATAAAAACGACGGAAGTGGCGGAATTTCAGGTTCGACGACACCGAATGACGCCGGTCGCGGCGAGGGCCGGAAAAAACCGGGACGAACGAAACGTGTATATATATATATATATATATATATATATATATACACACATTAAGAAATGGACAAAGTCCGACAATTTATTTATTAAAGACATTTTTATGTTTAACGTTCTTTTTTTTATAGATACAAGTATTTTAAGTAAATGCTTTGTTTAAATAAACAGTATTAAATAACATTTACCGGCCTGAGTGTCCGAGAACTTTTCATAGAAAATATTCGTCCTTTGACAGGATTCATACCTGCATCCTATACGGAACCGTCATTTACGCTAATATATATATATATATATATATATATATATATATATATATATATATATATATATACTAATAGTAGTACTAGTTTGGTAAAAAAAGAAAAAAAAAAACTCACATAGCTCAACTTGTAGATATGTCAAAACAAATCGGTAGCTGAGGAAAAAATTGGAAATAAGAAACGAAAGAACTAAAAACATCCGACCAGGGCGAAAATAAATCGTCCAGTGCTTTAAGTCTTTAGTCCAAAGAAAAAGAAAACTAAACGAGTAGTAAGACTAAAACGTAGAGTGCTCAATACGCTAAGTATATATGAGTGCGCGCGTGCGAGAGAGAGAGAGGGGGGGTGACAACCAAAATGTATACACCCTTTCACAGCTGATAGTTTAATTGATGTTTTTTTTTTCTTTCCAAGTTAAACCCATTCGAACTAATAATAGCAGTCAAACTAAACTTTGAACAAATGAAATTCATTCTGAAGTGCGAAAATGCAATTGAAGGGCAAAGAAATTTTAGTAGGGAGTTTCAAACAAATCCATCAACATGACATACCGTCAGAGATAAGTTTGAAGCCGATGGAACTGTTCAAAATGTCCGCGAGAAGGCATACCCCGGAAGACAACAATGGTATATATCTGTGACACACGGGGTAGAAGGATGAGAAACAAAAACATTATTTGGTCAAAAGTGAAACAAAATCAGGAATTTTCATTGAACGATTCTTCTGTTATAATGCTCGAACAACTGTTGCCTTTGAAATTTGACAGGTAACGTAGACCACCTCATTTCACCGTACCCGTCTGCAGTCATACAGAAGCACCTGTAACACTTTTTGTTCTGTTTAATAGATTCCTTTTTATACTAGATCACTCTACGAGTTGTCCCGAGTATGCCGATAAACTCCATCCGGCAACAAACCCTCTCATCGAGGGGTTGGAGGTTTCGAAGAGGCGTTTATGTTTATTTGTCATCCTCTACACTGTCTGTCACTGATTGTGACAGTTGTGGATAATAATACCATCGAAGTAAATCGAATGTTTTCAGTGTTGCGTCTTGAGGGAGTCAAGCTTGTGATGATTTGAAAGTTTGAGATTAATTCTGGATTTTTGATCAACGGGTTACTGGGAGATTTATTTTGCGAGAGATCGGGTTTTGGTACTTCGGGATTCCAAGTTAAGTGGTTACTCCGAGTGTGTCGGAAACATTCAGGGTATAATCGCTAAGAGAATATATACAACTAAGTAAAACGTGATGGTAACTGTTACATTCTCTTCACATTTCTTCTCACGTTCATAGCTCTCCAAAACATCCTTTGTCACCACAGGAATAAAAAAAAATGTCGCAGTCCTTATTATGTTAATTGGCAGTCCCTTATTTGAAAAAAAAAAAAAAAAAAGAATCTTTACCGCATGCGAAAAGCGATATATGTATAGAAAGTTTGGCCAAATGTTTTATTCGTTTGTCTGTGATATGTCCCAGAAAGGGATATATTTGTTCGAAGTAGCAAAGTGGTTGTTGACTAGTGTAACCGAGTAGGACAATCTAGCAGGTAAGCATAATGGAGTGGTCCTCATCGTAGTGGTAGGCAATAGGCGAAGACTATAGGCGTAGTCAATTGGTGTACACATGTACCTCCACCTCAGTCTGTATTTATGGCTGACACCAGCCAATCATATTACTGTGAGGGGGAACCCAGGTGTATGTATATTCAGTACATCAGTCTGTATGACAAGTCACGTCACTTTCCCTGATGCCACACAGCGAAAAAAGCGAAAATTTTTTTTTTCTTTCAAATATTATTAACAATTGGATGACTTGGGAATTCATTGAAGTTTATTAGTTTTAAGGAGCAGTAATTATTTTATCTTTTTACGCCGAGCAAGGCGATAAAACAACTAGAACACAAGGGGGCTACTGAGAGTGAAAAAAAAACTGAAAAGAGAAAAACAAGCTAACTAAGGATAGAGGACAATAAAAAAAACAGGATTAAGAAGACAGAAGATGACTATTGACATTGCATTTAAATTTTTGAAGATCAAAGTTAACTGGGTAACAGTAAGCCGGAAGAGAGTCCCACAAGTGGGAAGTGCTAGGGAAGAAACTAGCACAGTTACTTCTCGTCATTTCAACTGTAAAATGATGAGACCTGTCTGCCAATCTAGTACTGAACTTAAATTCGTAAAGTCAAGCTACCAAAAAGGAAAACTCATCAGAACAGTTACAATAAAAAATGTTTATATGAAAGGCGGAAGGGTTTCATTTATATAAATGCAGAATGAAATATTAAATATAAAGTCTATGTTTGGTTTGGAAAAATATTGGGAGAGGGGGGGAATCCGATGCATAAGTGAGGAGGTTTCCATGCATCCATCTCCAACTATCTAAAGATTTAGAAATTTACCTCCAAATGAAGGAGAAATGTTTGTAATACCTTTATTGGAGGCTGCTGTAATAATATCAACTCTCTTTTATCGATTGAAACCCGAAAAGTCTCAATACGGTCAATTGCCAGTTTCAAGATAGAATTTAAAGGTTTTACCATTCATCGCACTTTTTATTGGCCTTACGCATTTCAAAAGAGATCAAGCACATGAGGATCTAGCCATATTTATTCCGCTGCATTTATTGTTGTTAATGTTGTTTTATCTTAGTCCCTTTTGTTTCCTATAAACAGGCAAAAAATATCTGCTCTCCCTCCCTCAGATCTTTTCTCGCCGTTTTGCGGATGCTGAGAATCAACATTGATACAGTAAATGTAAGATCATATCATCAATCCAAATCGAATAGTGGTCAACTACATCGGATTCGGGTATTTTTTAAAATGTGCCATGAATAAGGAGATAATACAGAAAGCACCTCTCTTCATATTCGTTTAGATGATAATCTTAATAATAATGATGATGTGGTTTGACGACGAACTTTTGTGGTCTCTTGCAATCTTCCATATTGGTTCTAAGGCGAATAAATTGTAGTAAAAAGACGAATACCAGTATAACTTATCTGAAGCTTTATTCAACTTAAAATGGAGTGTGTCCGAGCTGGACTTATTTAAGTACACTCAGATACCTCCATTAATTCGCTGAAAAAAAGCCCCAAACTTAATAAAAACAAAGTTTTATCGTCAAAATGTTTATGTTATTATTAAGAGGAAAGATCAAGGTATTTTTTAATTTTTTTTTTTTACAATTTTTAAAAATCCTTTCTAACACATTCGAAATTTTGGTTAAAAATCTTGTTATCAGGTTGGTGCAAAAATAACACATTAATTTGGAAATTCTTGCAAAAATAAAATTATTTTCGGATTTTAATGAAACTTTCAGGACTTAATTACAAATGAAAAAATTATTTTTGAAAGTATTATTTTTAGAATATTTTGGTGAAATTTTTTTTTTTACATCTGTTACCTCCACTTAATTTCATGAAATTTCTAGAAAATAAATTCCAGCCTCTAAATTTGTTTAGTTAAGCGCAGAATTCCTTGGAGAATTTAAATCAGTCATTCATTTTTTTTTTCAAACAGTTACTCAGTTCTCCGAATCTTCAAATAAAATCTGCCATAAAACTATTAAATTATTTAATTAGATAAGCTTTTAATTGCTTTTATAAATAATATATATTAAGGACATTTAAGAGGAAGAAAAAAAAACTCCGATAAATAATGAATTTTTATAAGAATTGTCCCCATTTAAATTATAATAATTTATAGTTTAAAAAATCTTTAAAAAATTCTTTAAAACTGCCTCTTCGTTAGGTTATTAAGTTATTTAGTGAAGACTATATTTACGAAGTGAAAATTGAAAAGCTTAATGCAAATCATCACGCACCAGGATTTTAAAAATAATTTAAATAAACGTTCCCATTTTGAAAGTATGGTTGATCATACACGACATAATCAGAAAATAAGATCGCTGACTATTAAATTTAAAGCCAACGTTCCTAAAATTAGATTACGGAGAATATTTCAAACTTTTTAAAGTTTACTGAATACTTAAAAATTATATATATATATATATATATATATATATATATATATATATATATATATATATATATATATAAAGCGTTCACCCATCATTTTCTTAAATTATGTTTTAACAGATAAAGTCTTCGTAGAACAATAATAAACATGTCAACACCTCGTAAATAGCTTGACAGCTGCTTCTGAAGCACTTGACGAATGATTTACGAGCCTTGAGAAGTTATTAATCACCGCTACTGTTTGTTTTAAAAATTCATTTCTGTTATTTTCAACTTTCAAAGTAATTTTTATTTTCAAATCAATTATACTTTAAATCACCTAATATTCCTCAAATAAAATTTCAGAAATGTATATTTTAATTTTGAAAGAGTTTTATTAAAGAAAAATCCACTGTGATGACAGATGGCTATAAAAAAGGGCACTAATCAGCTATTTTTATCTCAAAAAAAAAAAAAAAAAAAAAAAAAACAACAAAAAAACAAAAACAAAGTATCAACTCCAACCATTAGAATTTCTGTTTGAAATACACTACGGAGTATTTTGCTTACTGGAAATAGTAAATTTAATCTTTTAGCTTTTAATTAAAGCTAAAATGAAAACTTCAAGAAAGATTTTTTCCATTTTAGGTATACCGAAAAAATAGAGGTACCTATATGAAGTATAACGAGCGAAAAGCCACATCACAAATAATAATAATAATAATAATAATAATAATAATAATAATAATAATAATCTTGAAATAGAAATCTCGAAAATGTGGCATATGGGAACATCAACAATCCCTGTTGTAGTTGAAGCCCTAGGACTGGTTGGAAAAGATTGCAGTAGACTAATTGAAGGGATTCCTGGAAGTCCATGCCTCAAGGAGATACAAAAAATTGTTCTGACAAGTACAGCCCACACTTTACGAAGGGCTTTAATGTAATTTCTTTTTTTCTTTTTTTTTTTTGTCAGTGGAAAGTATCATGATGCCATTTCTAACCTTAGGTCCCTGAGCGGGACCTGGAAAGAAATATGTAAACGCCAGAAATCAAAGAAAATAAAAAATAATAATAATAATAATAAAGTAAGCAAACATTTGTTTCGTCATTTTAAATTTAAACACTAAAATCTCTACGTTTTTTTTTTTTTTTTTTTTTTTTTTACAACTTATCCGTTTTTATCCTATTGGAAAATTTTCGATATTTTCAAGATGAACTCCGAAAATCTTTGTTTTTATTAGAACTGCGAATAAAACTTGTAAGAAATAAACGAAATGTATCCCCACGCCATACAGGCCGACCCCCCATCCGTTTCGTCGCTTTGGGAACGTGTGCGCTGAAAAATTTCAATTTTCCATAAATAAAATAACCGTTACAAAGTCATCGAGATTCTCGTGAAAATTTAGCACACCCGCCAAAACTGATAAAGTTGGATGAATTCCCAACTACAAAGAAATCAAATCTTTCGGCGTAGAACCGCCGCCTCCCCCTCTCAACTCCTTTCATTCAGACTCACCGAAACAAGACTCTCAGAGAATTTGGCTCTGATGCAAAGGTAAGCCTAACCCTTTAAGAAACATTTATTTCTACAGTCCCAGAAAAAAATATTTTGCTGTATATATTTCTAGATTTATTAAAAATGGTATGACTGATGTTATTTTCTTTTAATGTATTTTTAACAAAATCTCCTCGGCAATCGTTCAGCTGGACGTGTAAATGAACATCTTTCGGAAAATATACAAGAACAAAGTTCATATACATACGCACAGATTGACTGTTAATCGTTTGTCTGTTAAATATAGAGTTTTGGAAAATCATATGTGACAATAGATTACAGTGGAACAGCCTTATGCAGCATCACTTTTGTTTCTCATATTCTATGATATTTGCATCGATTTCAAATTTCAATACAAAAAGCATTCTTCTGAATGTGACCGACCAAAACTTTTAAATAATAGCCATCTATCTCTTGTATTCTCAGACGTCTCCTCTAATTTTCAGGTTTTATCAGGGTCTTTAAGCACATTATTTACATTATTCGGACTATTGTCCTCATCTTTGTCATCATATTTTACAACGTTTCGGCCGTTGTACGTTCCGGCTTTCTTTGGAGAGAGAAGAGAGATCACCGCCCTCTGTGGGATCAGGTTGAGATCATAGACAAAGAACACCATAGGAAAATTCGTAAACTTAAGGAATCAGCACATATGTTAAGCCACAAAAATCTCCTGAGCCGACTAAGCATAGAAATGAATACAATATGGAAACCAGTAATAAGGAGTGCCAGAGAAAAGAAATAATAACAACAAAATTGCAATTTGAGCTCTGGTAAAAACATGATTGATAACAGCAAAAATTGCAATATGAGCACTGGTAAAAAATGGTTACTGAAGACATTAGGTTTATAATATCCAGAAATTCTGAAGGACACATGGCACAGTGGATAAAGGCGTTAGTTAGATCCAGTGATAGGACCCAAAGAGTGCGAGTTCAATACCCTGTTAAGGCAGTGGAGAACTTTCAGAGGGAAATTAACAGGAGATAACTGATAACTGACATCCATTAAACAAGGCACGTGGAACAGTATACCACAGTGAGCGAAATAAAGGGTTCAGTTCGATATTCCAACCACCTGAAGAAGGCCAGAGCATACAACAGCCGAAACGTTGTAATAAACATGGCGAATAGTTCGAATAATGTAAATAATGTACAGAATACCCCATCTCAGAAGTATAGACAGATACTGAAAGGCCGAAACGTTGTAATAAATACTAGCAGTAGAGCCCGGCGTTGCCCGGGGATGTAACAGTAAGAGATAGATCAAGTATCGACCATCATAAAGACTGAAAAATAAAATTGACAAAGATTATTGCTTAAGGTTGACGGACACGCATGTCTTAATTAGTTGTTTTTTTTTTTTTACTAATTGGTCAAACCCAAACTCAAAGAAAAACATTGTTTTCAATCGTTATGAGTCTACCGATTGAATAGAATTTTATTATAAACAATTGTCTTGTAAATGGAATTTTTAAAGTATTCTGAATGTAAAAATAAAGAAAAAAGTGTGCAAGACAATAAAAAACACTACCTACAAAAAAAAAATGAAGTTTTGTTGAAATCGGTTGAAAAATGTAGGAAATCCGATCCCATATATAAAGGAACACACACATACACAAACAACCTGGGTTTTATAATAAGTATAACTCGATATCAGTTGTCCCCCTTCCATTCTGGCGACTTAATCGTGTTTTCAAATTGATTTCGTGCAAAAAACAATTGTTTTTCCAATTTTTTGGCGCTGTCAGAACCACCGCAATGTAATTTTACGCAGCCCTGTGAAGTTTTGTTGAAATCGGTTGAAAAATGTAAGAAATCCGATCCAATATATAAACGTACAGACACACACACACACACACACACACACACACACACACACACACACACACACATCTGCGTTTTATAATAAGTAAGATGGCAACAAAGATGAGTACAATAGTCCGAATAATGGAAATAGTGTACATAATACCTCATCTCAGAAATATAAACAGATACTGAAAGGCCGAAACGTTGTAATAAATATGGTGACAAAGATGAGGACAATAGTCCGAATAATGTAAATAGTGTACATAATACCTCATCTCAGAAATATAGATAGTCTTTAAACACGTACACATGTCAAGACTGTTTTTGTCGCCTTGCCTTACAGACAGTCAATGTGTTCTTCAAATTTGGATGTTATCGGAGGAGAGGGGTTGACAAAGACAAGGAATCTTTTTGAATTCGCTTTTCGATGTTCTGTCAGTGAGTGAAAGGAAAGAGAATGGCAGTGAGAAAAAGATTCTTGCTTGAGCACCGTGAAAAATTGTGCAATATGAAACAGACAGTTGTGCTGATAATCAGTAGATTACGGGGAACAGATCCAAAGATCTTCCCAGAGATTGGAAGAATAAGAGATCTTAAGGGAAGAATTGAGGTTATGTCAACCACAGCAGTGTTGAAATCTGCAAGAATCCCGAGAGAAATAGTATGAATTTAGAGAGAGAGAGAGAGAGAGAGAGAGAGAGAGAGAGAGAGAGAGAGAGAGAGAGAGAGAATAATATCCGAAGATACTTCTAGTTTTTTAATCTGCGTTGTCATAGTGTGTGTGTGTGTGTATATATATATATATATATATATATAGATAAGAAAATTTCCCTCATTTTTATTTTTTTAATATTTTTTCTTAATCGTTTGACACTAAGAAAGATGATAATGTCACCGAGACGCAAGGGGTTACTAGGAGTGAAAGAGATTTTAGTGAGGAGAAAGATCAATAAAAGAACAGGATTTAAGAAGACAGAAAACAGTGATTGATGGTGTATTTTATTTGTAGTTATCAGGGAAGCAAGAAATCTGAAGGGAGATCCACAGGCGAGAAGTACGAGAAAAGAAACTATTAGAATAGAACTTGTGGTTGCATCTAGCTAGTGCAACAGTAAAACGGTGAGACCTAACTGCTTATCTAGTCAGTCAGTTATTTGCCATGCGTGATACACACTTAGGCGATCTTTCGATACATAACTGACGAGGCAGATTTTTCCCGCAGTAGGTTGCCATTTCCTTCTGCAGTAGATCAGTTGCCATCTAAGGCTATAGAACTCAGTATGTCCTATTTATCCATGGGTGGGTGAAGTAGAAAAGGATTCATACCTTTATCAAAGGTATTAGGACATAAGTGAATGTAATAGATTCGACTAGAATTCGAACTCTGCTCTCCGATTCCTCAATCTGAGTCGATATCCATTACCCCACCGTTAGTAGCACGCTTAAATTCATGGAATCGAGGTACCAAGGAGGAAGGCTTCTATTTTATGATGAATCTTATGTGCGTCCAATATGCTTCGAAATCCGATACACAGACATAGACGAAAAGTAACCGCTTAAATCCCCGACATGACCCCGTGAAAGCAAAATTTGCTTACCTGGTCAATATTGGTTGCTGTCTCCCTCAAAGTACTCCCCTTCTGGAACTATGCATGCTGGAAACATTCTTGGAAGTCGTTTTCCAGAATGACCTTCAGTAAGGTAGTTACGCGTTGCTGGATGTATTAGGTTGGTGCAAAAATAATGACGTAATAATGTTGTTTTTTGACGTAAAAAAATATGTCAAAAAACGACATTATTACGTCATTATTTTTGCACCAACCTAATATTTTGGAAATAACCAGAAACCACGGGTTGCTAAGTTTGATCAATGAAGTTGATGATCCATTTTTATAATGGAATTCTTAGGCAGGAAATCTCGACCTCCTAATGAACCCAGCACAAAAGTATTGTCATTGTGAAGAATCCACTTGTCAGGCCAAAGTTTGGGTCTTTTCCTCCGAACAAATTATCGTAATTTTTTCCAGTGCTTCCACACAGGCCCGGTGCAAGGATCTCGTGAAAATTAATCTATAGTACAGGGCGGCCCCGACTCTACTCAGTTTTCATAAAGTTGCATTCATATAAAATACACATTTTATTGTAACCTAATTATGTACAATAAAGGATCATATGCAATATAGGTGAACAATTTAACGAGAAAAATTGAAACTAAAAACAATATTAGCTTAGACAAGCTATGACCAGAGGCTCGAGTGAAGACGGGTCCTCACGTTAAAAATCGACCTTGTGTCACAATCTGACTCAGTGGTGGGGGTCAAGTAAATCTCTACAACTATCCGCCCCCATATGAATTTGAACTTTATTAGAGCATGTTGAAGTGTAATTCATGACAGGAGGGAGGGTAGCAAAAATATATTTATTGCTTTAGGATGATAATAGCGAAATATAACAATGGTTAAAAATAATTTAGGTTGGTGCGCCTATCATCCGGTTCACACTCCTCCCGGTCTTTTGAAAAGGAGTAAAGGTTTATCCCGTGTTTGCTATTTAGGATTGGGTTCCCGGTTCATTCTAAAGTCTATTTCAACTCTATACTCCAAACGCTGATCCTTTCCTGCGCTAATGCAACTCCACAAAATATCCCTCTACTTTGAGTGTCTCTTAGGCCTTGTATTGGGTGGACATTAGTGAAAAAAAAAAAAAAGAAAAAAAAGAAAAGAAAAAGTAGTTGACTATGTCAATTGGTTTGGATATACCTATATGGCGGAGATCATTGTGTGTTTAACATTAGTAATCTAGGTCAGTGTTTAATTTTCCCCCTCTCCCTTAGTGCCATGTCTCTTCAGGGCGTACGCAATCAGGAGTCTCCAGTTTTCTTTTATTTAATATATGTGAATTATCATGTTGTCTTTGGCTAGATAGTGAAGTCGCTCGAGAAACTAGTCTTCCTCGCTATTTTTAACATACAACTGGATCTTTCATTCCACAAGGACATTAATACGAAGTTTAAAAAAAAAAAATCAACAGATTAGGCCAACATTTGAACCCGGTTCGCCGATTTCATTTTTTTTTTTTACACCGATAAGTTGAGGATTTAAAAAAAAAAAAAAAAATTGATTTTTTTGTTTAAGCTCATGCTTAAGCAAAAAATCAATATGGCGCAATTCAGTCTTCCTATTTCACACCTCGTTCTATAATGACCTTACTAAAAAACAAAAAAAAAAACAACATCTACATCAGTTGATATAAAGAGAAAATAGAAAGAAAGACAGATTGAAAGAGAAACACGAAAAAACCTCGGAAGATTGTAAAAAAATTAAGTTAAAATTGACATTTCAATGAGATTTATAGAAAAATAATAAAAAAAAGAAAGTTAATTTTTATTCAACGAAGCCATTTTGTTTTGTTTTTTTTTTTTTAAATAAAAAAGGCCATTTTTAACAAATTAAAAGATCTCTCTATGTTGACATCGATGGGCGGACGAGACAGAGTTTTGTATTTATTTTGTCTGTAAATACAAAAGAGAACTAAAAGCAGGTCGAGGGCGAATAAGTAAGTAACTAAGCGGGGGTGGTTTGTTCAGAATTTAGCACAAAGCATTTTCCTGTGAAAATGTCGGACGAACGAATGATGTGATCACGTGACACACCGAAGTTTTTCGATCACAAAGAGCGCGCGATACAGGTCGGACGTGCGGGGGTGTCAAAGCGCAAATGCATTGTTTTCTTTAGCTTTCATGCTCATGTTCGAGTTGGGGTTTAATTAACCTTTTCGCATCTTCAGGTACAGACGAGTCTACGAGGTGTTGGGGTGATGAGGTAATTGCTTATTTCACTCCAGTGTCGGTGGTCCGCGATCGAGTCCAGTTAAAAAAGAGGATTTTGGAAGCTGATTTTTTTTCCCAAACGGACAAACTCTCTATTTAAAAGACTGACTCTACACAATCTTCATATCTCATTCAGCCGCGCGTTTGTCTCCTTATACCGCCATGTACACTGACGTCACTTCCTAGTATATTGATACCAGGAAGTGACATCAGTGTTGTTACAGCAGGATAATCTCTTTCTTTCTCTCTCTCACACACACACACACACAATTAGTCGATATTTGTTCTGCTCAGTAGCTAAAAGAGTTGCGTGTTTCTCAGAGAAAAACAGTTTGTATATGAACCAACTTTCGGAGCACAAACTTCGTTTACTTTTCTCAACCTGTTGAGTGTCAGGCTAAATTAAAATGAATAAACTTAGTAACGCGAAACAAAATACATGAAAATGTGGAGAGCTATGATCGCCAAAGTCCTGAAATGATTAAGTAATTGTCTATTATAAGCAACAAAAACATTTGCACAGTGGAAAGCTGTTTTCACAAGTTATTGTAAGTTCATTTCTCAATGGAGTGCTCCACGAGTGTGTTCATGTACCAAACTTGGTACGGCCTGAAAAATCGCATTTGATGCAGCGTTCGGCGTCATAGAGGAGGGGACATTTACAGTAACGATGTGTGTAGTAAGACTCGAAAATCAGTTTGATCCTCACTAGGTGCCCCACGATACTGTCTTAAAGAATGCTTTTATTTAACAGTAAGGTTCACAATTATACAAGACTCGGAAGATAGACGGTTACGATAAGGGGTAGTTTATATGGATAGGAGTTGTTTGATAATTATTTTTTTATGGAAGTCTTTTGAAATGAAGAAGAGCTTAATGAACTAAAGATGGTCTGGTACAAGGCAACAAAAACAGAGTGCCTAATAAGAATTCCTTCTAGTTAACTAATGTATTATAGCCAATAATAATAATAATCATGCACTCACCGAAGATCACAACGTTTGGCGTGCCTAACAGGCTTATCTTGCAGACCGTTAATCGTTCTGTAACGAAGTCATTAAATATAATCAGAAAGGCTATGTTAATTCGAGAAATTATTCAACCATAGCAGAAAAAAAATTTCTATAGGAGTAGACAGGTTCATCTATCGCCTGGTATAAACTCCACCCCGGCCTTTTTAAGTAGAGGTTTATCCCTTGTTTCCTGTTTAGGATTGGGTTTCTGGTTCCTTCAACTCTATACTTCTAACCTTTCCGCTTAAACACTGAAATCTCATTCGCTATTTATTTATTTTTCCTCAACAGGAGTAGGTAGGTTTGCCTGTCACCCGGTTCACACTCCTTTCCGGTCTTCTGAATAGGATTAGAGGTTTATCCTTTGTTTCATGTTTAAGATTAGGG
The DNA here is from genome assembly GCA_963932145.1 of Acanthosepion lycidas. Classification (NCBI taxonomy): domain Eukaryota; kingdom Metazoa; phylum Mollusca; class Cephalopoda; order Sepiida; family Sepiidae; genus Acanthosepion; species Acanthosepion lycidas. The sequence continues at coordinate 1,531,401 of OZ010601.1, forward strand.
TTTCGGGTTCCTTTTAAAAGTTTTCATTCTCTTTCACTCTCAGTAGCCGCCTGCACCTTAGTGGCATTATCACCTTGCTTATGAGTGAATTGATTATATATATATATATATATATATATATATATATATATATATATATATATAGAGAGAGAGAGAGAGAGAGAGAGAGACGCATGTTTCATTAAATAATATAGACAAGTTTTGTCTATTTATTTTAAGTACGTTCCTTTCATATTGTCTGATAAGCTTAACATTATCATGGAAAGATGAAAGAAAATCACCATATTGATACATGTTTTTTAATTCTATCTAAGATTTTGGGTTACATAAGCCATTATCAAAGATGACAGTTACATTTCAACATATCGAACAATACAGGAACAAAACAATAATGATAGTCATTTTTGTTGCATGAAAAATTTCAAAGCAACGACAATCTCGTGTATACGAGACGCGGAAGCGAAAATCGCATCGCAGCTCGTGACGTCACACATGACTACGCGAGAGTGAAAACATGCATCAATGAAAAATTGCTGCCTAAATACACGCACACACACACACATATATATATTCATGTGTGCATATATATATAAATAATAATAGTAATAATAATAATAATCTTATAAATAGAAGTAATTATACCTGTCTGGAATATATATATATATTTAAAAATGAACACCCAACGCAACCCAGTGAACCCCCACTCGCGGCCAACAGTTGCTTTTTTCTATTTTTAATGCCATCTCCCTCGAGGATGCAAACAATCATGGCTCTGCACGGTTTCTTTTTCTTTGTTATATGCCACGGCCTTTTGAGAAATATAAAAAAATGGTCTTTCGGGTTTTGAGCCAAAGTTTTCCTTTTCCTAGATACATTCTATTAAACACTAGAGAGCCCAGTCTACCCTACTATTTTCCCCATAATGGAAATGGCGAGAGAACAAAATGGATTCGTGTTTTTCCCCAAGGACATGCGTGGGAAGTGAACGCAATTGACTAGGTTGAAATTAGAAGCCGGTTCACCGATACCTAACTTCTGCACCGATAAACACTGTTACCCGCCAAATCTTCTTATCTGTTACTGTCTGGATTAAATACAAAGCAGGTTTGATTGTACGCAAAGCCTTCGTCGTTGTTTACAAACAATAATCGTAGACAAAATATGTAATGAAGTAACTATAGAGAATAATTTTTTTAAGGCAATTCACCCCAAGCAAGGCGGGAGAGAGGGTTGAGAACAAGAGTAAAGAGGTGTATTTGAGGAAAGGATTCAGAGAAGAACAGGGAACAAGCTCAGGCTGTCAGATGTCGATTGACATTATACTTGAATATTTGAAGATTATAGTCATCGGGGGAGCAAGTAAGGGGAAGGGAGTTCCACAGACGGGAAGCGCGGGAGAAGATGTTTGAAAAGAAGAGACGGTTATATTTAACCGTTTTGACAGTAAAAGGGTGGGAAGAGATGCTAGCCTGGTAGGTCGTTTAAATTCATGTAGTCCGGGAACCAGCAAAAGTAGCTCGTTGGAACAGTTGCCGTGAAAATATTTGTAGAAGAGACAGAGGGAGGCCACAGAACGTTTGTGGAAAAGCGATTGTAGACTAGATGCCAGATCAGGACCTATCATCTCGCATATTAGTCTCTGGATTTTGTCAAGAACCTCGAGACATACACTTCTTTGAACATTGTGGGCTGGCGCTACACAATCACAAAGAACTGTACCAAATAACAGAAATGAGATCATTTGATGACTTTCAACAACAACTACAACTTAAACGAATAGCGCATGTAACTCGAAGAGAAAATAATGAAATAATCAAGATGTTGATATTCCACACTACTTCGAACAAAAGGTTGGGAAGGAAACCCCCATCCATATTGGAAAGAGCGATAGCAGCTATTGAGAAACCTATTTTCCTGAAAAATAGTTTTAAGAGAAATTTTTTTATAAATATCAAACGACAGCAGTACTGGCTGCTCGATCAATGTATACTGAATGTTTCTTCAGAAGGAAACGGTTAATATAACCAGTGCGTTTTCCTTGCACACAGTTCAAATGAGAATGTGCGGTTACAACATCGAGTTGCATAAGAACGAATTTTATTTAATTCAGATGCGCCGAAGAAACATTAATTGCCAATAGAACCATATTTTTAGCTGACTGCATAACCCACCATTGGAGAGTCGATTGGTACTTGTAGCTGAAGAGGTCGAGAGTTTGGTGTTCAGCCATCTCTATATAATACCAAAGCAATGTTATAAATTTTAGACAGCAAGCAAAATATGATGATTTCTAAAGCAGAGTATTTCCAGATAATCTTGCTGTTAGGCATGGCATATAGTTGGATGCATTGTCGATATTAAAAATAAGTCCAACACAGGGCTAAACAGAGAGGAAGACTGTATTACGCCAATAATTCAATCTGCCTGCTGCTCTGAAAAATCAGTATTTTAAATTTTGGCTGCTTACCAAGGTTTGAACACAGATCGCTTATGCCAGAGTGTCGGGAGAGTTACGTTAATATACCATCAGACAGTAACCCTCTACCTTGGCTCTTGGGTCTTGTATCAACTTTCCAAAAGGTTATGCATATAAAGTAGATAATCCATGTACAACTTTATGTCTATAGGTTAGCAGCACCCAACTCCTCTCTAGACCTTCATTCTTATGACTTTTAAAAGCAACATCTATGGCCATTTTGTTCGATTTTGTCAATAGTCCGGTTTCAGTCATTCATAACATCAGAGATTTTAGGCACATGCCTTTTGTAAACATAAATTGTTGCATGTATAGTATAAGTGTAAAAATGGCACTATACGATACGTATGTGTGGGTGGGGTTGGGGTGTATGAAAAGGGATTTACATGTTTATATTTTGTGTTAATTTGTTTTTAAATTTTGAAAAAAAAAATCTATTATGCAAATTCTATTTAGAAAAATCAAAGAACATTTTCGAACGTAAGTGTTCAATTTTTAAATTCTGTCGTAATTTGGGGATATTCTGTATATCCCCCACACACGAATATGTGTGTACAGTGTATCTCTCTCTCTCTCTCTCTGATACACAGATATAAATGTATGCGACAGAGTTTTTGGGATACTTAGATACATCTGTATAGCGTAGAAAAGTGAGTGTCTGAAGTGTTCCCCAATGAAACAAACATTCTGAAGAACGCTTCAGGTCGGTCGGTCGGTCGGTCACACACACACACATGTCTCATGTTCAGTCACCCATTCCTTTCCGTCGTCCATCACCGCATACTATCAACTAGCCGGTTTTTTTTTGTTACAAGATCTGTGGAGATTAAAAACCTCAGGGATAAGCCAATTCATGCCTTTCTTTTAGTGTGAAATGAACAGAAAGAGTTGCATAAAAAATTCGAACGTGATTCTGCGGTGCTGGTGACCCCAAATCCTGACGTGGTGGGTGTGGCGCGGGTCTGCTTAACTTAATCTGGACCAAAACCCAAAATAGAAGAAGACTGTGCTTGCCTTCAAAATCAGTATTTAATAACCTATTTCTTTTACTTTTTTTTACCTAGGCATGAACAGTGACCACAGAGAAAAACTATTTCCGACACGAAGACGCTATATATTCTTATAATGCTTATTCACATCGAGACCCTGCTTTTTTTAAAAAATGAACCATGAATGTTTTTCCTCGCCTAAAATCAAAGCTCAATATACCCATCCTCTTGCTGCTAATTAAGACGAAATTTACCTCGATTTTGTTCAGAGACTTAATTTAATGCCAAACATTTACATCGGAATTTCTTTGGCGAATAAATGGAAATATTCAATTAGAAATATTTCCAAAAAGAAAAGAAAATCTCCAAAAACATTTTCACAAGAAATGGTTTAGGTTCAAAGGTTTCTTTTTTATTCTCTGTTGTTGTCTACATTTACATAACCGATCAGTTCTTAAAAAAAAAAAAAAAAAAAAAAAAACCTAGATGAGTTATCCCTAGATATAGACAGCGTGTGGACTACATTCTACGCGTAAAAGGACCAGTTTGAAATTCCCTGGCGTTTTCCCGGATTGACAGACACCGAAGAAAGCCGGAGAGCATAGAAACCGAAACGTTGTGATAACAACAACAAAGTTGAGGATGCCAATCCGAATGTAAATAATGATAACTCTTCATATAATAAAAAAATAAAAAAATTCAGACAAGCAACTCGAGATACGGGTTCGAGTCTTGAGAACAAGTGACAACAAGTCTATCTGGTAGCTGAGGTTGTTGTGCATAGTTTGACAGAGGTTCGTGTTTGAGCCCAGGTGTTTTGATACTGATTTTCAAGGTAGGCAACAGCTTTTCACTTGGGCGATTGGCGCAACACAATCTTCTTGACTTCATTATTAAAAAAAAACAAAAAGAAAACAAAGAATCCCAGGGAGACTGTTAAGTAAGAAGACAATATCTTTCTGGATTTTAATTTTACCTGTTGATGTGAGAGAAGGACACTTTTATTCAACCAAATGCCACTAAAAATTATTATTTAACACCTGTCACGATCATTTGGACGTTGGCGCATTTAGAAAAATACTCATGACTGTCTCGATGTGCTATAATTTAAAATACTCCGGAGTCCTGACTAAATGTTTTTCCCAAGTAAAAGTTAGTGGTTGCATAACGCCATATTCACAGAGAACTCAGTGCGGGACAAAATCACTGCTCTATAAGACAATTATGTCTTTCGATGAGGGAGTCTTCAGACAATTTCGCACAAGTCGAAAATAATGGACAGTAAAAAAAAAAACGAACTCAAAACTGGCAAATGGTCTGCGAAAAAGTGTTTACTACTAAACATCCTGCTACAATCAGAAACACGATTTATTTTACTAACTAAATATATTTTCGTTTGACACCGGGCCAGTTTAGTAGAGCACCCACTGATTAATCAGAGCGTTTAACCTGGGTCATTACGTAAAGTTATTGAATAAGAGTACATCCCAAACAAAATTGTTGAAAAAGAAAAACATCTCGCCACATGTCATTACCGGTTGGCGAAATTGCAGAGAGAAAACCCTTGTGGTTAACGACAGAAATCGGAAGAGAATCTTTTTTTTTACACAACTCATAATAAAAGAAGTGTTTTTAAAACAGTAATTAGAGATTTCTTTCTTTAACTGCGAATGTTTAGCTAGCCTTATTCACTCATCAAAGAAGCAGATAGAAAACCGGTTATGTAGAACCCACAGAAATAGACTGACTGCATTGAGGCAAAGGGTTATTCAAAGTTGAATTCACGATAATTCTTAAAGAGGCTGTTTAAAAACAAAAATATTTTTTCCCAAAGAAAAACAAGCTTTCATTAGTTGTTGTGTTTTATAGTAAATAAATGCGACTATCTTTTCAGTTTCAGATGTTGTAAACACGATTTTCTCCCCAGTAGGGAAAGCAACTAGCTTAGCAACGAAAACACAATAAAAATCAAATAAAAAGAAATAACTTACCATTAACAAGTTCCCTGGCCTCAGAAAACAGAGGCCAGCTTTTGGGTAAAAATATAAGTAGAAACGTTGAATAATACCAAAATAAATGCATGGTTGAGTGATAGCGGGGGGCCAAGAGAAGACGACGACACAGCTAAGCAGCTCAATGAACTTCAACCAGTTGAGCCAACCAGTCGGTGCGCCGGCTTTATAAGTTCCTAAGACGGGAATCTCGCTTATTTTTCGTTGGTGAGGAGGTCGGGGATTGGTTTGTGTGACGAAAGCAGCGGGGAAATTGTTTTCTTTCTTTCTTTCTTTCTGAAGAAGAAGAAGAAAGAAAATAAGTAGGGAGAAGAAGAGAAAGAAAAAAAGTCAAAAAATAAAAAAGGGAAAAGAAGTAAACAAACACGAACACACCTTGTGCTCTTTTAACAGAGTAAGTAACATTAAAATTCAGATAAAAATAAATGAAGTTTTGAAAAAAATAAAAAATTGATGGGTGAAGGAAGGAAGAATATTATTATTAACAGAGCAATTATTGATTACAATGCTAGTGTTTTTTATGGATGAAGGTAGCGCTTCCTTTCACTGGGATGATGATCACAAAGGAGCTAAAACTACTACTATTACGAATAATAATAATAATAATAATAATAATAATAATAATAATGACAATAATAATAATAAAAGAGAAGAAATTGAGGAAGTGTATGCTTATTTATTAACATAGCACATAGTACCATCTGAGAGAGAAACACCTCCATGAGAATTATCGAGAAATTGTCCAAATACAAGGACTTGGAGATCGAGATGAACAGGATATGGAAAATGAAGACTGAGACTGTGGTACCAATAGTAATCGGAGCACTGGGACTCGTGAGAAAAGGAATGGACAATTTTACTAACAGTGTCCAAGGTAACATCCACATACAAGTTGTCCAGAAGATCGCCCTACCAGGAACATCCCATAAGAAAAAAGGCTATCAGTAAATGACAATTCTCCTATAGGGCCCAAGGAACTTAATTTGAACCCGTCTTTACAGGATAAAAAGCAAGAAACATAACAATACACAAATAATAATGATGATAATAATAATAATAATAATAATAATAATAATAATAATAATAATAATAATAATAATAGTAGTAGTAGTAGTAATAATAATAATAATGTCGAAAGCATTTTACAGACGCTAATTTTATGTATATATATATTTTTTAATTAATAATAATGGAGGAGATATGTAAGTTAAGAGTGGGCGTCGTCAGTAATAGGAATACGGGGAATTGACTGTCAAACGGTCAATATTCTTTATTAAAGAAACTGGAGAGGTGAAGAATAACTTTGATAATCCAGACTACAAATGTGTGGAGGAAAAAGGTGGAAACTGGAGGGGAATTACTGTCACTTGATCCCAAGCAGCATCCACTCCCCAAACACGTCTGAGGTTAATATTTAAAATCAGAAACAACAATATTATTAATAATAATAATAATGGTAATAATAATAATGATAATGATAATAATAATGATGACAATTTTCTTTATTCATTGTTTACTTGTATTTCTTTCATCTTAATTTCAGTTGGTTTTCAGTTTCAAGTTTCAACTATTCAGATTTACGGCTATTGACACAGTCCCGATTAGAAATTATCAAGGTCAAGTTTAAAATTAATTTCTTTCTTTCTTTCTTTCTTTCTTTCTTTCTTTCTTTCTTTCTTTCTTTCTTTCTTTGTGTGTGTACATAAACATTGCTTGGTCATTTAGTTAGATTTAAAGGAGTGGGTCGGGTTGAGAACCTTTCATTTTCACTCATATATATATATATATATATATATATATATATATATATATATATATATATATACGTGGGTTTGTGTAAATGGGTATCAAGTTAGCAGCGTCCTCTCCTTAGAATATTACAACAAATCAAAGTGGGTAATCGTTTATTTTTTTTTTTATTTTCTAGAAGAAAATTCGCTGGAAACTTTCGCACACATCGAGCATACATACACAAACGCGCGCGCACACACATACACAGAAGAATATTTTGTCGAGTAATGTAGAGAAATTTGAAAATCGGTATTTGAAGAACATTTATTTTTATTTATTTATTTTTAACCCCGGCTAGAAGACTTGACCCCAGGTGCCGGTGGGGAATAATCACTTAAACCGTCTAGCGAGGAATGGCCCGCCACCCGGATACAAGGCGCTCGGTTCAACCAAGAAGGGTTCCCTCGCCAAAAATTCTAACACTGTGTTTGGTCAGATTTAAGCATGTTGAATGAGCCAAGAACTTTTCAGACGCATCTCTCTCTCGCTCCACCTCTCTCTCTATTCCCCTTAATTTAAACAATTGCTCTCTAGCCGTTTCCATAGTAAATTTAATTTTAATAATGAATATGCTTATAAAGACGCGTGAATTTCAAGATTAGTTATACCAAAAATTTCGCTTGAAGATAAAAGAGAACTTGGCATTTTAATTCAATTCAATTCTAATAATTATATTGAAGTTTTCAGCTTTTGTTTTTGAAACATGAGAACTCTTATGTAGCGGAGGAATCATATTTTTAAATAAATAATTATATATATATATATATATATATATATATATATATATATATACAGGGTGTACATAAAGTTCATGTGCACTTTAAAAATTTATAACTTTATTTGTATTTGCAATAGAAATAATTTGTAAAAAGGATTAGAAAGAAGTAAATCTATATTTTTTAAGGTTTTATTGAAATTTTATTTAAGTTTCCACATGTCCTCCATCATTAACAATACAAAGGGTAATACGATTTTGCAGTTCACGGAAAACATTTGCTAACTGATTTACAGTAATGCCTGAAATCACATTAGTTATTTTAGCTCTACTTAAAACTAGGATGAGTAAACTTTATAACATTTTTTACAGATTATTTCTATCGCAAATACAAATAAAGTTATATGTTTTTTAAGGTGCACACGAACTTTATGGACACCCTGTATATATATATATATATATATATATATATATATATATATATATATATATATATATATATATATATATATATATATATCTTCTTGTTCTTGTAACGGCATTCACCCCGGGTGGGTTGAGCCGGCTCCAATATTGGACTTTCATGGGAATTTGGAATTCACAAGCGGTCCCCAACCCGCATGTATAACACATGAGAT